>CAWUFW010009345.1:600000-793194 GCA_963921515.1 Calotriton arnoldi
GGACCAGTAACAACTCTACAACAGAGTAAAACAAGCATTGGCAGAGCCAATAGGTCTCATCTCTGAGAGAGGTTTTTTTTTTGCAAACTGTGTTGTATTGCAATGTGGTTGGACTGGATGTGGAATGCAAGAAACAAAAAACAAAAAATAATCAACAGAAAGTACACGTCAGCCTCCCAAATAACCACCTACGTACCATTAGACAACCATAAATAAAAATAACAGCAGCAGCGTCCACTAAACAACAGCTATATTTCATGTAACTGCTCAATCTGAATTTTGTCCAAGGAAAGGGGCCGTAAGAGGGAGTTGTGTCTGGTTAAAGACATGCTTTTCTGGTCAAGAGAATGAAGGAGAGACAGACCATGAAATGGTGGGCGCGCCAGAGTTACTAAAAATGTGTGAGCCTTTGTTCCCGTATGCCCCTTCGGAAAGCTTGACTGGTCATCTTCCAGTTGCTTATTACTGTACGTGGCTGTTAATCTGTTACTAATGAGGTGAAATAATTGCCAAAATGGTATAAACCCATTGAAGGTGACTGGTTTCTGGAGCAACCACAAATGGCCAGAGAACACTAGAAAAACTTTAATACAAGGGAAAGTGAGCGCTCAAAGGGCAAAATGTGATTTTTTTACTTGTTTCCTCAAATCACTGCAAAATATGGGATGCAAAAAAACAAAAACAAAAAAACAAATCAACAGAAAGCACCGGTCAGCCTTTAAACTGACAACTTGGGTACCATTATACAGCGATACATACATATAACAGCAGCTGCGTCCACTAAGTGGCTGGTTAAAGACATGTATTTCTGGACAAGAGACTGAAGGAGACACAGACCATGAGATGGTGAGCATGGATATAGTTGCTAAAAACCTGGGGTCATGTGTTCTCCTGTGGCCCTTTGCAAAGCTTGACTGGTTATCTGTCAGTGATTTATAACTGTACTTGGCTGTTAATCTGGTACCAATGGGTTGAAATCTTTGCCCAAATAGTGCAAAACCATTGCAGCCAACTGGTTTCTGGAGCAACTACAAATGGACAAAAGAGAACACCAGATACACCTTATTACAAGGAGAATGGGAGCACCCAAAAGACAAAGTGTAATTTTTCCTGGGTTCTAAAATCATTGCATGATATGGAATGCAAGAAACAAAAATTCGAAAAAATCAACAGAGTGACCTTGTCAGCCTTTCAATTCACCATTTAGGTACCATTATGCTTCCATAAACACATATAACAGCAGCCGTGTCCACTAAACAACAGCTATATTTCATGTAACTGCTCAATTTGAATTTTGTCCAAGGAGAGTGCGAGGGAGCTGTGAGAGGGAGCGGTGTGTGAGGGAGCTGAGAGAGGGAGCGGAGTGTCTGGTTAAAGACATGTTTTTCTGGTCAAGTGAATAAATGAGTCACAGACCATGAGATCGTGAGTGCGGCTAGAGTTACTAAAAACGTGGGGTCATGTCTTCCCATGTGTCCCTTCACAAAGCCTGACTGATCATTTTCCAGTTGCTTATTACTGGACTGGGTTGTAAATAAGGTACTAATGAGGTGAAAATTTTGCCCAGATGGTGTAAAGCAGGGGTCTCCAACTTTTTCTATAATAAGAGCTACCTATGTTCAATAAAATTCATCCCTAGCTACTAATATTATTAGTGTTGCAATAGTGACTGTCTCAGATAAGACATTAGTGGCCACCCCATGCAGGATTACCAACAGTGATCACCTCAGTGGGTCAGTCAGGGTTGCCAGCAGTAATGTAAAAACATTTTACAGATTTTGGAATGTCTGCCGATGGGTAATACCTGTAAGCCATAGCTGCAATGCCCCTGGCACCAGGGAAATAAGTCTCTCCAGTGACACATGATTAATCAGTCAAATATTCGCTTTAGATATATTTTGGAAATCCTTTTTTCTCCAAACATCAGGTTATGAAACAACACATTTTTATGTGAAATACATGCTTTTTAATTTGGGATACAATATTAATTTAATCAGCAAAAGCTTGTAATTTAGTAGGCGGGGCAGCACACAGGAGAGCCACTTGCAGATATCAGGTGAGCTACCAGTAGCTCACGAGCTACTCGTTGGAGAAGCCTGCTCTACATGCTCCAGAACATGCCTTACCGAGTTCCTAAGGACTTTTTTCGAAAGGTGGAGGGCGAAGTTCGTACTTTGTTGGGGCGGGGCGGAGCGCCATGCATAGCTCTGGCCAAGCTGCAAAGGGGGATCTACGAGGGCGGCTTTGCGATCCCAGACATCACTAATTACTATTGGGTGACCCAACTCCTTGTAGTAAATGAATGGGTATTTGCGGACAGACGGGAGCCGACATATTGTGTTGATAGTCAGGCTATGGGGCGAAGAGGATAGGAGGAAATACTCTACCGAAGGAAGCTGTATAAAGGGTTGCTGCATCATACTCAGGTGTTAGTTAGGGCATGGCAAGAGGCTACGGGCTTCTTGGGTTGGGGGGGGCGATTAATGACAGTGACCCCCTGTGGTGCAGTGACTTGCTCAGAGAGGTGAGTGGGCTGCTAGGCTTCTCCAAGTGGGAGCTAATGGGGATAGAACACCGGGGAACATTTGGCGCAATCATGCCTATATCACATTCGAAACCCTAGGGCGAGAGTATGAGCTAAGTGACGGGAGAGGTGTAGATATCTCCAGCTGGGACATGCCCTGGCATGGCATATTGGAGAGGGTGAACAGTTGCCGGAAGCCTCTCCCCTGGAAGATCGTTTGCAAATTGACCATATCCCTGATAAGGCTATATCCATGTTATACCCTAAATTGCTTAATATTTCGCCAGATCCCTGTGGGGCACTGAGCGAGGCCTGGCGGAGGACCTCAATTGTCTAGACGATGATGATTGGCAGGAGGCTCTGTAGAGCCCTCAGGAGGTGGCCGTTCGAGTGCGATTTCGCGTGGTTCAGTTGCAGGCTCCTTTATTCATGGACCAGGTTAGTGGCAATGGAGAGGTCACCCACTTTGATGTGCCTGAGGGGCTGCGGCAGAGAGGGCACTTTCTTTCATATTCTTTGGGAGTGCCCAGTGATACAAACGTACTGAGGTGGGGTGACTCGGACAATGGCGGCTGTGTTGGCCCAGAAGGTACCTATGGATGGTAAATGGCTCTTGTTGATGATCACGGAGGAGACAATATGGCCTAAGTATCAAAAGATTTGGTTGGCACTGGCAGCAGGGGTGGCAAAAAGGAACATTGCTAGGGCGTGGGGCTCAGCGACTCCGTCCTTACTTTCTGACTCGAAGACGGGCCTGGATTGGTGCCTGCGGGCCGAAAAAATAATTTACCAAAGTAGAGGCTGTCAGAAGAAATGGGAAAAGATCTGGGGAGCATGGAAAGCCTACAGGGGACTTTAATGTTTATAGGGAGGGTAAAGGTGGGGTTTGGGTCTTGTCCAAGGACCGCACAAGGTGTTCTGTAGTGTGACAACTTCACTGCTCCACAAGGTTGGCCACTGTTTTTTTGTACTGTTGATACTATGTAATTCGTCAAGTCAAAATGTACATTTTACTGTGCTGAGCATGTTTGAAATAAAAAGAAAAGAATGCGTATGGTACGTATCTCTACGATACCAAGCCACATGGTGCATGGCCTGCCCAGGGTTAAGGAGATGCAAAGCAAAGCCATACATTTTCTCCCTCCTGTGCCCTGAGGAAGCCTAGCACATGCATTGAGTGGACCAGGGACTGCAGAGAACAGGGCAGTGGGCAGCTAAGGACAGGTGGGGACAGGCAACAGTGAAGTCAGCGTCATGTGCAGGTAACAGTGGCTCTTTAACCTTCTGTCACTCCCAGTTCATGGCTCCTCCTCTCACAAGTTGGCCTTCTAAAGGTGCTGCAGATAACAGGAAGTGACAGGCATTTTTGGGATGTGCTAAACTATTTACAAAAATAAGACCCATGGCTGCAAAAATAACAACCCCCGAATTAAAAAAAAAAGTTTTTGTCTAAATTGTAGAACCTCAAATAAATGGATTTATCTATTTGTGAACTACTAGGGTAACATTTGGACCAGTAACACAACTCTACAACAGAGTAAAACAAGCATTGGCAGAGCCAATAGGTCTCATCTCTGAGAGAGGTTTTTTTTTTTTTTGCAAACTGTGTTGTATTGCAATGTGGTTGGACTGGATGTGGAATGCAAGAAACAAAAAACAAAAAATAATCAACAGAAAGTACACGTCAGCCTCCCAAATAACCACCTACGTACCATTAGACAACCATAAATAAAAATAACAGCAGCAGCGTCCACTAAACAACAGCTATATTTCATGTAACTGCTCAATCTGAATTTTGTCCAAGGAAAGGGGCCGTAAGAGGGAGTTGTGTCTGGTTAAAGACATGCTTTTCTGGTCAAGAGAATGAAGGAGAGACAGACCATGAGATGGTGGGCGCGGCCAGAGTTACTAAAAATGTGTGAGCCTTTGTTCCCGTATGCCCCTTCGGAAAGCTTGACTGGTCATCTTCCAGTTGCTTATTACTGTACGTGGCTGTTAATCTGTTACTAATGAGGTGAAATAATTGCCAAAATGGTATTAACCCATTGAAGGTGACTGGTTTCTGGAGCAACCACAAATGGCCAGAGAACACTAGAAACACTTTAATACAAGGGAAAGTGAGCGCTCAAAGGGCAAAATGTGATTTTTTTACTTGTTTCCTCAAATCACTGCAAAATATGGGATGCAAAAAACAAAAACAAAAAACAAATCAACAGAAAGCACCGGTCAGCCTTTAAACTGACAACTTGGGTACCATTATACAGCGATACATACATATAACAGCAGCTGCGTCCACTAAGTGGCTGGTTAAAGACATGTATTTCTGGACAAGAGACTGAAGGAGACACAGACCATGAGATGGTGAGCATGGATATAGTTGCTAAAAACCTGGGGTCATGTGTTCTCCTGTGGCCCTTTGCAAAGCTTGACTGGTTATCTGTCAGTGATTTATAACTGTACTTGGCTGTTAATCTGGTACCAATGGGTTGAAATCTTTGCCCAAATAGTGCAAAACCATTGCAGCCAACTGGTTTCTGGAGCAACTACAAATGGACAAAAGAGAACACCAGATACACCTTATTACAAGGAGAATGGGAGCACCCAAAAGACAAAGTGTAATTTTTCCTGGGTTCTAAAATCATTGCATGATATGGAATGTAAGAAACAAAAATTCGAAAAAATCAACAGAGTGACCTTGTCAGCCTTTCAATTCACCATTTAGGTACCATTATGCTTCCATAAACACATATAACAGCAGCCGTGTCCACTAAACAACAGCTATATTTCATGTAACTGCTCAATTTGAATTTTGTCCAAGGAGAGTGCGAGGGAGCTGTGAGAGGGAGCGGTGTGTGAGGGAGCTGAGAGAGGGAGCGGAGTGTCTGGTTAAAGACATGTTTTTCTGGTCAAGTGAATAAATGAGTCACAGACCATGAGATCGTGAGTGCGGCTAGAGTTACTAAAAACGTGGGGTCATGTCTTCCCATGTGTCCCTTCACAAAGCCTGACTGATCATTTTCCAGTTGCTTATTACTGGACTGGGTTGTAAATAAGGTACTAATGAGGTGAAAATTTTGCCCAGATGGTGTAAAGCAGGGGTCTCCAACCTTTTCTATATCAATTCAAACCAGCTTTATTCGGTGTAAAATATACAACCATAAAAGCATACTTATAAAAACAATAATAAAATTAATCAAGGGTACTATTTACAAAATTTAAAAATTCAAATCATTTACAATTAATATTTTCATAAAAATTACAGGGGATCAATAGTCAAAATGCATTTTAAATCAGAAGCAAGGACTAGTACTATACCATAATTTCATGTCAGTATGCATACTACAAAATACATTCTATCAAAACTTAGTACAGCGATCAATACGTTTCATTCCATGGGCTAGTCAGTACGCAGTACACTAACACGAGCATGTATAAAAAGTGTAAAATTTAACAAATTCATTTAATCTAGTTGTACATCCCTATTACACAGGGATACAATAAATCCAGAATAAAATTGCTTTTATACGTCACACAGACATACATGTTTTATAACACAACTAGTTAATATAATCACTTTTCTCGTATGATAGCGCATCTAAATGTGCTAATTCCTTTCTTCTCCTGACTGCCCTGAGTATGAAACGAACGACAGTGCACATAATCTTCATGTTGTCCAAGCTACATAAAAAGTTAAAAGCATTTTTATAATTATACAACCTATTTGTTAAAAAAGTGGTTTTAAAACGGATTTGCGAATATCACTGTAAAAAGGACAGAACAATATGAAATGTAGTGTAGACTGAGGGGTTTTTCCATTACATGGGCAATTAGGTAGATTATGTGGACCCTTTTTCTTATCACGAAAAGCGATTATATAGTGTAATATGCCAATTCTTAATCGTGTTAAATAAAATCTGTGTTGGGTATTTCCTATCATTGTAAGGTATATCTGTATACCCTGCACAGAGGGGATTTGACAATAGATGGTAACACTATGTTTTTGTTTAACTTCATTGGTTCTAACACAATCCATGGCCGAGATATATCTTGACTTCAACTCATTTTTACTGATATCTTGTATTGATGCAGGATCCCTTTTATCAAAGTCTATCCTGCAATCTAACAGTAACTTTTGGATATACTCAAGCCATGGAATTTTTTTCCAGTGATCAAGGGTCAGGCAGTCCTTTATTATATCTGTGGTAAATTTTGTCTCTTCTTTTACCCACAACCCTCGCCAGAATGTAAGACCCGCTATTCCAATAATATCATTTATATATGATATTGCCAATTCTTTATGTACAATATAATTAGCTGTAGAATTTGGTACTGCCAGTACTCTTTTTAAAAATTTGTTTTCTTGTATTTGTAGGGATGTGGTATTTGCTCTCCCCCATATTGCAGCCCCGTAACAAACACCGGTGACACACTTGGTTCTATATAAAGTAAGTATCTCCCTCACAGGTTTGTTTCCCATTTTGGCAGAGAATCTAAAGATTCCCTCAGCGATTCTCAAAAATTTCAGGTTGCATGAATCAATATGAGGTTTCCAGCTGCCCTTTCTATTAAAAAGTAAGCCCAAGTAGGCAAAGGTTGGCACTCTACCTAAGATTACACCTCCCACATTATGTTGTCTATGCTTCAATTTAGCCTTTCCACATGTCATAACAAACGTTTTAGTAAGATTTAACTTTAAATCCTTTTCTGACATGTACTGAGTAAAATTCTCGATTAAACATTGTAATCCATTCGCTGTCCTTGCTAAAAGGACTGCGTCATCCGCATAGAGTAAAACCGGGGTTGTGCGTCTGCCAACTTTTGGGCAGTCTACATTTTGTTTTTGCAAAAAAGATCCACGTTATTAATATATAATGAAAACAACAGAGGTGCCAATACACAACCTTGACGTACACCTCTTGTAACCATAAAATCCTGTGTACATTCGCCCCTCAATCCAAAACGAACTCTTGAAGTTAAAAAGGTATAGATTTGGGATAAATATATAATAATCTCATTTGGTGCTCCTAACTCTTTTAAAGTTTGCCACAATTTAACATGATTGACAAAATCAAATGCACTGGTGAGGTCTACAAAACATAGATGTAGAACCCCCTCCTTAGCCAGTGTGTATTTTCCTATTAGGAGTTCCAAATTTAGGCATTGTTCCGCCGTTCCAATACCTCGTCTAAACCCAAACTGGGCTTCTGAGAGAATGTTTTTCTCATTAACCCATTCTTCTAGCCTCCCCAGAAGAATTCTTCCCATTAATTTTGATGTTGAGTCCAGAAGAGATATGGGACGGTAGCAGTTCGCCATCCCTCTATTACCCTTTTTAAAAATAGGTACGATAATACTTTGTGACCATGATACAGGTAAAACTCCCCTATTGCTGCATTAAGAACCTTCAATAAAATAGGGGTCCAAAAATCCATATTGCTTTTAAAAACATCGATGGGTACCCCATCCGGTCCTGCAGCTTTCCTGCTAGCACTCTTTACGAGGGCAGTTTTAATTTCTACTGGCGTAATTGGCTGTAATTTTACAGGTTCAACTAATATAAAATTTCTATTTTGTGTTGTGTTAACCCTAAGGGCACCTGGATTAAAAATAGACTCAAAGTGTGTGATCCAGTCCTGTGGAGGGACCGCAATTTCAATTTTCGGAGTTGAGATATCTTTAAAAAAAGGGTGATCAATGGTACGCCAAAATAGTGTTGCATTTCTAGTTTCCGCCGCCTGAATTAAACTTGCCCATGCATCCTCTTGAATTTCACTTTTCCTTCGTTTTAGTGCTATTTTATACTCCTTTCTCAGGGTGCTTATTTTAGTACAATCTCTTGGTTTTAATTTGAGGGCAATTTTTAAATCCCTATTTAACCTAGAACATTCTTTATTAAACCATCTAGGATTATTATCATGTTTCATATTCTTTTTTTACAAGTTAAGTCACTCGCTATTTCGGTGGTGATATTATGGAAAGCATTTACAATTAGCAAATCTGTGGAAGAGCTATTCAAACAGATATCAATATCATTTTGATTTTTCCCCTTTAAGTTATCCAAAAAGAAAGTTGGATCAACGCCTGACCATTTAATGGATATTCCATTATTTCCTTGCAATTTTATATCAGTATAAGTGTTCTTACCCCTTGATTGATGTCCCAGATTAAAAATAAGGCTCAGTATAAGGGGATAATGGTCACTAAACAAATTTTCGCTAATTTTAATTTTTTCCACCAAATCTACACACTTTCCTGATATAATGAAATGATCAATATTGGATGAACCTCTCCCACCTACATAGGTGGAGATCGCAGTCTCACCCACTGAATTTTCTGGTTCCAGAATTACTAGGTTATATTTAAAAATGATCTCATTTATTGCTTCACCATATGTCTCGTGTGGAAAATGTGAAACTCGTTCCCCAAAACTGTCTCTAAGACCACATTGTTCTCCCACTGGAATACCACAAACTTCGCAATTAAAATCACCCCCCAAATAACTATGTACTCCCCTCCCAATTTCCCTACAAAATCCTCTAAATCAAGTTCCAAATCATTAATTACCCTTGCTTTAGTACTGTCAAAAATATTATTATAAAAATTAACCAAAATAATTGTTTGTTTCCCTTCCGTATACAACTGTATCAATTGATAAAATTGTGAATTGACGTTAACATCTTTCACTATCAGGGGCGCAGTAACCGCTATTAATGTTGCTAAACCTCCTTTTGATCTTCCTCTTCTGGAGGCAATTGCATTAGTGCAAATTACTTTAAAACCATCTATAAAGAAAGGCTCTGTATTCCATGTTTCCTGAATCATAATTATACAATACCTCTCTATCAATTTACACCATGCATCATTATTTATCTTGCTCTTGATTCCTGAGATATTCCATGACATCAAAGTCAGGGGCCTATAGACTTGAGTAGTTGAGCAATATACGGCCACGGCTTCCGTATCACTAATGGAAATGCCTCTAGTGTAATCTAGATGTTTATTTTGGTGCTCATTTGGCGTTTGTGTACATAAATTACCATCAAGCCTATTAACAATATAGTTTGGAACATTGTCTAAATCAGAGTCTACCATATCATAACGATTCTCAGTACATTTTTGCTTACTCAGGCAGTCCTTCAACTTATTTATCTTCCCATTAACTACAAGGTCATTTACCAGTGGAATATCATCTTGTATTTTATCCGGGAATATTTCTATTTTTTCCCTATGTCAATCAATCTCACTACATGATCTAAGTAATTCATATCTATTATGTATCGGAATATTTAAAATCGATTTACAAAAAGTGGGTCCATTTGCCTTTGGGTATACCTCATTCGACCTATAAAAGTAGCCCAATGGGACAGCAATTATATATTCAATCGTATCTGAATTCATTTCCATGGTGTTATTTATAAGTATCCCCATCAGTTCTTGTACCAATTCTTTACTACGGAAATTCACCACCACACAATCTCCTGCACCATATTTTCTAGAGCTACCCACCCAGCTCACTCTCCTTAACATTATAATATTTCGTTGTAATACATTAGTGTCAATACTCGTGTTTACGTTCAACCAATGTGTCACTTGGTTTTTTAATTTCTCATATGGTTCATAAGACTTATTTTTTAACTGGGGCACATTTTTAAGAACGATAACATAAGGTGTCGCCTGAGGTGGGAGATGTAGGGGCTCATCTAAAGTGTTACTAGATAACATGGACTTATTTGATTTCTCCAACTTATTAGGTTGTGTCAATACGCTGGGTAGTGTTTTCTGCTCTATATCTGACCCTCGACTTTGTATAGATGGGATACTGTCCCCTAATTCAGGCTTAGTACAATCCTTTCCTTGTTTGCTTTCAGATACGGTACTAATGCTGTCACCCTCCTTTGGCCTTATTAATACATTTTCAGCTACGGTGGAAATATTAAAAGTTTTAGAAGAGAAAAATCCTGTCACCAACTCAGTTAGAAAGGATACATCTTTTTGGATCAATTTTATCTCGGACATAACACAACGTTCAATACAGTCCAATTTTGAATGAATTTTTTTAAAAATGTCTCAAATTTATACAACCCTTGTTGATTGTCGATCGCAGGAATATCTCTTT
Source organism: Calotriton arnoldi (assembly GCA_963921515.1). Classification (NCBI taxonomy): domain Eukaryota; kingdom Metazoa; phylum Chordata; class Amphibia; order Caudata; family Salamandridae; genus Calotriton; species Calotriton arnoldi. Next base: position 610,641 of record CAWUFW010009345.1, read on the forward strand.
TCGTCAATCCAACCGATTTGCCCCCTTTCTTTAACTGCTTTGTCCTCGGCTTTATCACAGTAGCTTCTTCGATACTAATCTTCTTTTTTGGCAATTGTTTAACCTTTTTTGCTGGTGGGGAGACTAACGTTGAATAATCGGATAGTTCTGAAATCTCCAATGGTGATGTTAAGATGCATGAATTATCCTTTCTATTTGTCAAGGACCTTTTGCTTATATTCTTTCCAGATGATACTGTCTTTACCTCAGATCCCTCAAATACCTTCTCAATTACTTCAAGGGGCAGTAACTCTTGTCTAACCTCTACTTCCGGTACCATTAAGGCTGCGTCTAGCGCAGTTTTGGTTGCAGCCAGTTGTTCCTTCACAAGGACGATTTCACTATCTATCATTCCCACTGCTGACTTTAAATATTTAGTTATAGGCATATTTGCTGACTGTGACTTCCCCAGGGATTGTGGTTGTTTCCTCTTACCCATCTTCCTCAAGGAAATGACGTAATTATGGTAATGCTGTCAGAAATAATCCTTACCAGTGTTATTCTTAGGACTCCTTTAGAGCAGTCAAGTGGGGTGGCCCAGCCCAGCCTCCTCCGGTCTCAGACGGGCACAGACGGGCCCGCCCTTGGCCCGGGCTTCGCCCGCGCGCGTCCCGCGCTGCGTGAGCCCTGCCCGGGATTTAAAGCGCCGCCGGCGCTGGCGATGACGCACCTCCTGTGCGCCTCACGTTGCAGGCTGGGGGTTGTAGTCTCGCTCCCCCCTAGCTGTTCCTCCGGTGATTTTCCGAGCTGCACTGGACAAGTGGCTGGTGGCAAGCAAAAGAGAACTGGGCTCCCGCGCTGCGTGAGCCCTGCCCGGGATTTAAAGCGCCGCCGGCGCTGGCGATGACGCACCTCCTGTGCGCCTCACGTTGCAGGCTGGGGGTTGTAGTCTCGCTCCCCCTAGCTGTTCCTCCGGTGATTTTCCGAGCTGCACTGGACAAGTGGCTGGTGGCAAGCAAAGAGAACTGGGCTCCCGCGCTGCGTGAGCCCTGCCCGGGATTTAAAGCGCCGCCGGCGCTGGCGATGACGCACCTCCTGTGCGCCTCACGTTGCAGGCTGGGGGTTGTAGTCTCGCTCCCCCCTAGCTGTTCCTCCGGTGATTTTCCGAGCTGCACTGGACAAGTGGCTGGTGGCAAGCAAAGAGAACTGGGCTCCGCGCTGCGTGAGCCCTGCCCGAGATTTAAAGCGCCGCCGGCGCTGGCGATGACGCACCTCCTGTGCGCCTCACGTTGCAGGCTGGGGGTTGTAGTCTCGCTCCCCCTAGCTGTTCCTCCGGTGATTTTCCGAGCTGCACTGGACAAGTGGCTGGTGGCAAGCAAAAGAGAACCTTTTCTATAATAAGAGCTACCTATGTTCAATAAAATTCATCCCTAGCTACTAATATTATTAGTGTTGCAATAGTGACTGTCTCAGATAAGACATTAGTGGCCACCCCATGCAGGATTACCAACAGTGATCACCTCAGTGGGTCAGTCAGGGTTGCCAGCAGTAATGTAAAAACATTTTACAGATTTTGGAATGTCTGCCGATGGGTAATACCTGTAAGCCATAGCTGCAATGCCACTGGCACCAGGGAAATAAGTCTCTCCAGTGACACATGATTAATCAGTCAAATATTCGCTTTAGATATATTTTGGAAATCCTTTTTTCTCCAAACATCAGGTTATGAAACAACACATTTTTATGTGAAATACATGCTTTTTAATTTGGGATACAATATTAATTTAATCAGCAAAAGCTTGTAATTTAGTAGGCGGGGCAGCACACAGGAGAGCCACTTGCAGATATCAGGTGAGCTACCAGTAGCTCACGAGCTACTCGTTGGAGAAGCCTGCTCTACATGCTCCAGAACATGCCTTACCGAGTTCCTAAGGACTTTTTCGAAAGGTGGAGGGCGAAGTTCGTACTTTGTTGGGGCGGGGCGGAGCGCCATGCATAGCTCTGGCCAAGCTGCAAAGGGGATCTACGAGGGCGGCTTTGCGATCCCAGACATCACTAATTACTATTGGGTGACCCAACTCCTTGTAGTAAATGAATGGGTATTTGCGGACAGACGGGAGCCGACATATTGTGTTGATAGTCAGGCTATGGGGCGAAGAGGATAGGAGGAAATACTCTACCGAAGGAAGCTGTATAAAGGGTTGCTGCATCATACTCAGGTGTTAGTTAGGGCATGGCAAGAGGCTACGGGCTTCTTGGGTTGGGGGGGGCGATTAATGACAGTGACCCCCTGTGGTGCAGTGACTTGCTCAGAGAGGTGAGTGGGCTGCTAGGCTTCTCCAAGTGGGAGCTAATGGGGAGAGAACACCGGGGAACATTTGGCGCAATCATGCCTATATCACATTCGAAACCCTAGGGCGAGAGTATGAGCTAAGTGACGGGAGAGGTGTAGATATCTCCAGCTGGGACATGCCCTGGCATGGCATATTGGAGAGGGTGAACAGTTGCCGGAAGCCTCTCCCCTGGAAGATCGTTTGCAAATTGACCATATCCCTGATAAGGCTATATCCATGTTATACCCTAAATTGCTTAATATTTTGCCAGATCCCTGTGGGGCACTGAGCGAGGCCTGGCGGAGGACCTCAATTGTCTAGACGATGATGATTGGCAGGAGGCTCTGTAGAGCCCTCAGGAGGTGGCCGTTCGAGTGCGATTTCGCGTGGTTCAATTGCAGGCTCCTATTATTCAAGGACCAGGTTAGTGGCAATGGAGAGGTCACCCACTTTGATGTGCCTGAGGGGCTGCGGCAGAGAGGGCACTTTCTTTCATATTCTTTGGGAGTGCCCAGTGATACAAACGTACTGAGGTGGGGTGACTCGGACAATGGCGGCTGTGTTGCCCCAGAAGGTACCTATGGATGGTAAATGGCTCTTGTTGATGATCACGGAGGAGACAATATGGCCTAAGTATCAAAAGATTTGGTTGGCACTGGCAGCAGGGGTGGCAAAAAGGAACATTGCTAGGGCGTGGGGCTCAGCGACTCCATCCTTACTTTCTGACTCGAAGACGGGCCTGGATTGGTGCCTGCGGGCCGAAAAAATAATTTACCAAAGTAGAGGCTGTCAGAAGAAATGGGAAAAGATCTGGGGAGCATGGAAAGCCTACAGGGGACTTTAATGTTTATAGGGAGGGTAAAGGTGGGGTTTGGGTCTTGTCCAAGGACCGCACAAGGTGTTCTGTAGTGTGACAACTTCACTGCTCCACAAGGTTGGCCACTGTTTTTTTGTACTGTTGATACTATGTAATTCGTCAAGTCAAAATGTACATTTTACTGTGCTGAGCATGTTTGAAATAAAAAGAAAAGAATGCGTATGGTACGTATCTCTACGATACCAAGCCACATGGTGCATGGCCTGCCCAGGGTTAAGGAGATGCAAAGCAAAGCCATACATTTTCTCCCTCCTGTGCCCTGAGGAAGCCTAGCACATGCATTGAGTGGACCAGGGACTGCAGAGAACAGGGCAGTGGGCAGCTAAGGACAGGTGGGGACAGGCAACAGTGAAGTCAGCGTCATGTGCAGGTAACAGTGGCTCTTTAACCTTCTGTCACTCCCAGTTCATGGCTCCTCCTCTCACAAGTTGGCCTTCTAAAGGTGCTGCAGATAACAGGAAGTGACAGGCATTTTTGGGATGTGCTAAACTATTTACAAAAATAAGACCCATGGCTGCAAAAATAACAACCCCGAATTAAAAAAAAAGTTTTTGTCTAAATTGTAGAACCTCAAATAAATGGATTTATCTATTTGTGAACTACTAGGGTAACATTTGGACCAGTAACACAACTCTACAACAGAGTAAAACAAGCATTGGCAGAGCCAATAGGTCTCATCTCTGAGAGAGGTTTTTTTTTTTTGCAAACTGTGTTGTATTGCAATGTGGTTGGACTGGATGTGGAATGCAAGAAACAAAAAACAAAAAATAATCAACAGAAAGTACACGTCAGCCTCCCAAATAACCACCTACGTACCATTAGACAACCATAAATAAAAATAACAGCAGCAGCGTCCACTAAACAACAGCTATATTTCATGTAACTGCTCAATCTGAATTTTGTCCAAGGAAAGGGGCCGTAAGAGGGAGTTGTGTCTGGTTAAAGACATGCTTTTCTGGTCAAGAGAATGAAGGAGAGACAGACCATGAGATGGTGGGCGCGGCCAGAGTTACTAAAAATGTGTGAGCCTTTGTTCCCGTATGCCCCTTCGGAAAGCTTGACTGGTCATCTTCCAGTTGCTTATTACTGTACGTGGCTGTTAATCTGTTACCAATGAGGTGAAATAATTGCCAAAATGGTATAAACCCATTGAAGGTGACTGGTTTCTGGAGCAACCACAAATGGCCAGAGAACACTAGAAAAACTTTAATACAAGGGAAAGTGAGCGCTCAAAGGGCAAAATGTGATTTTTTTACTTGTTTCCTCAAATCACTGCAAAATATGGGATGCAAAAAAACAAAAACAAATCAACAGAAAGCACCGGTCAGCCTTTAAACTGACAACTTGGGTACCATTATACAGCGATACATACATATAACAGCAGCTGCGTCCACTAAGTGGCTGGTTAAAGACATGTATTTCTGGACAAGAGACTGAAGGAGACACAGACCATGAGATGGTGAGCATGGATATAGTTGCTAAAAACCTGGGGTCATGTGTTCTCCTGTGGCCCTTTGCAAAGCTTGACTGGTTATCTGTCAGTGATTTATAACTGTACTTGGCTGTTAATCTGGTACCAATGGGTTGAAATCTTTGCCCAAATAGTGCAAAACCATTGCAGCCAACTGGTTTCTGGAGCAACTACAAATGGACAAAAGAGAACACCAGATACACCTTATTACAAGGAGAATGGGAGCACCCAAAAGACAAAGTGTAATTTTTCCTGGGTTCTAAAATCATTGCATGATATGGAATGCAAGAAACAAAAATTCGAAAAAATCAACAGAGTGACCTTGTCAGCCTTTCAATTCACCATTTAGGTACCATTATGCTTCCATAAACACATATAACAGCAGCCGTGTCCACTAAACAACAGCTATATTTCATGTAACTGCTCAATTTGAATTTTGTCCAAGGAGAGTGCGAGGGAGCTGTGAGAGGGAGCGGTGTGTGAGGGAGCTGAGAGAGGGAGCGGAGTGTCTGGTTAAAGACATGTTTTTCTGGTCAAGTGAATAAATGAGTCACAGACCATGAGATCGTGAGTGCGGCTAGAGTTACTAAAAACGTGGGGTCATGTCTTCCCATGTGTCCCTTCACAAAGCCTGACTGATCATTTTCCAGTTGCTTATTACTGGACTGGGTTGTAAATAAGGTACTAATGAGGTGAAAATTTTGCCCAGATGGTGTAAAGCAGGGGTCTCCAACCTTTTCTATAATAAGAGCTACCTATGTTCAATAAAATTCATCCCTAGCTACTAATATTATTAGTGTTGCAATAGTGACTGTCTCAGATAAGACATTAGTGGCCACCCCATGCAGGATTACCAACAGTGATCACCTCAGTGGGTCAGTCAGGGTTGCCAGCAGTAATGTAAAAACATTTTACAGATTTTGGAATGTCTGCCGATGGGTAATACCTGTAAGCCATAGCTGCAATGCCCCTGGCACCAGGGAAATAAGTCTCTCCAGTGACACATGATTAATCAGTCAAATATTCGCTTTAGATATATTTTGGAAATCCTTTTTCTCCAAACATCAGGTTATGAAACAACACATTTTTATGTGAAATACATGCTTTTTAATTTGGGATACAATATTAATTTAATCAGCAAAAGCTTGTAATTTAGTAGGCGGGGCAGCACACAGGAGAGCCACTTGCAGATATCAGGTGAGCTACCAGTAGCTCACGAGCTACTCGTTGGAGAAGCCTGCTCTACATGCTCCAGAACATGCCTTACCGGGTTCCTAAGGACTTTTTTCGAAAGGTGGAGGGCGAAGTTCGTACTTTGTTGGGGCGGGGCGGAGCGCCATGCATAGCTCTGGCCAAGCTGCAAAGGGGGATCTACGAGGGCGGCTTTGCGATCCCAGACATCACTAATTACTATTGGGTGACCCAACTCCTTGTAGTAAATGAATGGGTATTTGCGGACAGACGGGAGCCGACATATTGTGTTGATAGTCAGGCTATGGGGCGAAGAGGATAGGAGGAAATACTCTACCGAAGGAAGCTGTATAAAGGGTTGCTGCATCATACTCAGGTGTTAGTTAGGGCATGGCAAGAGGCTACGGGCTTCTTGGGTTGGGGGCGATTAATGACAGTGACCCCTGTGGTGCAGTGACTTGCTCAGAGAGGTGAGTGGGCTGCTAGGCTTCTCCAAGTGGGAGCTAATGGGGATAGAACACCGGGGGACATTTGGCGCAATCATGCCTATATCACATTCGAAACCCTAGGGCGAGAGTATGAGCTAAGTGACGGGAGAGGTGTAGATATCTCCAGCTGGGACATGCCCTGGCATGGCATATTGGAGAGGGTGAACAGTTGCCGGAAGCCTCTCCCCTGGAAGATCGTTTGCAAATTGACCATATCCCTGATAAGGCTATATCCATGTTATACCCTAAATTGCTTAATATTTCGCCAGATCCCTGTGGGGCACTGAGCGAGGCCTGGCGGAGGACCTCAATTGTCTAGACGATGATGATTGGCAGGAGGCTCTGTAGAGCCCTCAGGAGGTGGCCGTTCGAGTGCGATTTCGCGTGGTTCAGTTGCAGGCTCCTATTATTCAAGGACCAGGTTAGTGGCAATGGAGAGGTCACCCACTTTGATGTGCCTGAGGGGCTGCGGCAGAGAGGGCACTTTCTTTCATATTCTTTGGGAGTGCCCAGTGATACAAACGTACTGAGGTGGGGTGACTCGGACAATGGCGGCTGTGTTGGCCCAGAAGGTACCTATGGATGGTAAATGGCTCTTGTTGATGATCACGGAGGAGACAATGTGGCCTAAGTATCAAAAGATTTGGTTGGCACTGGCAGCAGGGGTGGCAAAAAGGTACATTGCTAGGGCCTGGTGCTTAGCGACTCTGTCCTTACTTTATGTCTCGAAGACGGGCCTGGATTGGTGCCTGCGGGCCGAAAAAATAATTTACCAAAGTAGAGGCTGTCAGAAGAAATGGGAAAAGATCTGGGGAGCATGGAAAGCCTACAGGGGACTTTAATGTTTATAGGGAGGGTAAAGGTGGGGTTTGGGTCTTGTCCAAGGACCGCACAAGGTGTTCTGTAGTGTGACAACTTCACTGCTCCACAAGGTTGGCCACTGTTTTTTTGTACTGTTGATACTATGTAATTCGTCAAGTCAAAATGTACATTTTACTGTGCTGAGCATGTTTGAAATAAAAAGAAAAGAATGCGTATGGTACGTATCTCTACGATACCAAGCCACATGGTGCATGGCCTGCCCAGGGTTAAGGAGATGCAAAGCAAAGCCATACATTTTCTCCCTCCTGTGCCCTGAGGAAGCCTAGCACATGCATTGAGTGGACCAGGGACTGCAGAGAACAGGGCAGTGGGCAGCTAAGGACAGGTGGGGACAGGCAACAGTGAAGTCAGCGTCATGTGCAGGTAACAGTGGCTCTTTAACCTTCTGTCACTCCCAGTTCATGGCTCCTCCTCTCACAAGTTGGCCTTCTAAAGGTGCTGCAGATAACAGGAAGTGACAGGCATTTTTGGGATGTGCTAAACTATTTACAAAAATAAGACACATGGCTGCAAAAATAACAACCCCCGAATTAAAAAAAAAAGTTTTTGTCTAAATTGTAGAACCTCAAATAAATGGATTTATCTATTTGTGAACTACTAGGGTAACATTTGGACCAGTAACACAACTCTACAACAGAGTAAAACAAGCATTGGCAGAGCCAATAGGTCTCATCTCTGAGAGAGGTTTTTTTTTTTTTTTGCAAACTGTGTTGTATTGCAATGTGGTTGGATGTGGAATGCAAGAAACAAAAACAAAAAATAATCAACAGAGAGTACACGTCAGCCTCCCAAATAACCACCTACGTACCATTAGACAACCATAAATAAAAATAACAGCAGCAGCGTCCACTAAACAACAGCTATATTTCATGTAACTGCTCAATCTGAATTTTGTCCAAGGAAAGGGGCCGTAAGAGGGAGTTGTGTCTGGTTAAAGACATGCTTTTCTGGTCAAGAGAATGAAGGAGAGACAGACCATGAGATGGTGGGCGCGGCCAGAGTTACTAAAAATGTGTGAGCCTTTGTTCCCGTATGCCCCTTCGGAAAGCTTGACTGGTCATCTTCCAGTTGCTTATTACTGTACGTGGCTGTTAATCTGTTACTAATGAGGTGAAATAATTGCCAAAATGATATAAACCCATTGAAGGTGACTGGTTTCTGGAGCAACCACAAATGGCCAGAGAACACTAGAAAAACTTTAATACAAGGGAAAGTGAGCGCTCAAAGGGCAAAATGTGATTTTTTTACTTGTGTCCTCAAATCACTGCAAAATATGGGATGCAAAAAAACAAAAACAAAAAAACAAATCAACAGAAAGCACCGGTCAGCCTTTAAACTGACAACTTGGGTACCATTATACAGCGATACATACATATAACAGCAGCTGCGTCCACTAAGTGGCTGGTTAAAGACATGTATTTCTGGACAAGAGACTGAAGGAGACACAGACCATGAGATGGTGAGCATGGATATAGTTGCTAAAAACCTGGGGTCATGTGTTCTCCTGTGGCCCTTTGCAAAGCTTGACTGGTTATCTGTCAGTGATTTATAACTGTACTTGGCTGTTAATCTGGTACCAATGGGTTGAAATCTTTGCCCAAATAGTGCAAAACCATTGCAGCCAACTGGTTTCTGGAGCAACTACAAATGGACAAAAGAGAACACCAGATACACCTTATTACAAGGAGAATGGGAGCACCCAAAAGACAAAGTGTAATTTTTCCTGGGTTCTAAAATCATTGCATGATATGGAATGCAAGAAACAAAAATTCGAAAAAATCAACAGAGTGACCTTGTCAGCCTTTCAATTCACCATTTAGGTACCATTAGGCTTCCATAAACACATATAACAGCAGCCGTGTCCACTAAACAACAGCTATATTTCATGTAACTGCTCAATTTGAATTTTGTCCAACGAGAGTGCGAGGGAGCTGTGAGAGGGAGCGGTGTGTGAGGGAGCTGAGAGAGGGAGCGGAGTGTCTTGTTAAAGACATGTTTTTCTGGTCAAGTGAATAAATGAGTCACAGACCATGAGATCGTGAGTGCGGCTAGAGTTACTAAAAACGTGGGGTCATGTCTTCCCATGTGTCCCTTCACAAAGCCTGACTGATCATTTTCCAGTTGCTTATTACTGGACTGGGTTGTAAATAAGGTACTAATGAGGTGAAAATTTTGCCCAGATGGTGTAAAGCAGGGGTCTCCAACCTTTTCTATAATAAAAGCTACCTATGTTCAATAAAATTCATCCCTAGCTACTAATATTATTAGTGTTGCAATAGTGACTGTCTCAGATAAGACATTAGTGGCCACCCCATGCAGGATTACCAACAGTGATCACCTCAGTGGGTCAGTCAGGGTTGCCAGCAGTAATGTAAAAACATTTTACAGATTTTGGAATGTCTGCCGATGGGTAATACCTGTAAGCCATAGCTGCAATGCCACTGGCACCAGGGAAATAAGTCTCTCCAGTGACACATGATTAATCAGTCAAATATTCGCTTTAGATATATTTTGGAAATCCTTTTTCTCCAAACATCAGGTTATGAAACAACAAATTTTTATGTGAAATACATGCTTTTTAATTTGGGATACAATATTAATTTAATCAGCAAAAGCTTGTAATTTAGTAGGCGGGGCAGCACACAGGAGAGCCACTTGCAGATATCAGGTGAGCTACCAGTAGCTCACGAGCTACTCGTTGGAGAAGCCTGCTTTATATCAACCTAATTTAAACATTGAGTTTGACGTTGTTTTTCTTCTGGAAACACTGACCATAAAAGATAAAACACTATAACCTGAAGGAGTTATACATCAGCATATCATATATCTGATATATAATATATATTGGGTCCTAAGTATTACTTCAAAAAATAGTGTGCCATTGGTTGTAGATTTTCTATTATCAAGTCCAATGGGGCAAATTATTGTAGGTCATATTTAGGGTGTGGTTTTAATATCAGATGATATTCTGACATCAATATTTTAATTCCTCCCTCCTGCTTATGATACTGAGTTAGAATAATCGAAAACATGAGAATGATGAAGACACAGCTCATTCTGAAATGACATCATCAAGTGGCATAAGCTATAAAATCTTATCTATAGACCTCGTAGTTATTTACACCTTAGAAAGTAATAAAAGGCAGTTATGTGGGGCTCAAATCGATGCTCTGGTCTTTGACTTCAATATGCAATTCTTCATGATTTGCACAATCTTGCCATTCATACAATTTGCATGCTGGATTGAGCTTGCAAGAGGTCAGTTGAAGGAAGGCCTAGACAGCAGTGTCATAATATACATGTGCTGACACAAACATCATACACAATAACTGGAGCAGCTACAAAACTAGGCCGCCATGAAGGGCCTGAATTTAGGAAAAAAGGATTGTCTTAAATCTACCCTGGAAATGTATACATTGGTTACCAGTGGTAAAATTGTATGCTTCATGCACAAGGCCAACTGGAATAAGGGCCCTGGGCTGGCACTGCCAGGGATCTATGCTCTGCCATCCCACATTTGATCCAACAACAATCTTTAAAACATCTAAAGCCTGGTAGTTGCTCAATGAGCGTACATAGTCCCAAACTCTCAAATCCCATGGTCCAGTGCTTAAGGGAAAAAAATAAGGATCTTCACTTCAGCAAACCTCTCAATGAAGTGTTCAAACACCCAGTCATCAGTCTATCCCAGAGCACTGACTAAAGAATGTTAGTTAGGGAAACATCCTCCGCTCACGCTGGCCTCTAAATACCTTCAGTCTTGAGCCATATGTGCTTTTCAGTGTGGTTGAACACTCCTTCTGGGCTCTATTCGCCTTCACTCTAATTTTGCATGTGGTTCTCAGCATGGTTGAATACGTCATCAGGGCTCTAAGTCCAATAGTCTTGATGCATATGTGGTTTTCAGTGTGGTTAGCACTGCCTGATCTCTTTTTACCTTCATTCTTCTTCTATGTGGCTCTTCGAGCAGTAGCAGCACTCCTCCCCCCCCCCCCCCCAGTGCCTTGAGACCCTCACGGGTATGTAGTGCGCTCTACAAATGCTATGATTGATTGATTCATTCATTCATTAGTGTGGTGTAATACTCGGCCGGGGCTCCATTCGCCTTCACTCTTGTTATGTATGTGCTTTTCAGAATGGTTGAACACTTCGTCAGACATCTAATTGCCTTCAAGCTTGTTCTGCATGTGGGTTTCAGGATGGTTGTGCCATGATAACCAAAAAGTTATAAACACCTAACTAGATAAACACTGGTGGTTGTGCTAATAATGCCTGCCTTGCCAATTTACGTCAGTTGTCCAAATCGTTTGTTGCAGTCGTGGTTGGGTGTAAAAATTAAGATTGTAAACACATCTGTAGCATCAATGTTTCTCCAGGCCTTATGATTATGGATTTAGCACACTTTTCACATAATGCACAATCAGCGGCAAATTTGCATATTTCAACAAAATAGTTTCTAGCTCAAACAGATCAAAAGTTACTGAAAAGACACCACAAGTGGTGCTGTGCAGTGCCAGGTCATTTACAAATGCCCTTGCTCGCCGTTCAGCTGCTGATTGTGCTATTCGCGTGGTAAACTGATACTAACCTGTAACATTTGTCTAGACTATTAATTTATATTAAAACGTCGAAATAGTAAAATAAGGCTGCAACATAATGCTCTGCGTTAGGCAGCATAATTTATCTTGTGTTGCAACCTTATTTTGTAAACCCTGCGAAATAAATTGGTGCTTCACTGCTGTATAATTCCAATGACCCAGTTAAGCTTGCAGCGATTGAATTTCCAAAGACTTCTTAAAAGTCTGTTATGACTTGAAGGACAAATGTGTTCCAAAAAAAGTTGTGCATTCTTGGTTCGCATTTACTGTTCGACGTACGTTTAATTTGAAAGGACCAAACCAGATGCCAATCTCGCTACATTATGGGGGTCAGCTACAATGTTTACAAACTCGCCACCCCGGAAGACCTTTCTGGCCGCGCGGACAAATCACCAAGGCTAACTTCAATAACAACGTGACACAATCAGCTACGTCAGCGCGCTGGAGCCTCAACAGGAAACCGCCGAGGTCAGCTCGCTGGATGCCGGGCGCGTTTCTTACTTTGTCTGTTTATTTGTTTCCTCTGTTTTTCCAGTCTCCTATGTGACCACATGTTTCCATTGTCTCGTTTTCTTGTGATTTAAAAAACATTTCGGCATTTCCCTGCTTTGTCTTCATAAGAGTATCATGTGTTATTGTAGATAATGTATCTTTTATGTTCGAAGCATTCCAGGATAACAGAACTCTCGGCACACTTTTCCATGGAAGTAGTTTCTTCCACTGAGTATGTGAACATTTCGCCAGCAGATACCGCCGTGGGAACAGCAGTGTGCACAGCAGAAACCGCCACCAAACCGCCGTGGGAACAGCAGTGTGCACAGCTACCGCCACCAAACCTTGCTAAGAGAATTCTGGCCACAACCTGCCAAAGACAATATGGTTTATTCAAAGGGTCATTGGCAGTGGCTTCCCTACTAGTTTCATCACATTTGACTAATAGCCAATTTCCTTTTACCAATAAAAGTGAAAAAAACAGGTAATTTTGGTCCCTAATAAATTAAGAAAAGCTGTGTATAATGAAGAATTTTTATCGTTTGCCCTTTAAAGTAATTGACTTCGAAAATTATCACTGGTCCAGAGGACCAGTGCCACTCTCACAGGTTTCCAAAACTGAAAACTTTGGGGCATATTTAAAAAGAATTGGCGTAGGGCAGCACCGTGAGTAATTTTGCTGCGCTGCCCTGCGCCAATTTGAAACAGCAGGAATGCACCGTATTTACAAGATAGGTGTATTCCTGTCCTTTCATCCCGCGCACAATCTGTAAAGATAGGTGTATTCCTGTCCTTTCATCCAGCGCACAATCTGTAATCATGGCAGGCACCCTTGCACCATGGTACAAGGGTGTCTGCGTTGTTGGCATGATTGCTTTTGTGCAGGAAGGGACACCTCCCTGCACAAAAACAATCATGAGAGGCGTTTTCCTCGTTCTATGTGTGATGCAGAATGCAGCACACGTGGAAAGAGGAAAAAACGAGGAGAAATGTAAACCTGCTCTAGGGAGGCACAAGGTTTGGCGCTGCCCTAGGGTTACCTGATATTGTAAATCTGGGGCAGCGTCAAAGTCCATGGGTGTTGCAGGGAAACACCCATGGAACGCCTCTTTGACACAGACGAAATGAAGGCAGTGGCTTGCGCTGCTTTGCCTAACTCCATATCTACGAGGCCATGAAAAGCCAAACAAAGTGGCTTTTCGTGGATTCAGAGATATGGTTCTTCACACTGCGCCTCCGGAGCATCACAAAAGTGATGCTCCGGCAGCGCAAATGTGCCGCAAGGGGCTTGTAAGTAAGCCCCTTTATTTTTATGTCTCGCCCTGAAAGCCAGCGCTTCAGCGCTGGCTCTGGGCGAGACATTTTGTAGTGGGCTTTCAGAAATGCGACCACTTTTTTTTGGCTGGCCTAGAGCATGCGAGTACGCGCACAGTAACGCGCATTCCTCGCATGCTCCAGGCGCCATATGTCTTTCCTCTCACTTGCTCCTCCCCCTCCCCCACCACAGAGCGCTTCTCGGGGCCGCGCGGCCGTGTCACTTTCACGGCCGCGCGTCACTTGCTCTCCCGCTCCTCCCGCCTCCCCCACCACAGAGCGCGTCTCGCACGGCCGCGCGGCCAATGCTTGTTTACTTTGAGCGCGCGCTTGTTAATAAGCGCTTCCTCCCCGTACCTTCCTCGGCAGCAAGCAGCGTCAAGAAGCCTCCTGGGCCCGAGGAAGCACTGCCACAGCCTCCGCAGCGCCTTGAAGTGCCGGGATCTCCTGCAGGTCGCACTCCGAAGCATGGCCGAGCTTAGAATCCATTTACAAATCTGGTAACCGCTGGCGAGCAGTGAGCTGGGCCGGAGCCAGCGCCTCTGAGTCACCGTCACGCCCGGCGGAGGCTCGCCCTGGTACTTGGCACAGGGAGCCGCTTTCCAGACATGGTTTGTGCCGTTCTTTCTCGCCCACCTGCACGTAAACCACTTTTACTGCCCACTGTTTATCCGCCTCTTTAGAAGAACCTTCACAGACCCAGGGCATGCACTTTTCGTGTTTTAGTTCATTCACGTTTTTGGGTTTCAGCATCAAGGGCACGCGCTGGTCGCCTGCGCTCTGTTGGTGATTTGTATGCGTGAGAAATATTAAAGTGCACCGTGTTCGCAGCCGAGATGGCCCAGCAGGAATGAAAAGCATCAAAGGACGTAGCATGTCCACAAGGTTTTACAAGGTCACCTTCACACGGTTTGAAGAGGCATTTACCACATGTGCCCGCTTCACCCGGTGACGTGATTCCACAGCTGTGCTTGTGGTTGGTCGCTGACTAGGAACACCCTTGAATATCCACTCCCTTCTTGACACAGCCAGCTTTAAACATCCCAGGCTACCCACTCCCCCCCTCCTGTAAACCTCATCCGCTCCTCGTCTCCTCGCCCTTGTAGCTGGCAGCATGTCTAATTGAGTTAAACGCTCGCTGCTGAGACATGCAGTATTTCGAATGCCTGACATGCTAACGGATCCTTAGGAACTTCACAGGTAGGTAAGCTGGGTACTATTACATTGTGTAATAATAACATTTTTTGTTCACTATACACTGCCGTGAAAAAACATATGCTATTCGCAAGGCGCACAGGTCGGACAGGGGCTGGGCTAAGAATGAACACATTGAGAACTATCAAATCGTCGCCATGCTGCTGTCCTAGCTGAAGTGATGGAATCAGTGTAAGCCTTCTTGCACCACATGGTCCCTTTTTACCCTGAAATGTCGTCGTTCAGCGCTTATAATGACAGTGGAAGTTGTTCTGGGAGGAAATTCTCGAACGTCAGGAGGACGCCTCTTTATGTAAACTAGAAAGAACAACTGTCTCTGGGATCCAAGAAAAGTACTGGGATCTCTTGGAAAGGTGAGGCCTGCAGGTTAACACGAGGCAGGCCAATTCGCTCCTACCAAGTGCTTTGTCTCTGACCCTCGCATGTGCACGGTGCCATCTAGCTGGGGTTGGAGCTCCGACCCAACTGGGGTTGTCCTACTGGGTCTCACCCGCCTTTGAGAACCTCTGAGAGTCTGATAGAGGCTATGGGTGTGAACCCCTGCTCACAATGTTGGCTTCCTACGGGCTTGCAGGAGTAGGTGAAATCTGGGCCTTTTAAAGAGTGTGCAGCTTCTGCTCAGACTGCCGGCCTTCAGCGCTCGTCCACATCCTTTCATCCTTTTTCTTTCATGGGATGTCTTTCTTCTACCGGGGACAAGTAAATAAACAAATAAAATGACAAGGTGCATGGCTACTGCTTATATCTCCATGTCCCATTCTTACCCTTGTGGCATCCATTGACTCATTTGACAGTATCTCTTTCTGGCACATGTCGCTTTACGGATTACTGGGTCTTATCCGATTATCCCTCTCCCCCTCTTTGGTTTTTGGGCACACGACATACCATTGCCCCTGTGGTTAAGCTAGTTAGTCCTTATTATAACTATAATTTGAAGGTCTCTTTCACATACTGCTTCCCATAACATGATACCCGTACCTTGGAGGTCATCACAGAGAAATAAAAACACTTCCCACAAAATAAAAACTGCACTGCCCAACCACACACCCTACACGTTGGAGCTTGCTATTTGTGTGGGTTAGTGCTTTAGAGCCCCCCTTAAATGTAGTAGGAGCTAAACAAATGCTGCAACACAATAGTTATCATTGCTGGCCCCGGCTCCTTTGCCTGCAGTATCCAGTTCTTTGTAGCTCGGCTTGTGATGTTTAAGTCGGTTATATAGAGTCATTTGTGATATGCTGTATACTGGTGTTATAACTACACAGTCATTTATTCGATTTTATTTGTTTTTGTGGTTGTATTGATTGAGAACCTTTTTTTTAAAAACTTTATTTACCATTTTCATGTTGATACACAACAAGCATTAATTGGTTACTCACAGCAGCCATACAAAACAAGCATTGGCATAGCCAATAGGTCTCGCCTTTGGGACCTTATAAGTGTTTAGTTATCCAGCACAATATCTTTGGTGCAACAACATCAACTGTTGCATGGCTAAACACTTATAAGGTCCCAAAGGCGAGACCTATTGGCTATGCCAATGCTTGTTAAGAAGCAGCTGGGGTTCCTTTAAGGACCTCGGGCTACTTAAAGAACAAAAAAAGTCTTCTGCTTTGAGATGCAATAATAGGGATGGTGGTCTTCTGTCCCTATCAGGCCACCATCTCAGTCATTGTATCCAATGACAAAGGGTTGTCAGGTTAGACCTCTCTAATGAATATTATTTAGGCAGGTCATACTACAACACCCTGTGATTCCTTATTTTGTGAGCTGCCCTATTAGTACAAAATACTGGCCGCAAAAGGTCAAGGTGCAATTATTTTGCCCCTATGTTCTCTCTCTTTTGTATTAACAATGCAAAACGAGTTTTTCAATACTCTGCCTTGTACACAAAATGTAGTACGGTGTCAGGAGAAGGGATCATTGCCACATTCTATCTGGCCGTGATCCAAAAAACGAATAAACAATAATTTAGACAGACAGAGTGTACCACAGGACCACATAAATGTTAGACTTGCGCTAAACAAATATTGGCAAAAAAACATAATAAAGCTATATTACCAACTAGACATCAGAAATAGGGCAGATGACCTTGTAAAAGTGCCACAAGAGATCCGAGAGGTTCCACCCAGCCCATAAATCAAAGACACTGTGCGTACCTGAAATCAAGGGTGACACTATTGTTCTCATTGAATATTTGGACCGTATTATAGATATATTTAATTTATATTATTAATCTCACGCTCATTGCCCCGGATGAAAAATGGTTTTGTAAAAATTGTTCTATTTATGTCTGGTTACAATATGTGATGCATCTCCCTGAGGAATGAGTTTGCAGCATAAACACGTGGAGTCTCTTTGTCTTCTGCACATCCTGAAACAGATTGTAGATACCTATTAATAGGCAGGGTGGGACTGGCCTATAGGTCAACCCGTCAGTGCCAGAAGGAGTGGTCTGACAAGTCAGTGTGTGGGCCCTTTTTGGCTGTTTGTGGACCTGTTTTATGGTTTGGTGAGCTGGATTTTCCTGTTGATTTCCCTTAAATTACCACAATCAGTGCCTGAAGCATTCATTCTCCCATACCTTGCAAAACACCTTTGCAGCTTATCTTTAACACTCCCACCATTATATACAAATCTGATTCGCTAATGGGGGCCACTTTTATTTTGGTTATGGAGCAATTTTCTGAGTGGGGGTGCTCGCCAGGGGCACCAGCTGACTAAAATCATAGGGGTTCTAAAAACACCTGGTGAACGAGAGCAGCAAATGAACAAAGCACTTTAATTTGGGAGTGTTTGTTTGTGGGACAGAATGAAGTGGAACAGATGGTAGTCTGAGACATTGTTGCAAACATGTGGTTCAATGGCACATTATGACGCAATATTCTTAAGTATCTGGATAAACAGTTTCAATTTTTTTTTAACAAGAGAGTTATTTTAAAATGGGCTGTAATAAATCAGAGTGTCTTTAGGCAATGAATATGAATGGTTTGTTTTCTCAACCTACTTTGAAACTTGCCTTCCACCACATTCTTTAATTAAAATTCACAACTGATACTTGTTGGACTTGACCCTTTTTGCGGGGTCATCCCAGAACTTTTTGCCTTCCTTCTGGTATTTTTTCTGACCTGGTGTTGGTGGGTTTAGGACTCTGGGCACTTTATCACTGCTGTCCAGTGTAAAGTGCATGTGCTCCCTATGGTAAACGTGGTAAGATTGGTCTACACCTGTTTGTTGTATTTAATTTACCTATCAGTCCCTTGTAAAGTGGTATCTCATATACCCGGGGCCAGTAAATTAAATGCTACTGGTGGGCGTGCAGCGCTGCTTGCGCCACCCACCAAAGTAGCCTTTCAAACCTGTCTTAGGCCTCTGCTATGGCAGGGCCTGCATGCGCAGTTTACTGCCGCTGTGACGTGGCACATAAAGTGAGTGCCACGTCTGTGTCTCCCCTTTTACTACATATCAGTCACCCCTAAGGTAGGCCCTAGCTAGCCCTATGGGCATGGTGCGCTGTAGGTAAAAGGTAGGACATGTGCCTTAACTGTGTGGCATGTCCTGGTAGTGACAAACAGCCATTTTGGTTTCTCACTACTGTGAGGCTGCCCTCTCATACGAATGCATTGGGGATTCCCTGATATGTTTTTCAGTGGTAATTCCTGATATGAGAGGAGTAGCGTGATCAAGTTTGGTATGTTTGGAATAGTGGTAATAAATGCTGCGTAATGGTGTTCGCAGATTTATTATCACTATTTTAGAAATGCCACTTTTAGAAGTGGGCATTTCTGTGTGCTATGTGTCTTTGTGCCTGCCTTTTGTGTATTGCATGTCTGGGACTGGAGTGACAGAGACTGGGGAGGTGCAGTGGTTCCAGAGGGGCTGGGTGAGTCAGCGCTAGGCTGAATAGGCCAATCTGCATTTGGAGTAGTGGGAGGAGTAGCACCTGACCCTGCATAGGACTGTGCCTGCCTTCCACAATGTTGGCTCCGCCCCCCTGTGGTGTGTCTGGGGCCAGAGCCTACACTAACAATAAGGGTGGTGGTGCACATGAAAAGATGTAGGAAAGTACTCCCCAGAACTGGTTTGAACCGGGCGCAGACCCCTGTGCCAGGGGTAGAACAAAGACACTAACTGGTATAAGTATTGGGGCTGTGACCCCATGTGTGTTGAGCTGTGTGCTTACTTGGAACTTGCGGCCGGCAGGCTGCTGAACTGCCAGGGGGATCTGCCGCTGGAGACTTCCTGCTGCCTGCTGGGTAGCTGAGGAGGAGCCCCTCTGCAAAGGGGCCCCGCGTGCTGGCCTGCCTGTGCCTGGTTTCCTACCCCTGGGCTGGCGACAGACAGCGGGGGGGGGCACTTTGCTCTTCAGCCCAAATTAAGGTTGGCATGCTCCACCACAGGAGCGCATGCTGAGCACTTCAATTTCCTTTGAACTGGTGCCGCAGTGGAAGCGCGTGGTGAGCGCTGTTGCCACCGTTGTTCTCGGAGACCAGAGAGTGGGCTCAACCCTGCAGCCGGCGCGGAGTGTGTGTCCGCGTTGGGAAGAAAGCAGGGGCCCCGACAAAGACTTTGCTCCGTAAATTACAGTGGCCAGAAGTTAGGCGAAGCCTGGTTTTAGGCGGGGCATTGTTCCTGGAAGCCTGATCCTGGGCGGGGCTTCCTGTGTGTTCTGCGAGGCTGTTTTGGGCGGGACTACGCCAGACCACGCTCCACACCGCGAGATGGAGGAAAGACGAACGGGGAAGGCGGCCCGTGTCCACCCGATCCCGAAGGGCCGGACCAGAGCACTGCCATTTGCAGCCTCCCGCCAAGGAATACAGGAGCCGGGCCATCGGTTGCAGCGGACGGCTTCACCTGCTCAGCCCTCATGGAATGGTGAGTGGGGCTGAGCTCTCTCGGAGTGAGATCTGGTTGCTGTGAGGCGGGGGCATTGCCCATGTGGGGTCAGGGCAGAGGAGGGGGTAGCAAGGTGTCGGCTTCCATGGCGAATTGACGTCCGAGACCGGGGGAGGTCTCGCGTGAAGGGGAGGCCGCTTGGGCCACTGTTGGTCCCCGCCATCATAGGCCGGAGTCGCCTTAGTGTTGCTCCGAGTTGGGAGCAAGGATCGGTGTTCGCAGCTGCACCGCCAGATAGCGGGCAGCTGCTTGGGGAACACGCATTGGCCTGAGCCCTGACTGTCACCAAGGGGCATTAATTAGACAGACAGAGCGGGGTGGAACCTCAGCGGAGGCCCTCGAGCTTGAGTGGAGGAAGGAGCTTCCACCAAACCACCGCGCAGTAAAGGTGGTGCGCGCAGAGGCGCTGTGACTGCCGATTGGGGGGGCCAGTAGGCTCCTGGAGATATTGTTGCCTAGGGTGCAGTTATGTTTAGGCCTCAAGTGGGTCTGAGGGAGTTATGATGTATGCATAATATACTGATTATGATCACGATGTTCATGCCTCATGCTTGGTGCTAAGTGCACTCTCACCAGTAGTTACTGGTTGTCCTCCTTAGCGGTCATTTATGTCCTGGATATGGCAGTGGCCCGATTGGCCTGGTGACTTATGTGTACTATGACCAGTATTCACAGTGGTGCACTATGGTAGAGGTATGCCTAAGGTGTTCATGCTAAGGGCACTATTGCAGGTAGTTACTGGTTGTTTTCTCTAACTGTGTATTATGATGGTGACGACAGTAGCCCGATTGGCCCTGTAAGTGTATATAATCCATGTAAAGTAATACCTAGTGCCAGGTGGCACAGTGTATATATGTGATTGTGTTTTATGAGTAATACAAAGGCTACTTTTTATATTACCTTGTGTGGAGTTTCTTTTGTGGTGTGCCTAGTGTGTCACTGCTGTGTGAGTGTGTTGCGCAAACGCTTTACACATTGCCTCTGGGATAAACCTGACTGCTCGTGCCAAGCTACTAAGGGGGTGAGCTGGGGTTATCTTCAGCGTGTAACTCCCTTGCCCTGACTAGAGTGGTGGTTTCTGCCTGGCTTAGGTGCATGCCCTAGCCAATCCCATTTCTAACAATCCTCTTTCATTGAGTAAGGAAATGCTTGGCCAACTAAAATGTACAGTCTTTACTATGGACACTGGAAATAGTGACAGTCGTGAGCATCAACATGTACTGCTTCAAAGCAGAATGAGCAAAAGACACACAATTGACGGACGGAATGCAGAACAAATCAAAACATTCACCCCCAGTCAAGAGATCTGGGTTAAATCCATCATTCTTTTGCTCACCATGCCACCCCAGTTTAGACCTGGCCATATGCAAATCAGTCTTGACCCTGTGCCTCATGGGGAACAGTCCAGCCCGAACTGCCAAGCCAGGTCTTCCCTGGACCGGAAACAAGCATCCTAGGACCGGTTTCGGGGTTTCACCCCTCTTCAGCCAGGATAGCTTGATTCCAATGGCACAGTGAGCCCAGGACCCACGTCTGGGCATACCTGGCGCACTTAGGGCGAGAAAGCAAAAGACACACAATTGATGGACAGAATGCAGAACAAATCAAAGCATTCACCCCCAGTCAAGAGATCTGGGTTAAATCCATCATTCTTTTGCTCACCATGCCAACCCAGTTTAGACCTGGCCATATGCAAATCAGTCTTGACCTTGTGCCTCATGGGAACAGTCCAGCCCGAACTGCCAAGCCAGCTCTTCCCTGGTCCGGAAACAAGCATCCTAGGACCGGTTTCGGGGTTTCACCCCTCTTCAGCCAGGATAGCTTGATTCCAGTGGCACAGTGAGCCCAGGACCCACGTCTGGGGAAGAAGTTCGCTGGGAGCAAGGAGAGTGTCGCTGGCGATGGTCGGTGTAGCACGAAGAGCAGGCCAGGCATTACAGATAGGCTGGAGCCTCACAATGGCGATCCACACTGGTAGGCAATGCTTGCTGTGTGAAGAGATGAACTTGCAGTGATTTGCTCTGATTCTTTGTGCGAGCTGCGCAGTTCTGGTGTGAACTGGCCCGTTCAGGGTGACGAAGAGCTCAAAAGCTTGATTTAAAGAGCTCAAGAGCCACACCAAGGACCCAGGACCTGAGAGGCACCTCTTGGGGGTCAGGAGCTCATTGAAGATGGGTCAAGGAGCTGTGGGGAGCCTGTTATGTCCCTGAGGTTCAGATCAGGAGGCCAGCAGACTAGCCCTTTGAGACACTCTGGGGTCCTGAGTTCAAGATGGGTTCCGGGTCCAGTTCTCTTCCCCAAACAAGAGGGCACCAGGTCAGCCCAGCAAGGCAGCAGCTCCCTCAGAGTAGCAGTTCAGCAGAGTGACAGTTCTTTCAGCAGCACAGCAGTCCTTCTTCTTGGCAGAGTATCCACAGGTCCAGAAGTGTAGTGAAGAAGTGGTGTCTGAGGTCCAGTAATTATTCCCACTGGTGCCTTTGAAGTGGGGGAGACTTCAAAGAGATGCATTTGAAGTCACAGATATCCTCCCATCCTGCCCTGGCTCCAGACTCAGTACAGGGGGGTATGCAGCCCTTTGTGTGCGGACAGGACACAGCCTCTTCAGGTGTAAGTGGGGCAGGGACCAACTCCTCCCTCCCATCCTGTCAGGATGGCCCATCAATTCACACCTAAGCTTCCATTGTGTGGCTGGTGAGGTAGAATACACAAAGCCCAACTGCCAACTACACCCAGACATGTAATCAGAGACAGGCTGCAGGCATCAAATGGCTTAGGCAAGAAAATGCCCACTTTCTAAAGGTGGCATTTTCAGAATTGTAATTTAAAATCCAACTTCACCATGAGTTAGGATTTTAAATTAGGATCCCAGAGACACCAGACTTGAATCAGAGTGTTTGAAAGCACAAAACCTTTTCCTGAATCCCAGTCAGTAAACCTTTCCCAACTTCTAAATTGGGATTCTGAATGTTTACAGATTCTCAATTTTAAAGGGTCATGCTGCTGGCTTTCCTTGCAAATTGGCATCCTATGTTTCAATGGTTTGCAACTGTAATTCTGGTTGTAATCTGATTAAAATTTATAGACTCCCAGGTTGCAGGTGGGAACCTCTTTGCAAAAGGGAAGGGGTAGTTTCAGATGGTTTAAGCAGTGGTCCACCGGACCACTGCCAACTTTCAATGAAACTTTAAAAAACAAGTTTACATTATTTAAAAACAATTAGCAATTTGTAACCTACCTAATAAATATTTATTAGGTAGGTCAGATTGTGACTCAGTCCAAATCCTTACTATGCAAACTGATTTACTAAAACATAGGTCAGTTCACAAAATACATTTCTGGTCACTAAAAGACTGTTTTTGCAATCAGAACCGTATGACATTTGGCCCACAGTTTTTATTAACGTTTTCGATAGTTCGACTTATGTTGCTGACATTTACCTTTAGAAAGATGGTCTGTGCTGCTTTGGAGGAATGTCCTTGATTCGAAATCTGTTGTAATGGGCAATCATCTCCAATTCTATTATTATTATTACTATTATTAGTAGCAGTATTAGTAGTAGTAGCAGCAGTAATACTAGTAGTAGTAGAAGTTGTGATAATAGTAGTAGAACTTATGTGTTTTACACTATTTATAAAGGTGATACATCCCTACCATTGCTGAATATCAGCTGCTCATATAAAATAAAATCAATGCTCTTTTCTGTGCCATGCGGTGCAGTGACAGAGTCTTGCTTTAGGCAGCTCACATCTGTCCCTGTGAGAAGAAAGGCAGCATCTGCAGGATGGCAGTAAAAGGTCAGAGCTGGGGATTTTCTAGAAATGGTGATATTTATCTTTCCCCCTTGGAAAAGGTAAAAACAAATATTGTAGAGCCAGTTTCCTACAGACCATGCTTTGTGCTATTCGGTGGGGCTTCGCAGTGTGCAGTGGTCAGGGTTGGATTGATATCTGCTGTGTGCTTTTGTATGGAAAAAGTCTGACTTAGCACTGGGTTCTAAACGCTCTGAAGGTATTTTTTTATTGTTATTGGCTTTTTATATGGACAGCCGCGGCCCTTGCAGGTAAGAGCGGTGGGGCTCAGTGGTGGGGGATTTCGACGGACGATGACAAGGGAAAATTAAATAAATAATACATTTTCCCTCGTCATCGTCCGTCGAAATTCTCCCCCCCACCCGGCCTCACCGCCCCACCGCTCTTACCTACACGGGTCACGGCTGTATATGGAACATCTACCCTTAGCCTGGTTTTGTAACCATTTTCTGATTATTGGCAAGCCAGAGCATGCATGCATGGCTGGGTGAGTGTGTGGTTGAATGTGGCCTAGGGTGCCTTTCCCTTCTCCCCTTACCTATCCCACTATCATGCATGCACCGGTAGCTGAGCCACAGCAAGAGGAAGGAGGAAGCCCATGTATCTCCTGACTCTCTCGCTGCCTTGCTTATTTATAGGAAGAAAGTAATTAGAAAAAACCAAGTGAGAGCTAGTAGCTGCAGAGGCGTCTCTCTTCCTTCTTCTGTGGCTCATGCTGTCCATTCATTCCCTTCATCTTAGTTACTGTTGAGGCTCTGGATACAGCGTGCATGGCCCCGCGAGTAACTGATATGAACTACAGCGGAACGGGAGGCTACTGAGCTCTACAGAGGGGGAACTAGTTTAAACCACTTGCATTTCCATGTTTTTTTTTTTTAAATTAGGATATTCTGTCTCAATAGAGTGTGTGAGAAGGTGGGTTGGTATATGCTGTCCACTAGTTAAAGTGGGCACCTTGTACCCGGCC
Organism: Calotriton arnoldi; assembly: GCA_963921515.1. Classification (NCBI taxonomy): domain Eukaryota; kingdom Metazoa; phylum Chordata; class Amphibia; order Caudata; family Salamandridae; genus Calotriton; species Calotriton arnoldi. Next base: position 635,153 of record CAWUFW010009345.1, read on the forward strand.
ACATGACCCTTATGATGTATGAGGACAAAGATAACCTTTAGAAAGCTATCCTAGTGGTAGCTGTGGAGAGCAGCCTTCAGGCTTAATCTTGTAGGAATGTAAAGCAGCTTGTTTTACCAGAATATCACCTCCTGAATGACCAAATGAAAGGAGAACCACACAGTAGTTATATAAAAATATGTATTTATTAATATAACACTCTCTACTAATCTCTACACGAGATTAGAACATAAGGCACACAATACTGTAACGATAGAACATTCGTAAATAGCAAAATACACAGCGGGCTCCAGGGGGAGACCGAACCATATACTAAAAAAATGGTATAACAATCACGACTTGACTAGACACAGTGCCTAGTGCACGTAGAATCGCTGGGACCCCAAGGAACCACCCAGAGGAGTGACACAGGGAGCCCACGGAGGACGGGTGCAGTGAGGAAACACGACCGCGTGTTCCGTGCAACTCTATGGGAAAGTCGCGGTTGCAAATTTACAAGTTAAGGACACTTCTAAGAGGACTTCAAGCAAACCCTTTGGAACATAGGAGGTTGTAAAGCCAACCCACCAGTGAGTACCGACGTACCCGTGTTACCTATCCCAGAGGAGCCAGGTGCATAGGGGTCAAGTGGTGCCAGAAACCTTCGTCGTTTTCAATGGAGGAGTGCAAAGAAGTCCTGCTGCCAGGAGGGCGAAGAGTGTCCGGTGGAATCCAAGCCTGGATTCGAGGTTAGAGGAACCTGAAAGCAGAGGGGACAGAGTCTGGGTCACTTCAGGTGACCAGGGGCTCGGTAGTCGAATGCCCACCGATGTTGAGTGCTTCAGGAGTGAAGAAGGGTTGCTTGACTCTGCAGCCACGGTGACCAGGAGACGTCGAGGATGACCAAAGTCCGGAGGTGAGCTGTCCCACAAAGGATGTCGAGAGCTGAGGGGTCGATGTCCGGCTGGAGCACCAACAAGCCTTGGCAACTGCAACCCACGCGGTCAGAGGAAACAGGTTACGGTGAGGACCAGCAAGGTCCAGGGGACTCTCCAAACAATGGAGAGTCAGGGCACATCTGGAGCAACCAGGTAAACCTAAGAATTAACAAGGTGACCCTCGCCAGGACCCACAGGCCAACGGACCAGGGATCGCGAGGAGACCTCAAGCAAAATTGCAAAGTACCAGTCCACAGGACACTCGTGGAGTGGAGGCTGGAAATCTTTGGTGCAAATACTGCTCAGGTCGTGACTACACGGAGTCCAATGCACAAGCTCGGGAATCGTCACTAAGCATATGCAACTGCAAATGTACGCGGTGCACAGGGGTTTGGGTTGCCCGGTCCACACGAGGGATACTGGTCTCAGAATCGCTGAGAGGGCAGATCGACCTCAAGGACGTTCGGGAACCCACCTCCTGTGTTGCTGAAATCTTCGGAGTCCTCAGGAGCTCAGGAGAAGCAAACCGGTCAGATGCGTTTAGGTGCCTGCTTTTGCAGGGGAGTAACTCCTTTACTCCAAGGGAGATTCTTCAGTCGTCCAGCGTTGTGCAGGCAGTTGAAGTACTTGGTTTCGTCTTAGCAGAATCTTGTCCAGGTAAAATCTAAAGTCCTGTAGTCAGGTTGCCCACTTTATACCCATGGGAAGGGGTTGGAAAGATTCTGTGGACCCTCCTAGGGGAGGGGCAGGACAGAGGGGTGGCTACACCCATGTCCTTTGTCCAGTTTCTCGCCAGAGCAGGAGCCAATGGCTCCCAGAACTGGTTTGAGCTGAACTATGCACAGGGACACCAAGTGTGCCCCCAGTGCAGACTTTCTGGCACTCTCAGAGTGCACCCACCCAGCCCCAATACACTAAACTCTGTCTGGGAGGTGGTCACACCTCCCTGTGACAGGATACCTATTGTCATGCCTTCCTCTGCACGAGCTTGGCTCAGCAGCAGGAGGGCAGAAGCGTGTCTGTGGCTGGCAGTGTCCATTTTGTGCTGCCCAGGTCGAGAAAGCTGGTACCGGGTAGACCGGTGACCCACGGATGTCCCTCTAGGAGGGTGGAATCATACCTCTCACACCAGTTACTGGTGTGGAGGTATGATTCCAAGGTGTTTGACACCAAACACGACATGTTTCTAAGCAGCCGTTTTAAAGTTAGCATTTACCGCGAGGTTATAATGCGCTTAAACATATATGTCTGGCTGCATCACAGACAACCCCGGAGAATGGTCTCCGAAGGCTGCAGAGGGGCTCTGCTCATGCAGGGGCACCCTCTCACGTAAGACCCAGCACCCTGCCTTCAGGATTGATAAGGCCTGCCATAGGGGTGACTGATAGGTTTTTAAGTGTAGTGATTTAGATAGATATAGTGAACTTATATTTTAAGTAAGTGGTGCAAGCACCAGCTTACACAGTCTGCGGTAGCAGGCTGGTCGTGTCAATTTGCATGGCCTCTCAGAGGTGGCATAATACATGCTTCAGCCCCTGGTAGGCCTCTGGGGTTCCTATGCCCTGGGTACATGGGGCCTGATTCACAGAACTAACTTACGTCAAAAACGTAAAGTTAGTACTTTTTGGTATTCACAGAATACACTTACTCATTTTGGTATTCACAGAATGAACTTACTCATTTCGGTATTCACAGAAGTTAGTAGTCCTAACTTTAGGACTTCTAAATGCCTTCTGTGAATACCGAAAGTCTTAGTTAGGATTTTCTCAGTTTAGAGTAGTAAAGTGAGTCCTAACTTTACTACTCCTAAACTGAGAAAAATCCTAACTTTAAGACTTTCGGTATTCACAGAAGGCATTTAGGAGTCCTAAAGTTAGGAGTCCTAACTTTACTACTCCTAAACTGAGAAAAATCCTAACTTTAAGACTTTCGGTATTCACAAAAGGCATTTAGGAGTCCTAAAGTTAGGACTACTAACTTCTGTGAATACCGAAATGAGTAAGTTCATTCTGTGAATACCAAAATGAGTAAGTGTATTCTGTGAATACTAAAAAGTACTAACTTTACGTTTTTGACGTAAGTTAGTTCTGTGAATCAGGCCCATGGTGTACCATATACTAGGGACTGATAAAGGTACCCCAGTATCCAATCTGGAATGTACCTAAAGTACATACATAGCAGTTTAAGGAGAAAGCAGATAGACTGGGGTCCTGGATAGCAGCATCCCAGTCAGACTAGTCCAAAACAGTGTGACATCAGCAAAAGTGGGGGTAACCATAAGAAGCAGATACTACTTTCCTACACAACCCCCCCCAAACGCAAGGACATTAAACTAACCTTGACCAGTTTAGTCTTCATGTTCTAAGTGGAAATATCTGGAGAGTCCATCTGCATTGGCATGGTTTCTCCCAGGTCTATGTTCCACTGTATAGTCCATCCCCTGTAGGGAAATGGACCACCTCAAAAGTTTGGGGTTTTCACCCTTCATCTGTTTTAGCCATAAGAGGGGCTTATGGTCTGTCTGAACAATGAAGTGAGTGCCAAACAAGTATGGCCTCAGCTTCTTCAGGGCCCAAACCACAGCAAAGGCTTCCCTCTCAATAGCTGACCAACGTTTCTCTCTGGGGGTCAGCCTTCTGCTTATAAAAGCTACTGGCTGATCCTGACCCTCTTCATTCAGTTGTGATAACACAGCCCCTACCCCCAACTCAGATGCATCAGTTGAACAATGAATTGTTTGGAATAGTCAGGACTTTGCAGAATGGGAGCAGTGCACATGGCCTGCTTCAGGTCATCAAATGCCTTTTGACAGCCAACTGCCCACTGAACTTTCTTAGGCATTCTTTTGGAAGTTAAGTCATTCAAAGGGGTCACTACGGAGCCACATCCTTTGACAAACCTCCTGTAGTACCCAGTCCGGCCCAAGAAAGCTCTAACCTGAGTCTGGGTAGTTGGAGCAACCCAATCCATGATGGTTTGGATTTTGCTCTGCAATGGTTGAACCTGGCCTCCACCCACAAGGTGGCCCAGGTATACAACCTTACTCTGCCCTATCTGTCACTTGGTGGCCTTGATAGTGAGGCCTGCCTTTTGCAGGGCCTCTAGAACATTTCTCAGGTGGACCAGGTGATCCTCCCAGGTGGAGCTAAAGACAGCAATATCATCTAGATAAGCTGCACTATAGGCTTCCAGACCTGTGAGAACTTTATTCACCAGCCTTTGAAATGTGGCAGGTGCATTCTTCAAGCCAAAAGGCATCACCACAAATTGGTAGCGCCCACTAGGGGTTGAAAATGCTGTTTTTGGTTCAGCTAATCTGATTTGCCAGTAACCGGCTGTAAGGTCAAATGTACTTAAGAACTTGGCTGAGGCCAAAGTATCAATTAGTTCATCTGCCCTTGGAATTGGATGAGCATCAGTCCTAGTGACTGCATTGAGTCCCCTGTAGTCAACACAGAACCTCATCTCTCTCTTACCACCCTGGGTGTGAGGTTTTGGTACTAAGACTACTGGACTAGCCCAAGGGCTATCTGAGGGCTCAATCACTCCCAGTTCCATCATTTTCTGGACTTCAGTCCTGATACAGTCCCTGACATGATCAGGTTGCCTGTAAATCTTATTTTTAACAGGCAGACTGTCACCTGTGTCCACCTCATGTGTACACCAGGTAGTCTGACTTGGAGTCAGTGAAAACATGTGTCTGTACTGATTGAGGACCTTCCTACAATCAGTCTGTTGCTGTTCAGTGAGGCTGCCTGCCAAGGCTACTCCATCAACTGAACCATCATCAGGGTTCTGTGAGAGGAGGTCAGGGAGTGGGTCACTCTCTTCCTCCTGTCCCTCATCAGTAGCCATGAGCAAGCCCATGTCTGCCCTGTCCACATATGGCTTGAGCCTGTTCACATGGAGCACCCTATGGGGGCTCCTGGGAGTTCCAAGGTCCACCAGGTAGGTAACCTCTCCCTTTTGCTCAAGAATGGTATGGGGCCCACTCCACTTGTCCTGGAGAGCTGCTGGGGCCACAGGCTCCAACACCCATACTTTCTGTCCTGGCTGATACACAGTCAAAACAGCCTTTTGGTCATGCCAGGCTTTTTGTAATTCCTGGCTAGCCTCAAGGTTTTTGGATGCCTTCTTCATGTATTCATCCATCCTGGAGCGGAGACCAAGTACATAGTCCACTATGTCCTGTTTAGGTGGTTTGAGAGGTAACTCCCATCCCTCCTTAACTAAACATAAGGGACCCCTAACTGGATGTCCAAACAGAAATTCAAAAGGGCTGTAACCAACCCCCTTCTGAGGAACCTCTCTGTAGGCAAAGAGAAGGCAGTGCAAAAGGATGTCCCATCTGCGCCTAAGCTTTTCAGGGAGACCTTTTATCATGCCCTTGAGGGTTTTGTTGAATCTTTCAACTAACCCATTGCATTGTGGGTGATAGGGTGTGGTGAATTTGTAATTCACTCCACACTCCTTCCACATAGCAGTCAGATAACCAGACATAAACTTTGCATCTCTGTCTGATACTACCTCCTTAGGGAAACCCACTCTGGAAAAGATTCCCAGGAGAGCTCTAGCCACAGCAGGAGCTGTGGTAGTCCTAAGGGGAATTGCCTCTGGATACCTAGTGGCATGGTCCACCACCACTAGTATGAATCTGTGCCCAGATGCAGTTGGAGGATCCATGGGACCAACAATGTCAATCACAACCCTCTCAAAGGGAACCCCCACCACAGGTAGTGGTATCAGGGGGGCCTTTGTAGTACCACCTTCCTTACCACTGGCTTGGCAAGTGATACAGGAGCGACAAAACTCCTTTGTGTCTTCTGACATGTGAGGCCAGTGAAAGTGAGGGACAAGCCTGTCCCAGGTCTTACTTTGGCCTAAGTGTCCTGCTAATGGGATTTCATGTGGCAGTGTTAATAGGAAGCCTCTAAACTTCAGAGGTATAACCAACCTCCTGGTGGCACCAGGCGTGGGGTCTCTACCCTCTGAATATAGAAGTCCCTCATCCCAGTAGATCCTGTGGGACCCACTGGCACTCCCAGCAGCCTCAGCAGCAGCTTGCTGTCTGAGGGGTTCAAGAGAGGGGCAGCTCAGCTGCTCCTGGCTCAGATCTGCCCTGGAAGGGCCCCCTGTCCCCAAGATCTCAACCTGGTCAGGTTCAAGTTCCTCTGAGACAGTTCCTTCACAGGGACTGAGATCATCTCCCTCAAGAGACTGATCCTCACTCTGAGGCAGGGGGGAAGACACTGTCTTACCCCTTCTGCTCCTTCTCTTGGAAGGCACCTGGTCCATCTTTTCAGGATCAAGGGCCTGTTCAGTGGAATACATTTTTGCCTGTGACCTAGTCATGGCAAACACATCTGCAGGGATGCCCAGCATTTCCACATGTGTTCTGAGTTCCACTTCAGCCCAAGCTGAAGTTTCCAAATCATTGCCCAATAAGCACTCTACAGGGAGGTCTGAGCTAACCACAACTTTCTTAGGGCCAGTTACCCCTCCCCAGGTGAAATTCACAACTGCCAAGGAATGGTCTGTCCTGACATTGCTTGCATTGGTCACTTGGTACATCTCACCAAGTATGATCTGTTCAGGGGCCACAAGATCTTTTGTCACCATGGTGACACTTGCACCTGTGTCCCTGTATGCCATGGCCTCCTTACCATTAATCAAAGGCTGCTGTCTGTACTTGCCCAGATTACAGGGACTGACAAATAAAGTGGCAATATCCATGCCTCCATCACAGACTAAAACAGCCTGAGTTGGAATTCTGACTAGGCCAGAATCCATCTCAGATCCCAAGGTTAACCCTACTATACCCTTGTTCTGTACACCACCACTTGGAACTGAGCTAGGGGGAACAGTTGCCTTAGGAGCAGTGGTGGCTGGAGTAGATTCCTTGGCCTTTAGACAATTGGCATCTTTTGTCCAATGGGTCTTCTCTCTACAGAGATGACACCAAGGTTTCTTTTTGCCTTTTCCCTTGTTAGACTGTGACTCCCCCCCAGATGCAGGTTTTTGGGGCCCTTGTGAAGACTTCTGGTCTTTACCCTTCTCCCCACCCTTATCTGAGGTCTTAGCATCTTGCTTCTTTTGGTCACCACCTTGATTCTGAGTTTTCTGCTTCACCCTGGTTCTGACCCATTTGTCTGCCTTCTTTCCCAATTCTTGGGAAGAGGTCAGATCAGAATCAACCAAGTACTGATGCAACAACTGATTTTGGCAATTATTGAGGATCTGCTCCCTCATAATTAAATTGTACAATCCTTTAAAATCACACACCTTACTGCCAAGTAACCAGCCTTCCAGAGCCTTAGTAGCACAATCTACAAAGTCAACCCAGTCCTGAGTCTGTGCCTTCTGGGTGTCTCTGAACTTAATACTGTACTGTTCAGTGGTTAAGCCAAACCCATCAATGAGAGCACTCTTCAGGATTGAATAATTGTCGGCATCCTCTTCTCTAACAGTGAGGAGCTTATCTCTACCTTTTTCAGCAAAGGAGAGCCATAAGATAGCTGCCCACTGCTCCTGATGGACCCTCTGTACCTTACAAGCCCTCTCTATTGCAGTTATCCATTTGTGGATGTCATACCCACTCTGATAGGGAGGGACTATCTTGTTCAGGTTCCTATGATCATGATAATACTCTCTAGTTCTAGGGACACTGTTGCTGCCACCATGGGACTCTAGTCCCAATCTTCTTGTTGCTCTTTGGAGCTCTAGGGATTCCCTGTCTAGGGCCAATTGCTCTTTCTTGAGCCTGAGCTTGACTCTCTCAAGCTCCAGAAATTTGCACTGTCTATCATAAGAGGATTCCCTCTTATTTGATATGGAAGTCCCTACAGAAGTACCTGCGTGATTAGACTCCACAGAGGGAGTTCTGGATCTTCTAGGTAAACTCTGTACTCTTCCTGGTGGGGTAAAGAGAGGGCCACTGGGGCCTTCTCCCCCACCTGAAGGAAGATCTTGGTTGTCCAGGTTAGAATCATCTTGAGTCTCCTGGTCAGGGTTTGAGTCCAGGTCAAAGAAGGTTTCACTTCCTGCCCTTTCCTCATTCCCTGCCCCACCCACTCTATCTACCTCATCAGACCCTGGGGTCTTCCTAAGATAATCTAAGAGTAAAATCTCAATGAGACGTTGGGTGTTTGCTGTTCTCCCTGTCTTCAGCTTCCTTGATGCACACATGGCTCTTAATTCTGGGAATGAGATGCCATTGTATCTAGTTGGCAGAGAGCCACTGGCTTCTCCTCTAGAAGACATGTGGTGTAGGCACCTACCTAACCTAGTGGAGACTAAACTCTCTTGAGTTGGAGAAAGGGTGCACTAGACCCTTGGCTTACCCAACTCCAAGTTCAGTAGAACTTACTTATTCTAATCTTGATGTATTAAATGTGCCTAATACTTAGTGGTTTTCAGTTAATCACTCAATGAGATTTATCTGGTAAAACAATAGCAAGCTTGAATCCCAACCGCTGCACACCAATGTGAGAAGGTGGGTTGGTATATGCTGGCCACTAGTTAAAGTGGGCACCTTGTACCAGGCCACATGACCCTTATGATGAATGAGGTCAAAGATAACCTTTAGAAAGCTATCCTAGTGGTAGCTGTGGAGAGCAGCCTTCAGGCTTAATCTTGAAGGAATGTAAAGCAGCTTGTTTTACCAGAATATCACCTACTGAATGACCAAATGAAAGGAGAACCACACAGTAGTTATATAAAAATATGTATTTATTAATATAACACTCTCTACTAATTTCTACACGAGATTAGAACATAAGGCACACAATACTGTAACGATAGAACATTTGTAAATAGCAAAATACACAGCGGGCTCCAGGGGGAGACCGAACCATATACTAAAAAATAATGGTATAACAATCACTCAGAGGTGGCATAATACATGCTTCAGCCCCTGATAGGCCTCTGGGATACCTATGCCCTGGGTACATGGTGTACCATATACTAGGGACTGATAAGGGTACCCCAGTATCCAATCTGGAGTGTACCTAAAGTACATACATAGCAGTTTAAGGGAGAAAGCAGATAGACTGGGGTCCTGGATAGCAGGATCCCAGTCAGACTAGTCCAAAACAGTGTGACATCAGCAAAAAGTGGGGGTAACCATAAGAAGCAGATACTACTTTCCTACACAGTGTTCTATTAACTTTATATCCAGGCAGAGATGGTTATACCAGTTGTTGAAGTTCCACTCTGATTCTCATGACCAAACTGATTATCCTTTGGCTTGGGCCAATAATGTCGGAGCATGCCTTTCATTGCAGTTATAACCCACTGTTGTAGGCTGTCAGGGTAAATTTTATTAACGTGCTGGATATTGTATGCCATTCGGGTTTTATCCTCTTAAGTGTGAACAAATCCAGGGTATTTTCTATTTTGTTCTAGATTAGAATACTAATAAACAAAGAAATCCAACTTTTCAAAATCATTGCATTTAAAGAGTAAATATCAACACTGAATTAACAATGGCAAAATCAATCACATTTAACCACTGCATTGGATGTGATCGAATGTAGAGACAAGCATTGGAATATGCAGTCAGTCTTGCTTCACCAATGCTGAGCAAGCAGCATGACTAGCTTTGCCAATGTTCGACTGGCTAGTTTAAAAGTATAGAAAATAGTTTTTTATACTTCCAAGATAGTCGCTGTGTTGCGTTATTCAACATGCATTGCATCATTACTTTGCGGACATTTTGAAATCACACAAAACATTGTTTTTTATATGCTCTAGATGTCCATTGCATTGCATGATATGATGTGATGATGCAGCATCTTTTTAAAGTATAGAAAGATTTTTTTATATGTTCTATATGGCCATGATGTTGTGTGATGCACTGTGACGACGCAACATGGTGGCCATTTTGAAAGTACAGAAAACAGCCTTGTTTTCTATACTTTTGAGGTGCTGGTAACTGCTAATAGCTTTACAAGGATTTTAAAAGCCTCTCACATTGGCAAAGACAATAATGGCTATTAGCATGTAGCAAGAGATGGTCAGGGCTGAAGAAAGTGAAAACTTAAAATAAATAAATAAAATAGTTCAATGATGTCAACAGTGGAAGAATACCCAAGACAGCCAATAAAAGGCATTGTGACAGAATTGGGATGGGACAAGCACCGAATGTTATGTTATGTTGATTTGTAGAGCAAGCTAATCACTCATGAGGGTATCCAGGTGCTTGAGCAAGCGTGTAGTCCCCACATGGTTAATCAAATAGCCAGCTTCTTGATGAACTCAAGAAGTGATGAGGAGGCTCTGATGTACTGTGGGAGTTTGTTCAAGGCTTTAGGTGCAATGTAGGAGAACAAGCACCCTCCTGCTCTACTTTTGTGATTGCAGGGGGTGTGCAAGTGAGAGTGAGGCTGAGCATAGGTGTCTGGATGGGTGGTGGAAGTGTATTCGGCTGTTAATGTATACTAATCCACTGTTGTGCAAGGCTTTGTATGTCTGCATGAGGAGCTTGAATTGGCTGCATTTGTGAATGGGGAGCCTGTGGACCTCCCTGATGTGAGGTGAGATGGGGGTGCATCATGGGAGGTTGAGGATGAGTCTTGGGACAGCGTTCTGGATGGTCTTGAGTCTGTGTATGAGCTGCTTGGATATTACAGGGTAGAGTGCATTGCCGTACTCGAGTGTGTTTGTGATGAGTGCCTGTGTTATGGTTCTTTTGGTGTTCTGTGGCAGCCATGTGAAGATCTTTTGGAGCATGCATGAGGATATCGGAGCAGGCAGTGCTCACTGCGTTGACTTGTGTTATCATGTTGAGTTTGTCATCCAGTATGATCCCCAAGTTTTTGGTATGGTCAGTGGGTATAGGTGGTGGTCCTAGCTCAGTTGGCCATCCGGTGGCATTAGGCAATCGGTTCTCATCCAGTCTGTTTCCATGGTCATGCAGTTGGTGAAGTTTGTTCTGGTGGTGTTAGTGTTGTCCATCAGGGAGAGGATGAGCTGGGTGTCATCGAGATGATGTTGATGCCTTGGGATCATGTTGGCAAGTGATGTCATGTAGACGTTGAACAGGGCAGGGCTGAGGGACGATCCATGGGGTACTCTGCAGATCAGGTTCTTGGACTTCGATGTGAAAGGTGGCATTGTGACTTTTGGGGTTCTTTCCATGAGAAAGGAGCAGATCCATTTGAGTGCAGGTTCTTGGATGCCAATCTTGTGGAGTCTTCCAATGAGTATATTGTGAGAGACTATATTGAATGCTATAGAGAGGTCGAGGAAGATGAGGGCCACTGTCTCTTCTCGGTCCAGGATGGTCTCGATGTCGTCAGTGGCTGTGATGTGGATTGTTTCGGGTCTGTGGTTTCTCCTAAATCCTGACTGAATGTTGTCTAACAGGTGGCGTAGCTTGAGGTGGGTTGTGAGCTGTTTGTGATAGCATTTCTATCACTTTTGCTGGGACGCGGAGCAGGGAGATCAGACAGACGTTATGCAGCTGATTTGGGTTGGCCTACAGTTTCTTGAGGAGGCTGTTGCTTCCAGTCCACAGGAAATGCGGCAGATGTGATGGAGGTGTTGATGATGTGGGTGAGGGTGGTGCTGATTTGTGCTGCTCCCAGGTTGTAGATGTGGTGGGGCAAGGATCTGTAGGGGCCCCTAACTGGATGGACTTCATGATCATTGCTGTGTCTTCTGTGGAGAGAGTTTCCCATTTGGTTTTGTGGTCGTCTTGGTTGGTGATGGGCAGACTGGTGATTAGATCACTAGGGGTTGGTTTGTGTGCAAAATTGCTGTAGATGTTTGTGATTTTGTTTTGGAAGAAGGTTGATAAGTCATCAAAGAGTTCTTGGGAGGGGGTGATGCTGTTGATGGAGGCCGTGGGTGTTGTTAAGTCCTTGATGATCGAGAACGTCTCCTTGCAGCTGGTGGCGCTCCCATTGATGCGTTCTGTTAGTACTCTTACTTGGTGTCTCTCAGTTGCTGGTGGTAGGGCTTGAGTGCAGCTTTGTAGGTGGTTCTAACAGCAGTTTTGTGGCTGGCTCTCCATTTTCTTTCTAGCTGTTTGCAGTGCCGTTTAGAGTCTCGAAAATCCTCTGTGTACCGGCTGTTTTGCTTGTGGGGTCTTCTTTGCTTGTTGTGTTTGCTGGGTGTGTGGGAGTCTGCACAGTTTGTGATGCATTTGTTGAAATGTCTTTGTCAAGGTTGTCCGTGGGGTTCGGTTGATCCGTGCTGAGGATGTTGAGCAAGTCTGCTTCTGAGAGTTTGCCCCAGCTGCGGTTGGGTACGCTGGTCCTGATTGGCGTGTTGACTTGTGATGTGTTGATTTAGAAGCGAGTAATGGATTGGTCAGTCCATGTGAGTATTGTTGTGGAGTTGTACTTGATGTTGTAATTGGTGGTGAAGATGGGGGCCAGTATGTGTTCTGTGACGTGCGTTGGTTCTGTGAGGAGCTGAGTTGGTCCAATGTTATTGAGGCTTTCCAGAAGTGCTGTGGAGCAGGGGTCAGTAGAGAGGAAAGCAGTCAATCCAAAGTCCATCATTAAAATAGATTAGAAAGCCATCCAATGAAAGAGTCAAAAGTTTCATCGCAAAGTATGGAATAACATGCTGTCTGTAATAGACAGCAAAAGCAGTCCGTAGCAAGACCGCAAAAATAGAGATAAAAATAAAGAAAAGCGAGCAAGAACAGTTACTATAATGTATGCAACATTTCTACGATCAAATGATAGATAACAGAACATTGTATGAACATTTCTATTCATGCAATATTAGGCATTTTTTCTATATTCCATTCCAGATTTTTCTGGTCAAATAAATTACCCTTACAAGTGTAGCTGTCCAGAAAAGCTCATAAACCCAGGTATCAATAACAGCATAAATAGTACCCTTCTATTTCCAAAGAATCAGCTTCATTCTGGTCATAGCAGCCTTACGGATCTATCATGTTCATAGCAAGTTTTGTAGAGAAATTTTGGAAATGTCACTGGAAAAAACACATAGGGGCCGATTCCGATCTCGGCCGGTAGGGCTCCGAATCGGATTCGGCTTTACCGGATCCGATTCGGAGCCCTATTTCCGACCGAATCGCACGTGCGTCCGGGCGAGCGAGTATGATGCGTGCGCTCGCGAGATCTCCGACCGACTCGTTCGCAGGACCCGACCGCTCCGACCGACTCGCACGGGGACGACTCGCACCGCGCAATGGAGACGTTCCCCGGCCGGGGTAAGTACGATGCGCATCGCGACCGCTCCGACCGACTCGCGCAGTCCGGCTCCAAGGAGCTGTCGGAGCCGCACTTTGGGGTCCGTGTCGGACCCCCTGGAAGCGTAGGCACGCGAGTCGCACACAGGGGGGACCCATGGGTCCCCCCTACACGTGCATGTATGGTGCAACCCGCATCGACGCGAACACGCTGAAGGGGGCGCCCTTGTTCGCGTCGTGCCGATTGAGTCAATGGGAGCCCGTGTACGCGTCGTACGACTGGCTCCCATTGACTTCAATGGGAGTCCGACCGAATCGAGTCCGATAGCATACGTGAGCATCGTACTCGTTCGGTCGGACTGCTAGGGTCCGATTCGGTCGGAAATCTCTCTGAGTCCGGCTCGGTCGGAGAGATTTCCACCCCGAATCGGAATCGGCCCCATAGTTTTGAAAGAGGGGTTTCTGCTATCAAACAAATGTGATTATTGAGAGATTAAATATTAACGGGGAACACCAGAGTACATTTTTAAATAGCAAGCTTCACTCCGCAGTAGAAACCAATAGGATCCATCGACCCATTGAGTCTCTCTTTAGTTCAGACACCGCAGGAATCCCTCAAGAGTCTCAGAACACACAGGTGTAGGCAGAAGACAGCAAAGATACACCACACCTCAGGTGATATGGAATTTACGATAATGGGCCCAGGGGTGTAGCTTAGTCAGTAAGATTTGAGGGGTGTGTCAGATTTTCCAACAATCACATTTGCATATCATGTTAAAATACATTACACAACAAGCAGGGTGCATGAGGGGTCTTAAGGGTCAGTGGAAAGAGAGAGAAACATGGATTGGGAGGGGTTCTAAGTGAGAGAAAACACAATATTTTGTAAAATAACCAACATCTTTGAAGACTTTCAAAACAGAGAGGGGGAAGAGTGTGTGTGTTTTTGTCTGTGTCACCATACCCGAATGAAAGCAGCTGTACCCAACTATTAGAAAAAACATTTATTAGGGGGGTGTAACACCCCAAACACCCTCCCTGAAGCTACGCCCCTGCATGGGCCTCACACAACAGAGCTATTTCTCAGGTAACTCAGATAGGGATGCTATATCCAGACAGCTGAGATATCCCTCAGGTTTCACAGATCACACAGTCCTCACCTTTTTAACAACAGAGCTATACCTCGTTGGGTGACTCCGAGCTGCTACTAAACTTGGGGGCATACTTACAAGGGGATATCGCCACCAGAATGTCACTTCTCCATATTTACAAAGCGGCGTTAAGCCACTTTTTATGGCTTAACGCCGCCTTGCAAATAAGGCCCTTTACACGCATCACTTAGCGTGAAAGGGGCATGCAATGGGTGTGCTGTGGGCGTTCCACTGCAACACCCATTGCTTTTGACGCTATCCCAAATTTACAAGGCGGTGTAAATCTGAGGCAGCGCCAAAAACTAACGCTATGCAAGAGCAGGAGTTAGAATGGCGAAACGAGGAGAAATAGTATTATTTCTACTTGTTTTTGCTTTTTCTATGTGTGCACACATAGAAAGAGCAAAATGCCATTAATTATTGTTTATGTGCAGGAAGGTGTCCCTTCCTGCACATAAACAATCATTAAATAATGAAGATTTGCTACTTCTATGTGTGCTGCATTCTGCAGCACACATAGAAGAAACAAATCACCATTAGTGATTGTTGAGGTGCAGGAAGGGACACCTTCCTGCACATAAGCAATCATTCCCTGCAGCGCAGGAACCATTGCACTGTGATGCAAGGGTACCAGCGTTGGCGCTAGGCAGCTAAATTTAGCGCCAGCGCTAGGGAAAACACATGGGTGTGCCATATTCTTGTGAAAACAGCGCATCCCTGCGTTTTGAAAATGGCGGAGCGCGGTGGTGCAAAATTTGGCTCAGCTCCGCGCTCCAACATTTTCTCGTAAATATGCCCCTTGATGTGCTTAACTCAGTCGTTGGGAAGAGTGGATGCTTTATATGGAATCAGGAGTGGGGTGGACGATGAGATCATTGTACCTATAGATGTTCTTAGGGCTATATTTGACCCTGTAACTAAATATGTTAATTAGCTCCAATCAACCTTTACTCCGCAGGGCTGCCTGTGATCTCCTACGCTATGAAACTCCCTTGGCAGAAGACTAATTCTGCAGTCATTTCCTCCTAAATTCCCCAAATGGGTGCAGGAAGCATTGTGATTGCAGCCTCCATGATAGACAATTTATTTTAAGGCAAGCTATTTACACAAGCAGCGTGCCACTTTTAACACATGCCATCATCCTCTACAGCCGACATCCTTAAATAGAAGTAAACAACTTCTGAACTGCCAGCCTTCTTTGAGGTTGCCTCAATATAGACGACCAAGTAGACATTTCCTGCACTTTGCAAAGAGACAGCAGTCTGTGTTTTTTCACTTTGCTTGAACTTATGCCGGAAACTTTACAAACCTTCAGTTTAGTTATGGCTACTGCTGAGCCAGTAGCCAGCCTCTGACTAACACCAGTTTCTGTTTTCTAAAAAGGAAGTTGTTCATCAAATAGCATGATGAACTCTTCAACATTTCGCCCTTCGAGCTCATGGTGATTTCATCTCATTTTGTATTCACATGTTTCCTTGTAAAAAAAATTGTGCATATTAGTTTGCTAAATGTTTTGCTGGGAAAGTGGATTTAGTGCTGTGAACCAAAGTATATTTACTAACTTATTACTACAACTACATTCAAACTGTTTTGACCCTACGTGTGGCTCAATTTTGAAACCAGTCAATTTTCTTATTCTCCTCAAGAGATCCTGCTGATAATAAATAATTCATCTGATGTTTTCTCTCCAGTACTCAATTCTGAATTTTGCGTGCCTGTACTCTGTTCTTGTGTGACAATACAAAATGAAATTATATTGTCACCATTAAAATTGATGTAATTCAGTGCTGCATGGATAGCATCTACATCTGATACTTGTTAAGACCATTGTATGAATTTTTCTTCAGCATCTGACTCATTCCAGAAGCCAGCATGGTGCCGGTGACATAACTTTTCATCCTTACTGTGTCAGTCAGTAAATACTCTCCACTCGTTTGCCCCACGGAGTGTCGGTGCCCAGTCTTCTTCAGCTATGGGAGAACAAAGACATGGACAAGCTCCGGTTTGGGCCATTTAGGGCCCAGCATATATCTAAGGCCGGAACCAAATACCACACAACACCACAGTGCCTTTTATCTGCAGCATCCAATGCAACCCATCTGTATGTCCATACCCCATCTCAACCATCTCACACTCAGACAACATTTGTAGCCCTGTACTCCAGCCATGCAATTCCAGTCCAAGCAACAGCATCAACATCACACTTATTGCCTCACATTGCAAGTACATTGAATGCATACTCCACTGTATGTTCCATTCTGTTCATTCTTGGCTCTGCCACCCAGCATTCGACAAACATATCTAATCTCATCACTTCACACATCCCAATATAATTTGTCTTCAGAAAGTTAGATCATGTCATCTACCATGGGCATCCTGGATGTCCTGGTGGCACAAGAACACAGGGTCCTGCATATCAAATGGATGAACTAAATGGGGGGACGGCATTGCTGTTGACCACTGATCATTGTGGTCATGTCAATTTCAGCAGCAACCACCCTTCCATTGCCTTTGAACTCCACCCCCTGCCACTTTCCAGTACCTGTGACACCGACCATCATTCTCTCCCTTCACTTTGGACCACTGTACCTTAACATATCCTTCAACGTCGAGATATCCAACCTCATTCACCATCTACAACCAGCTGCACAAACAATATCTCCCTTGGTGCTATCAACCACCTATGCAATGCAGCAACCAAACAATAAAGGATGTCATTGCTTAACTCACCACGTTGCCAACTCCCACACCAAGGGGAACATCTTGGATCCTATACGCAACTCCATGACCAGCTTAACCTGCACCCACTGCAATTTGTTGATTGAACAGGCCATGCTGTCAAATGCTTTTGTTATAAAAAAAATAAATTCCAACAGAAGATAGCCTTAGGACTGTCTTAAGCTAGCAACCATGGGCCTGACATATCAAGGTTTTCCATGGATTAAGACTATTTTTAGCAAACTATACAGACTTGAGACTGACTTAAGGCAGAAAATATGGCTCAATTTGCAAAGGAGATATTCAGAAGGATGACAGAATTATACTGAAAGTAGGAATAACTTATATTTAATGTAAATCCCCTGTGCTTTCAAAAGTTAAAGAAATGGTTTAAGTTAAGGCAATAAGAAACTGTAAATAACTTATATTGGCATAACTTATGGTCTCTTAAGTTTTCTCTTAATTTTCACTTCTGAGTGACGCCGGGGCTGGATCACTGACATAATATCGATGACTACAATATCGACCTACCAGAATATCGTGTCAAGAATATCGATGGACAAAATATCGACATCCTAGCTCTACAAAGGTAAGTACAAAAATATCGAAACCAAAATATCGTTGTTTAAAATATCGTTGTTCAAAATATCGTTTTTTTTAAATGTCTTAAAAATAATATAAAATAAATTAAATAATAAATATAATTAATAAAAACATAGGGGTCATTAGCATGTCGGGCGGATCACCCGACATATTCCTCCGCCCGCATGCAAATTTCCCCCGCCACATTACTATGGCGGGGGGACCCCGACGGACGGAAAGACCGTCCGCCGGTTTTCCGCCCGGTCGATGAGTCGACCGGGCGGAAAAGCAGTTAATATGGTGGCGGTGTCTAGTAGACACCGCCATCCATATTATGATGCATGCGGGGTAAGGCCTTTCCGCGGCGGCAACGCCGCCATGGAAAGGCATACGGTCTTCTACATTGGGGGCCTGTAGCGGGCCCCCATGGATTCTGGGGGGTGGGGGGTGCACATGCATTTCAATGTACAACGTGGCAGGCACCGCGCGGTGCCTGTCACGTAGTGCATTGAAAAGCACAACTTGCATTTTGGCATTGCGGCAGGGCGGTGCTTAGCACCGCCCGCCGCAATGTCAGATATGCCGGATGCGCCCGCCAGTGTGGCGGGCGCATCCTAATGGCATGTGCGGGACCGCCGCATGCATTGCGGGCGGTCCCATTTCCCGGGGTATGGCGGGCGGACAAAGTCCGCCCGCCATGCTAATGACCTCTATAGTTAGAATTATTTAAAAATGTTAAAAATTATAAATAATAAATGTAATATAAAAATAAATTAAACATACATATATAAAAAATGTATATATATATTTACTTAATAATATTAATAAATAATTATTTTATTAAATTATAAAACGTTACAAACATAATAAAAATTATAAATACATATATATATATATACATAAACCTGTAGGATAAATATAAAAAGAAATTATATATATAATATAATAAAATATTAAAATAAATATTTATCTTTAAAACAACATTTTACACTACACTAACTAAAACAGTAGGGAAAATATTGGATAGCGTAGGGCATAAAATTACTATTCCCACTCCAAGGAGTGCAACAGTAGGGAAAGTGTTGGATAGCGGAGAGGAATAATTTACTATTCCCACTCCAGCAAGTGCAACAGTAGGGAAAGTGTTGGATAGCGGAGGGGAATAATTCACTATTCCCACCCCACGGAGTGCAACAGTAGGAAAAGTGTTGGATAGCGGAGGAGATAAAATTACTATTCCCACTCCAGCAAGTGCAACAGTAGGGAAAGTGTTGGATAGCGGAGGAGAATAATTTACTATTCCCACTCCAGCAAGTGCAACAATAGGGAAAGTGTTGGATAGCGGATGGGAATACTTTACTATTCCCACTCCAGGGAGTGCAACAGTAGGGAAAGTGTTTGATAGTGGTGGGGCATAATTTACTATTCCCACACCAGCAACTGCAACAGTAGGGAAAGTGTTGGATAGCGGAGGAGATAAAATTACTATTCCCACTCCAGCAAGTGCAACAATAGGGAAAGTGTTGGATAGCGGATGGGAATAATTTACTATTCCCACTCCAGGGAGTGCAACAGTAGAGAAAGTGTTTGATAGTGGAGGGGAATAATTTACTATTCCCACTCCAGCAACTGCAACAGTAGGGAAAGTGTTGGATAGCGGAGGGGAATCATTTACTATTCCCACTCCAGCAAGTGCAACGGTAGGGAAAATGTTGGATAGCGGATGGGAATAATTTACTATTCCCACTCCAGGGAATTCAACAGTAGGGAAAGTGTTGGATAGCAGAGGGGAATAATTTACTATTCCCTCTCCAGTAATTGCAACAGTAGGGAAAGTGTTGGATAGCAGAGGGGAATAATTTACTATTCCCACTCCAGCAACTGCAACAGTAGGGAAAGTGTTGGATAGCAGAGGGGATAAAATTACTATTCCCACTCCAACTAATGCAACAGTAGGAAACTGTTGGATAGCGGAGGGGATAAATTACTATTCCCACTCCAGCAAGTGCAACAGTAGGAAAAGTGTTGGATAGCGGAGGGGAATAATTTACTATTCCAACTCCAGGAGTGCAACAGTAGGGAAAGTATTGGATAGCGGAGGGGATAAAATTTCTATTCCCACTCCAACAATTGCAACAGTAGGAAAAGTGCTGGATAGCGGAGGGGAATAATTTTCTATTCCCACTCCAGCAAGTGCAACAGTAGTGAAAGTGTTGGATAGCGTAGGGGAATAATTTACTATTCCCACTCCACAGAGTGCAATAGTAAGGAAAGTGTTGGATAGTGTAGGGGATAAAATTACTATTCCCACTCCAACAAGTGCAACAGTAGGGAAAGTATTGGATAGCGGAGAGGATAAAATTACTATTCCCACTCCAACAATTGCAACAGTAGGAAAAGTGTTGGATAGCGGAGGGGAATAATTTACTATTCCCACTCCAGCAAGTGCAACAGTAGGGAAAATGTTGGATAGCGGAGGGGAATAATTTACTATTCCCACTCCACAGAGTGTAACAATAGTGAAAGTGTTGGATAGCGTATGGGATACAATTACTATTCCCACTCCAGCAAGTGCAACAGTAGGGAAAGTGTTGGATATCGGAGGGGAATAATTTACTATTCCCACTCAACAGAGTGCAACAGTAGGGAAAGTGTTGGATAGTGGAGGGGATAAAATTACTATTCCCACTCCAACAATTGCAACAGTAGGGAAAGTGTTGGATAGCTGGAGGTGAATAATTTACTATTCCCACTCCTGCAAAATAATAAACATTAATTAACAAATACTTAAATAATAAAAAATAATTTACCTCTCACCAAATACCCCTATAAATAACACCACCACTATTGTAAAACATGACACAATTAACATAATGGCTTAACAATTAATTAATTAACAATAACAATGAACAATAAAATTAAAAACAATGAGTAATACATTTATTCATACTATTAAGACTATAAAATAACAATAAATAATTATTATCTGAAAAAATTATATTAATTTTTAATTACTTGCCACACTACTCCCCTCTAAACCCAAAACCCACTCCTAAAAAAATTGCACAATTAACATAGTTACCAATAAATTATTAATAATTAATAACCAATAATTAATAAATAACAAATTATTTAACACAATTAACAATATGAATGATTAAATACACAAATATTAATTAATGAAAATTATTAATGAATGAATTATAATTAAATTACTTCCACCCTACTCCCCTATAAACCCACAACCCGCTCTTAAAAAAATAACACAATTAAGATATTTACCAATTAATTATTAATAATTAATATCCAATTAATAACTAATTAATAACAAAATATTTAACACAAGTAACAACATAAAATATTAAAAACATAAATATTAATTAATAAAATTATTAATTAATTAATTATAATTAAATTACTTCCCACCCTACTCCCCTATAAACCCACAACCCGCTCCTAAAAAAATGACACAATCAACATATTTACCAATTAATTATAAATAATTAATAACCAATTAATAACTAATAAATAACAAATTAATTAACACAATTAACAATATAAATTATTAAATACAAAAATATTTAGTTAACATTATTAATTAATTCATTTTATTAAATTACTTCCCACCCTATTCCCCTATAAACCCACAACCCGCTACGGAACTAAAACGCAATATTTAATTTCTTAAAAAATAATAATTTCTAAAAATGTATTAATAAATATATTATAATTACATTACTTCCCACCCTATTCCCCTATAAACCCACAACCCACTACTGAACTAAAATACGCAAAAAGTATTTAACATAAAATTAATTATTTCTAAAAATTTCAAACATACATTAGAAAAATAAACTATACTTTTAACACATATACTAAAATACAGAACACTAAAATAAATTTCGATATTATTGACAACGATATTTTGACTAACGATATTACTAACTTCGATATTAACAAAAACGATATTTCTTACCTCCATGTCGATATTCTGGTCGACGATATTCTTGCAGGTCGATATTCTGTCACATCGATATTTAAACATCGATATTATGGCATATCGATATTTAAACATGACTCTATACCGCCGGGGCTGTGTCAGATTAGTGTTCAGAGAAATCACATACAAATGTGGTGTCCACCCTTTTTAGGCCTAAAGAATTTGATATTTACAAACATTTGTAAGTGTGTTTCTCAAAATGATCTACCCCTTTTTAGAGCCAGATTTACAAACAAGTGGTGCACAATATCGCAGCAAGCAAAGTTGCAGTGCTGCGTTATCTTCAAAGAAAGGGCTCAGTTCTGCTCTCTTCATGCATTGGTGCACTTTGAGCTACCGGGTGCTGCTGAGCCTCAACACAGCATCCTTGTGCCATAGTGCAAAGGTGTGTGAGTTGTGATCAGGATAGTTTTTGTACAGGAAGGAGTACCTTCCTGCACAAAAACTATCCTTTAAGGCCATTACCTATTTGTATGTGTGAATGAATGAATGAATGAGGGTTTTTATAGAGCACAACAGTTATTGCGAGACCTGTTCTCCTGTTATTCTCTGGAGCGGACCAAGGGCACAATGCAGCACACATGGAAAGGGGAAATAACAACGAGATATAAAGAGATTTCTCCTCATTATGCCATCCTCAAGGAGGCGCAGGAATTTGGCGTAAATCTGTGTCTACAAGTCTTTGTAAATATGGGTTTGCGACAGAATCCATGGGTGGATGCATGAGAATGCCCATGCACCAGTCATGGACAGCCTCCCTGATGCAAATTAATGAAAGGCACTGCAATGCGCAGCCTTGCGTTACTTTTTTTTTTACAAAGCAACGCAAATAGCGCTTTTAGTTGCTTTGTAAATGGTAAAAAAGATTTTGTGTTGAGTCTGCACTAAAAACGTAACGCAAACCTGACACAAAACCTTTGTAAAACTGGGCCCCAAATTATAATTGAAGGGTTCCGAAGCAACTACTGCAGAAAGTGCGTCAAGGAGCGCTGATTTCCCCAGTTTTGACATGGGACGCCTTGCTGGTGACTTTGGACCTGCTGGGATAGGACTTCGTCCTCCAGCAGGATTTCCTGCACTATCCTCTGCCACGTTGTCCAGGAGGAGTGGGCTGCCATGCTGTGCTTGAAAAGCGCTTCTTCCTACCCGCGGCGCTGGACGTCTTGCTTGTGACTTTGGACCTGCTGGGGTGGGACTAAGTCGCCCAGCAGCCTTTGCTGCACTATCCTCTGCCCCATTATCCTGGAGGAGGGGGCTGCCACGCTGCGCATGAAAAGCACTTCTTCCTGCTGGTGCAGGACGCGCCCGGGCAAAGCCCAGGCCAAGAGTGGGCCCGCCTGCACCCGTCAGAGCCCAGAAGAGGCTGGGCCACCGTATTTTCATTTTCAGCCAGACTCAATCGTGGGTAAGCGCAAATCTACTTGTCCATCGAGCCTCCAATCCACAAATGGCCCTCTGACCCACCAAATGTAGTCTCTTGTCTTATCTCCACGGTGGGAGCGATTAATGAGGAGATACTGTATGTGGAGGAAGAGCTAGGTCGTGGGGAACATCTGCCATCATATACTCCATCAAGAAGCTCAAGTACTTTGAGAACAGTGAGTAAGGCGGATGTTGGCGTGGCTAAGCCCAGTGACTCTGGGGGCTCCCCTCCTAGGGCGATAAATCCTGCAGGGACTTTTGTGGATAAAATACAGCAATGACCGGTGTGCTTCCTCCTTTGACTCAAATCAGCCTGCCTAGAAGAGGAAAAAGAAAGAGGTGGGGTCTAGCAGGCAATCAGTACCCTCTAAATCTCACACCAATGGAGGTACTAATATCCACTCTGTGTCCAAGGACCCATTCCCCCTTGATTTTAACTTACTATTGTCATGAATTATCGACCAGTTGAAAGTATATTTTGACTCTTTAATTGATAATTTATATGGGAAACTTGCCTGATGGTTAATAATCTGTTTGATGACCTGATCAAGAAGTTGGCATCCCTACAAATACATTCACCCAAGAAGGGCTTTGTTGTAGCAGGGCAATCTAATTCAAGGACTGATGGTATCTACCCTCAACCTTTTCCCATTAGCTGCCCTAGGGGATTTCCCACTAGCATGGTAGTCGAGCAGCCACTTGATATCAGGCCTTGCCAAATAAAGAATAGGTCAGTTCCCTAAGAACAATGGTTGGCTGGAAGATGATGCAGCTCAGAGACAGATATCTGAGGGGTCATGTTTAGCTGTGACCAACCCTGCCCCTTCCCAGATGTCCACCGCCCAGCAGGACCAAGTTTCAAGGAGTTTCAGTAGACCCTTATGTTGATAAATATATATATATGTCCATATAAATTCATGTGTATGCACTTCAAAGATATCATGCTTAGATATATCACACTAACCTGAGGCCTAGAGCTTCAAAGGGCTTCCTATCTGACCTTGCCTGGACAAGCTTCAACAGCTATTCTGAACCCCCTTAGAGGTCACTCTGCTTGTCCTGACTTCATGATTGTGAGAAGTTGGCCTGGTATATGGTATATGCTGTTCACTAATTAAAGTGGACACCTTGCACCAGAACAATTCGACTCTTATGGTAGATAGGTTTAAGACAACCTTTATAGAAAGTCATCCTAGTGGTAGCTGTGGAGAGCAGCCTTCAGGCTAAGTCTTGAAGGAATGTAAAGCAGCTTGTTTTACCGCACAATCTCTTGAATCACCAAATGAAAAGACACCACACAGGTATATATATCAAATATATATGTATTTATTAATAAACACTCTCTACTAATCTCTTTATGAGATTAGAGGATAGGAACATATGTACAAGTCAAATATTATCAGGATACGTTTAGCACAATTGAATATTACAATCTTAGTTTGCTAGACCTAGGTCTAGGGCATCTAGAATCGAGGGACCCCAAGAACCACCCCAGGTAGTTGTAGGAGACCCACAGGGGACGGACGCAGTGACCTGGCACCGATGCGAATCCTGTACGAGTTCTATGCGCTCAGACGCGATTGAGATATCAATGTTCAGGGGTCCCTTGCGTGTTCGAGGCGAACACACCGATCGGACTCCAGTACGAGTCGAAGGATACGGTCTACAGATAGGATTTGCAGGAGTCGGACACGGTGTGTCTAACACAGACGCGAACTATGTATCGAGTCAGTGCGAGAATCGCACGGGGAAAGTAAGAGTTTTAGGATACTTCTGGTGAACCTACAAGCAAGTCACTTACAGGGTAAGTAGTTCGAGGGCCCACACCCACAGGAGCACCGGAGTGCTGGAGTTACCTCACCCAGGGAAGCCGGGTGCACAGGTGTCCTTTGGTGTCGGGTCGTGGCGTCGTTTTCAATGGCGACCAAAGAAGACTTGCTGCTTGTGATGGTTTGAAGAAGTGTCCGGTGGAATCCAAGCCTGGATTCGGTGGAAGGATGACCTGAAAGCAGAGGGGACAGTGTTCAAAGTCACTTGGCAGTGACTCGGGGCAAGGAAGATGAATGCCCACCGTCGTTGCAGGGTTCAGGTCGTTCACGCTTGCCTTGACTCTTCAGCCACGAGGTCCAGGAGGCGTCGACGATGACCAGGAGCTGGATTCGGCGTGTCCCACAATGTCTGCGGCTTACTGCGGTGTCGGCAACTCGATCGGAGCCAACAAGCCTTGGTAACAGCAAGTCTTGGGGAGAGTGTGAAGAGGCGATGGCACAGACCAGCAAGGTCTGTGGAACTCACCCAGCGAGGGTAAGTCAGGGAAGGCCTGGAGCAACCAGGGGAGCCCTTTGGTTTCTTTGGAAAGTCTTCTGGGGACCCACAAGCTGGCTGGCAAGGGGTCGCAAAGACGCCTCGGGAGGATTCTCTCACAGGGGCCCACGGTCACTCGAGACGTGGTAGGCCACTGATCTTAGGAGGAATTCCTGCTGGAGGCTGGGACCACACGTGGTCCAAAGCACAAGTTCGTGGAACGTTGTGAGGGGTTGCACTCAACAATAGTGCACGGTACCCAAGGGTCGCGGTTCCTCGTTACTCTGGAAGTCCACTGGCCTCAGCTTCGCTGGGAACTCACGATGGCCTTTGAGAAGTCAGGAAATCCACTTCTTGGGCTGCAGGAACTTCGGACTCCGGCGGGAGCGGCGTAGTTTGCGACTGTTGTTTGTAGTTTTTGGTGCCTGCCAAGAAGGGGAGTCACTCCTTGACTCCAAGGGAGATTCTTCAGTCTTCCAAAGGTAGTGGAACGTCGAAGGTCCGGGATTCTTCTTGTAGAGCGCCGTCCAGGGAAATCTAGGGTGCAATGCACAGGTTCCCCCTCTTATACTAAAAGGAGGGGAGGGACTAGCTCTATGACCCTACCTATGGGAGGGTCAGGGGAGTGGGTGGCTACACCCACTTCCCTTTGTCCAGTTTCGCGCCAGAGCAGGACAGGTAGCCCCTGAGCCGGTTTGAACTGGCATATGCACAGAGGAGCCTTCTGCTCCCCAGTGCAGGACTTCAAAGCACTCTAAGAGTGCACCCACCCAGCCCCAATACACTAAACCCTGTCTGGGAGGTGGTCACACCCCCTTGGGACAGGATATCTATTGTTGGGCTCCCTCCACTGCGAGTGTTGGTCATCAGCAGGAGGGCAGCCCAGTGTCTGTGACTCGTGGCATCCATTTTGTGATGCCAGGGCTCTGTCGGATTCTACCGCGTTTCCACAGTAGGTACATGTCTATCCCTCTAGAAGGGTGGAATGCTACCCCCGCCGCCAGAACTGGCGGCGGGGGTAGTATTCCAAGGTGTTTGACACCAAACACGACATGTTTCGATGCAGCCATTCCAAAGTTAGCATTTTACCGCGAGGATATAATGCACTTAAAAGTATATGGTTTAACCGCATCCACAAACAGCACCAGAGAATGGACTCTGAGAGCTGCAGAGGGGCCCTGCTCAGGCAGAGGCACCCCTCACATAGAAGCCAAGCACCCTGCCCTCAGGATTGATAGGGCCTGCCTTAGGGGTGACTGATAGGGTTATCTGTGTGTGCAGGAGAGATATAGGGAACCTATATCTCAGTGAGGGTGCTAGCACTTCCTCACTCAGGCTGCAGTAGCAGGCCTGTGGTGTCAGATTTAGTCTGCTTCCCAGGGGTGGCATAATACATGCTGCAGCCCCTGGTAGGCCTGTGGAGTACCTATGCCCTTGGTACCTAGGGTACCATATACTAGGGACTCATAAGGTACCACAGTATCCAATCACTAGTGCACCTAGAGTGCACTCCAAATCGTTTAGAGAGAACAGAGAGGCTGGGGCCCTGATTAGCAGGGTCCCAGCCTGACTATAGCCAGAAACCAGTGTAAACATCAGAAAAAAAGTGGGGGAACATAAGAGGCAGATCCTACTCTCCTACAATGATAGTTTCCTTATCTGGTTGTGCAAGTTGCTTACACAGTGCAGAGCCAGCCTTTCTGGTCTGCCCATATCTAGCTGTTTATAATTGGTATGGTGCAGATCTTGCACATCCCTGTTAGCCATATTTGGCTTGGTGCCTTATTCTAGTTCCGCTGACATGGCATTACTAAATGTATATAGCACCCAGAAACCTGTCACTCTGGGAAGAAGCAGTCTGAGAGCCCCTAAGGCAGGAGACCTGACTTCTTCTTTGCTAATTAGCAATGATGCATGCATTTGGTACCAATAAAATACATTTCGCTCTGTTTCTGAGCAAACCTGCTATGTCTGGTGAGTTTCATTCATTTGCTCCTGGGAGGCTGCCAGTATTTCCCTAACACCTTATCCCCCAAACATAGCTTGCACCTTCCTCCAGCTTCTGCCCCTTTGGTGGCGGTCCTCACAAGAGCGCCACTATTATGCCCGGGGACAAAGGAAACCACCCATCAACTCAGAAACAAAGTTATGCACTGGTGTAATAGCCAAATGGGAGATGGGAGACGATTGGCAGCACACATCATTATGGTCAGAATAATTGAGTGGGTGGGCAATAGGGAAAAACCCTTGGAGGGGGACTAGGTGGTCATCAGTTTTGACCATATAAACACACTCAAAGAGGGGGTGAGAGGAATACGAGCGTCCCAAATCGCCCTCCTACACGATTATAACAAACCCACAACAGAAATGGGATGGGCTTACTAAAAATGGACTAGAGTGAGAGTGGGACATGCTACGTGGGATAAAACTGCCCTCACACACAGCAAGCTGTGACATGCTTCATC
Organism: Calotriton arnoldi; assembly: GCA_963921515.1. Taxonomy (NCBI): domain Eukaryota; kingdom Metazoa; phylum Chordata; class Amphibia; order Caudata; family Salamandridae; genus Calotriton; species Calotriton arnoldi. The sequence continues at coordinate 662,881 of CAWUFW010009345.1, forward strand.
ATAGGGCTGCTAACACACCTCAGTGCAGACCAACACTGGAGGTGGAGCAATAGGGAAGGGAAGACAATACAACATATAAGTGTTCGTGATATGGGACCAACAAAAGTGACATAAATAGCAGAGAAATGTTTAAAACTGGAGATATGGAATCCCACCTCAAATATTTAATACTGGATACCCTCTCCAGAAGAAAGATTGGCCTCTCGTAGGCCTATGGATGATGGTAAGGGAAGCCTATAATGAGCACCCTACCCCTCCATTCTGCGAGAACGTCGACATGTTTCAGCCGGCATTAAAAATACCCCGGCTTTCATCAGGACTATCACTTAGTTAATCCCTAAAGGTGTTAACCCTACCTCCGTATGGTCCAGGAACATGCAGGGTAACACACCCACCTCTGTAACTACTCAGATCTGAGTGCGGTAGAGCCCATTGCTCTCCAAGAGGAACCTGTAGTAAAAAGAATCAAAAGACAGACAACTCGTGAAGTGCATAGTGTTGTGCCCTGTGCAAAAACAAGGAAAAGTAAGAAAACGTGCGTGTACCTCCACTACCCCTAGTCCTTACAACCAAATATGTATGTATATAAGACACTTGGCTATTCTCATCGTGGAAATAAAAAGCTAAAAAACGACTTGTTCTGTCTCGCAACAATATTGTGCCTGTATGGTGCGAGCGCTCTGTAACACAGACAGAATGTTCTGTCATGATAGACTTCGATTAAAAATGCAGGTCGTGTTTAAAAACTTAGGGACACACACCATCCACACAACTTCTCACCAGTATCAATGCTTACCGAGTTAACTAAGAATTCACACTCGTAATGGCGGGGGAGCAAGGGCAGCTCCCTTTAGTCACACTCTGTGGTAGAGGGGGGTAAAGATAGGTAGATAAATCATAAGAGAGTAGTGGGAACAACAAACACATTTAGAAGGATCCCTTGTTAAGGTACCTGTACCGAGTATCCTCTCTCCTAAGTGAGCTGAGGTGGCACGACCCCGTCTCCAGAGAACGTTGCCCTGTACCCTGCGTGGCGTAAAGACGCCTCACCGAGAGCCTGCACCCCCTTTGTAATGGTGGAGGGGAGATAGCCTCTATATAGCCAAATTATGGCCCGGTGTCAACCGAGTCGTCGTCACTACCCCTTTACTTACTGTGTCAAGGTGAGCTGCCTCTGAACCTGTATGTCACTCCCGGTCGCCGTGTAGCTTGATGAGTGGAGTTCCACTCCTCCTTTTTACAGACCGGCGCGCGGGAGAGACGCCCCTCCTCTCGTGCACATGTGGTTAGTGTGACGTGAGGACGTAGGGGCGTGGTGTATTGCCTTTGTATAGCGCATGGAGTGGTGGAGTTGCGCGTATGTGCCGTCATTCTGTTCTGACCACGTACCTTGTTCTAAATACTAGAGCGGTGACCGCCAAAGGCTGGCAGGCTGCGTGGTGATATGGTGCGCATGCGCACTGGATTCCCAAGGGCCAGCGTCGTTACTGGGCATAATTCCGGGCAGTTACAACTGATAGTTATGATACAACCGGTGGTGTGGCTGAAAAAGCTGTCATTAAGAAAAACTTTTTTTATGGCTATAAAGAGCCCACAAGGAGCAGGAGAAGGAGGGAAGGGTGCAATTCAAGGGTGAGGTCCCACATCATTGCTGCAGAGACACTGTCAAAATGGGATCTGCGCCACAGTTGTTATTGCTACATGTGTGAGTGTGACATGTGTGGTGTATCTGATGTTAAACCAGCGGGGTAGGGCCATGCTCCCTTAATCCTGTCAGGGGTGATTTAAGCTGTTCCACGCGATGTCATCGTTCAAACCATTGACGTGACTGCGAACCCTGTAGATCCATTTTTGTTCCCTTATAAAGAGTGCCCTTTCCGGTCTGGATCTGGTCATATCTACTGCAGGTTTGTCAAGTACTGTCCAGAAGAAATCCTCCGCCGAGTGATTTCTTTCTTTGAAATGCGTGGTCAGACGGCTTATGGACCTCTGGCACCTGAATGTTGATCTATGTTCGATGATCCTGGTCTTCACTTTCCTCGTGGTCATCCCAATGTATATAAGGTCGCTGGGACATTTGATCATGTACACAACATTGGCCGTGTTGCAATTGGTGTGTTTCCTCTGCTCCCAGGGTCGAGCCAGGCCCACCTCTATAGTTTTAGTATTGGCCGTGAGGTGGCACACATCACATGACCCACAACGGGTGTGCCCTGTGACCGGGGGAAGGGTCCAGGTCAAATTTCCTGTGTTGGCCGTCTCATCGGGTGACCTCTGGTTCCTCGGCCTGGTGTGTACCAATAGATCTTTCATGTTCTGACTTCTCTTGAAAGAGAATAGAGGTCTTGCCAGACCCAGGCCGTCGGAATTCAGGATCCTCCAGTTCCGATTGATGATTTTTTGGATGTGGTTTGAGGCTGTATTAAATGTTGTAACGCAAATAGTCCTGTCCACTGGCCTTCTTTCCACTGTTTCCAGGAGTGCATCCCGGTGGCAGTTGGTTGCCCTCTTCAGTGCCTTTCTTACAACCTTGTATGGGTATTTCCTATTGTTCAATTTGTCTTTTAGAACTTCAGCCTCTGACCTGAACTCCCTGCTGTCGGAGCAATTGCGGCGCAGGCGTAAGAATTGTCCCACCGGTAAATTTTCTCTAAGAGATCTTGGGTGGAAGCTCTCGAAAGAGAGCAAGCTGTTTCTGTCGGTAGATTTGTGGTACATTCTGGTTTCCAGGCCTCCATTATTAGGGTAGATGGTCAGATCCAGGAACGGAAGGTGTTCCTTGGAGATGGTGGATGTGAAGGCCAAAAGAGGGTTCCGGCTACTAAGCCATTCCAAGAATTCCTCGAGCGACTGTCTACTGCCCTCCCAGATAAGCAGAACGTCGTCTATATAGCGTCGCCATGTTTTTATGTTGGCGGCCCATGTACTCTCTGGCTTAAAGATATATTGATCTTCAAAAGCTGTCAAATAGATCCCTGCCAGACTGGGGGCGAAAACGCTCCCCATGGACGTGCCATGCGACTGCAGGTAGTAGGTCCCTTGGAATTCAAAGAAATTCAGGGCAATTTCTGCCAGATGTAAGATGAATGTTCTGGGTGTTTTGAAATCCACATCCAGAGTATATAGGAGTTCCTCCACTACTCGTAGTGTCTCCCTTTGCGGGATGTTTGTGTACAGGGATTCCACATCCAATCCTACCAAAAATTCTCTCTCCGGGTCAAAACTCAGATCCTTCAATAGGAGCAAACCTCTGTGGTGTCCGGTGGGGGTGCGGGCTCTCGGTGAGGCGTCTTTACGCCACGCAGGGTACAGGGCAACGTTCTCTGGAGACGGGGTCGAGCCACCTCAGCTCACATAGGAGAGAGGATACTCGGTACAGGTACCTTAACAAGGGATCTGTCTAAATGTGTTTGTTGTTCCCACTACTCTCTTATGATTTATCTACCTATCTTTACCCCCCTCTACCACAGAGTGTGACTATAGGGAGCTGCGCTTGCTCCCCCGCCATTACGAGTGTGAATTCTTAGTTAACTTGGTAAGCATTGATACTGGTGAGAAGTTGTGTGGATGGTGTGTGTCCCTAAGTTTTTAAACACGACCTGCATTTTTAATCGAAGTCTATCATGACAGAACATTCTGTCTGTGTTACTGAGCGCTAGCACCATACAGGCACAATATTGTTGCGAGACAGAACAAGACGTTTTTTAGCTTTTTATTTCCACGATGAGAATAGCCGAGTGTGTTATATACATACATATTTGGTTGTAAGGACTAGGGGTAGTGGAGGTACGCGCACGTTTTCTTACTTTTCCTTGTTTTTGCACAGGGCACAACACTATGCACTTCACAAGTTGTCTGTCTTTTGATTCTTTTTACTACAGGTTCCTCTTGGAGAGCAATGGGCTCTACCGCACTCAGATCTGAGTAGTTACAGAGGTGGGTGTGTTACCCTGCATGTTTCTGGACCATACGGAGGTAGGGTTAACACCTTTAGGGATTAACTAAGTGATAGTCCTGATGAAAGCCGGGGTATTTTTAATGCCGGATGAAACATGTCGACGTTCTTGCAGAATGGAGGGGTAGGGTGCTCATTATAGGCTTCCCTTACCATCATCCATAGGCCTACGAGAGGCCAATCTTTCTTCTGGAGAGGGTATCCAGTATTAAATATTTGAGGTGGGATTCCCTATCTCCAGTTTTAAACATTTCTCTGCTATTTATGTCACTTTTGTTGGTCCCATATCACGAACACTTATATGTTGTATTGTCTTCCCTTCCCTATTGCTCCACCTCCAGTGTTGGTCTGCACGGAGGTGTGTTAGCAGCCCTATGATGAAGCATGACACAGCTTGCTGTGTGTGAGGGCAGTTTTATCCCACGTAGCGTGTCCCCACTCTCACTCTAGTCCATTTTTAGTAAGCCAGTCCCATTTCTGTTGTGTGTTTGTTATCAGTTTTGACCAACCAGATATAATGGGTCATTTAATTGGGCAGGGGATCAAACGGGTCTTCCCACCCCTATAATTCAAGTATAGGGTGCCAGTATTTCCCTATCAGAATGGTGTCAGAAAAAGTGGGACATTGGAGGACTGTGATGTCACCAGTCGGTAAGTGAGCTGTAAGCTAAATAACTAACTTGCCTTGCTGCAAGTGACCTTTCAGTCTTTCAAATGCGTATTTAACACATAGTATTAATAAAAAGGGGCATTAACTGGCATTTAAACTAAACAGGGGACTGTAGAGAATGTTTTTAAAATATTCTCTGTATCAAAACACTAATTGATATGTGGCATACACTACAGGAGAGCCTGGTTTAGACAATAATTTATGTGTACCTACACATATAAGAAGTAGTGAAACAGGGGACTGATAAGTAACTAAGGGGGTCATTACAATGGCGTAACGATCACCACCGCCGGGCCAGCGGTGGTGACCGTTATGCCATCGTAACGTGAATTACCCACCGCCATATTACGATGGCAGTGGGTATTGCGGTGGACGCAAAGTGCGTCCGCCGCTTTTCCACCGGTCGGCAATCGTTACGATTGCCGGGCGGGCAGAGCAGGGGCCCAAATATGGTGGCGGTGCCTAGCAGGCACCGCCAGCCATATTAGGATGCTGTGATTTCAGGGCCTTTCCATGGTGGCGATGCCGCCATGGAAAGGCTGGCGGGGATGTGCTTTGGGGGCCCGCTGGTGGCCCCCGGGGGGTGGGGGTGCACTTGGGGGTACCTATGGTACCCCCCTTCATGTCCATGCACAAGGTGGCAGGCACCGCGCGTGCCTGCCACGTTGTGCATGGAAATGCACAACATGGCATTTTCCTATTGCGGCGGGTGCTGCAGCCAGCATCACCAGCCGCAATGTTAAAATGCCAGATGCGACCTCCACGGTGGCGGTCGCATCATAACTTGGGTGGCGGGACTGCCGCATGGCAGGCGGGCGGTCCCGTTACCACTAGGATGGCGGGCGGACTGAAGTCTGCCCGCCATCCTAATCAGCCCCTAAGTTACTTTATGTCAATAAATTTTGACAAATGGCTAGACCCTTGGGGGATCTTATAAAAACCATTGCAGGAGAGCCTGTGCTAGGATGGGGTATTGATTTTCCCCAGAAAAAGAAACCCTCCCAGAATATAGTGAGTGGAGCTTCTGATTTGCGGGTTGCACCGGAACACAGGAAAATGATTTTGAAATATGCGTAGTATGTCATGGATTAATTACTGCATTTAAATAGTGTATTGATCTTGATTCCTTGAAATGTTTTCTTTGAATTATATGAAAAATAGAGAATTAGAGAAGCAAAATGGTTTTATGTGATGTCTCTGGCTGGTCCATAACGGTTGATTTTCCTTTTTTTTAACTCATTCTATCCACTACCTAACAACTTTTTCTTTTTGGGAGAACTTTTGTATTTATCTTTCACGGTGTAAGTGCACATTGTGAGTAAAAAAAAAAAAAACACATTTCATGAGAGTGGATCTTGGAGAAAATCATGGTAAGCCCACTAGAACGTTGTTTAAAAACTGGCAGGAGAGAAAAGTTCAAAACAAATCATCACCAGATAGTCCTGCAAATAAAGGTAAGAATATAAATTATATAAAATACGTTAAGTAGTTGCGCGCTACTATGGAAAGTGTAGCTGCAACAAAGTATAGATGTGTGAAAATTCAATTATTATATTCCCAGAATGGTAAAAATTAGAATTAAAATTCTAGGCAGAAATGCCTAGCATTCCATATTAAAAGAGAATGGACTTTGCATACATTGTCCTGTGTTTCATAGAAGATATTTTGTGTTTGTTTATGTACATAATTGATGTATTAAGGATTGTTCATGTTTTATGTACCTCTTGTAAATGTTATCTCATAACAAATAAAGCGCTCTGATACCTTTGGGTATAGCTAGAGCTATATCATACTGAAAATAATAATAATTTTAACATAGTAATGTTAAAACTAACTTTACCGAGAAAAAGGCACTCAATAGGAAAAAAGTAGGCCCCACAGAGAAAACGAATTTGTGTGTTTTACACAACTAGGACATAACAAAAATTAAAAATAGATGCCCAACCTTTTGTTAGTACTGCCTATCTGCTACCTAGCATTTTAGGGGAATCTTATATGTAGAAAAATAGGAGTTCAGAGCTTGGGAAGTAGTTTCATAGGCCAAGTCAAGTAGCAGTAAAATGCGCACACAGGCGTAGGGTTTCAAAAGGCTCCTGTGCAAAATGTTGCAGCACTCTAATGGCATAGCACTTTATAATGAAATTTCAACTAAACTAAATATGTCAATAGTGTATACACCATAGTTGTTAATAAAAAAAAAAAATTAAATTAGAAAGCTAAGCTGAATTTATCATTGATGTGGCGTAGTTTTGACTCTCCTTAGATACATGATATTAAATATTAAAAGGCATTCACATTATATGAGTAATTGGTGGCTACTGTAAGGGTGAACTGCTAAAATAAAAGCGTCCTCCCTTTTATCACACTGCAAACGATTGATTTTGACTGGCTTGGAATGCCTGGTTTTTAATAGAATGAACTGAGCTCAGTCCCAGCACCAGCTGCTGCCTTCACTCCTGAATAAGTGTAGAAGCTGACATCTGCCGGTCATAAAACACAGCTAGATAAATAGACAGGGCCTACCCAGGCACAAGCTACACGTAAAGACTGTGGCAACTAGGTTTTAAGTTAGTATGGAATGGCACATAAAAGCACGTGCATTAAAGACAAATAGTCTTGAAAATTAGATATATAGTTTCTTTATTTTGGATAAAAGAAAAAGGATAAAAGTAAGGACATTCTTTCCTGTTTCTTTCCTAAGAAGCACATTTGTGGATCTGATGGTAAATAATTACTTATTTCTAAAGGGTGAAATACTTATTTCTAAAGGGTGAAACAAACTTTCTATATTTCATTAAAGCTTCTGTGCTTAGTTTCAAAAGAAGTTTTGTAGGTGTTATAAATAAATGCATTTAAAGACAAAATGAAAGTAATGAGGCTTGCTTTTCATACGTAGAAACAACCAAAGGGTTAGTAATTATTATTCAATAATGACCACATGTAAAATATTATTAAAAGTCATTGCACTAAAATCGTTTTTGCATTTTTATGATCTTTATAATGTCTAATAACCCTACTGTAAAAAATAAATAAAATTTAGCAATGTAAGAAAAAAAATAATTAACATGTGCAAAGTGCGCATTCACATTTCAATATCTAAATGGGTAAAGGGAGAATATTAGTTTATCTAACAACGCCAATATTACTGTCTCTTAGTGACAAACTTAACATATGATTTCTAGTCTGGCCTAATGTCTGCAGTCTCAAATACCAAGGCTATTAAAAGTTATGCAAAGAAAGTAGCTCTAGACATGTGAACTAAATTGAATGCCTTTATGCACAAAAATTCTGGGCGCATTATGGCATTCTGAAAACTAAAATTTTGAGCCAGTTCTTTAGGTGCTAAAAAAGAACACTACACAGGAATAAGAATAAAAAAAGCATAAGTTAGATCCTACCTTTAAAATATCAGCAAACCAGCACGGGGGCACCCTCAGTCATGCTTCTCGAGAGTTACTTTGAATTGTGATGGCCACATGGGGATAACTTTGCTCAGACAAGGGACAACAGGTTTAAGGGTCAGAGGCCAAATTCTGTATTTAGCACTAACCAGCACTGCTGAAAGCAAAATGCCGACGCAGGGGGTTTTGAGCATTTTTTATAAAAATAAGTCAGAACTTTTAAAGTATCTTAAAAAGTGTGTGTGATTTCAACTTTTAGAAGCCTACATTAGACTATGAAAGCATCACAGCATTTCCTGATGTATACATGTACATATATAATTGTGTAAATGCAAGTTGTACATTTAGGGGCACATGCATCAAGAAATGCTTTTATGAGTCCTTAATTGCGATTTTTAAGGAATCGCAATTAGGGACTCTCAAAAGCCTATGCATGTAGAAATCACTATTAAAATAGCGATTTCTAAACATTTCTTAATTGCGACTCGCAAATTGCGAGTCGCAATTAAGGAATGGCTTCCCATTCATTCCTATGGGCCTACAGGCCCATAGGAATGAATGGGAAATTGCGCATGCAATTTCAAGGGTGCAAAGGTGTCAAAATGACACCCTGTTGCACCCCTGAAATTGTGATGTGCACCCATGTTGCGCACACACATGCCCCAAGGGCATGTGTGTGTGTAACCTGAAACCTTGAAAATTAGTGCATTTTTCAAGGTTTTTGCAAAATACAGACCAGAGTAATTTCTCTGTATTTTGCGGCCCCAAATAGCGAATTCGCTATTTCTAAGGGGTACATGCATTGCATTTAAGGAATCGCAAAATGCGATTCCTTAAATGCAATCGCAATTTAAGAAATCACAATAAATTGCGATTTCTTAAATTGCGAGTGCCTTTCACTTTGATGCATCGCAAAAGGCCTTTTTGCGGGCGCAAACGGCCGATTTTTGCGAATCGCATCGTTTGCGCTCGCAAAAACCGTTGATGCATGTGCCTGTGTGTCTATAGCCCTTGTAGTAATAATAACAATAAATAAATAAACAGGGCTGTATTTGGTTGAACGGGGAAGATATTCCTTTTCAGCAGTTTTTGCTTCTATTTTGGTCTACAGCAAATGCTTCCTGTAGAAAAAGTGTAACACGTGTTAACAAACGCACACTCCAGTGCAACTTGTTCCAAATAGGAAAAAGATATATATATATATATATATATATATATATATATATAGTGCATGCTTGTAATGTTGAAGAATAGTTTAACAATAACTTAATTCCTTTTAATTAATTAAATTTCCTGATTATAACATTGTAGGATAACACACTACGGGTAATGTGAAAAAAAAACATCATAGCAGTTAAAAATTGCTCAATGTTAAAATAAACGTAGCTTTGATGACGTCTGAGGCTATCATGTGCCTAGGAAAATTAGGGTCAAATTAATGCCCAATTCATGTAAATCATATTCAGGATATCGTCATTAGTAATTTAACTACATTTAATAAATGGAAGAATTTACATAGTTGTTACAATAAAATTATGGCCCTGATTAAGCCTTCCTGGAACTAGATTGGACACCAAAGATCTGTTTTAGGTAACATTAGCTAAAGGAAGTATTGCATATTCTGTTAGGAGCAGATGGGGATATCACTGTTTTCTTCAGAAATAATACCTTTGTAGGAGATATCCAGGGTGGGGTTTATCATACTGAATAACATTATCAAGGGGCATAGCGTAGATACCAGAGAGTACATAAGAGTAGGGTATCAGTGTTATTGTTGCACAGTGTTTCAGGATGAAGGTATCAGACACGCCCAAGGAGAATGAGATGTTTCCACTAAGGTGGGAGATAAAGGGATACATTTCACAATTTTTAATATAAATGAATATGGCCTCCCTGGAAACACATTTTGCAGCAGTATATATTTTTTTGAATAAATGGAATTTACTCACAAATACCTAAGAATAGGTTAGAACAGGGCACTTTCTGCTTGCAGCTTCAGTAAGGATTCTCTGTTGTATGCACCCCCTGTAGCGCACTTATGGATGTGTTGAGGGATGATGAATGATGCTGTTAGACTGCAGTTTCATGAATATGAAAGGGAAAGGGCTGTACAGATCACTAACAATAAGGTTCTAGAACTAGGGGACCAAGAGATTTGGAAAAGTGCCCTCCCCACAAAAATTTTAAAAAAAATTTAAAAAAAGAGGATGGTGAAAACATGCTGTCCCCATAAGGTGATTACCTAACCTTATGAACTTGTGGTTCCCTTAGAGCCTGTTGTGCCTGACACCAGTACTATATTATTATTTATACCTGTAGAGGCATAGTATTTTTCTCTCCTCAGTGGGTTTTAGCATTAAAGTCCATCCACACAGTGAAAGCCTCTTTGCCATCGTGCTGGGATACCCAGTACACTTCGTTCACTGTGAGTCCCAATGTCAATGCGCAGGCAGTAAAGAGAGACTTGGGGGCATATTATCAAGAAACGGCGTTAAAATTATCGCCGCTTTAGCGGCAGAAAACTGCTGTTAAAGCGGCGATAATGGGCTTGATAATATGCCCTTGAGAATTCCAATAGAAGCCCATGTTCTGGTGTCAACATGGGCTTCTATTGGAATTCTCAAGGGCATATTATCAAGCCCATTATCGCCGCTTTAGCTGCAGTTTTCTGCCGCTAAAGTGGCGATAATTTTAACGTCGTTCTTGATAATATGCCCTTTCGACTTGGACCACCTATGCATGGAAGGTGGTAGCATCGTCTTGCAGTATGATGATGACCTCCTTGTGACATCTTCATCACTTGAGGCCGAAAGCCTGTGTAAAAGACACTGTAGCTCTGCTGAACTACCTCCAGAAGACACAACGCCTCATTGTCAAAATGCCAGTGCTGCCAAAACGAGGTGACTTACCTGGGTTATGAGATATTCCAAGGTACATGCCGCATGCCACCTGACAGAATAAAATTGTTTCAGGGCATTCAGCTCCTGCCCACCAAGAAAGGAATGATGTATTTCCTGGGGATAATGAACTGCTGCCACAAATGGGTCCTTGAATGCAGATGCTATGACTAATGAACTTGCAAACTGTTTCAAGAAATTGATAGAGACATTGTGTACTGCGCCATCATGGGGACTGCCTGACTGACTACAAACTGCCTTTCCATCTCTGTTTCAGAGCAAAATGACATTGCAAATGAAGTGGTGTTGCCAATGGTGGAAAAGAAAGGCCTGTGGGACACAACTATGTGACTTTGCTTTCTGCAGTGATTGGGGTCGGAAGCTGTGATGGTGGAGAGGACGGCTCTCATTGTGTTGGAATATACCTGTATTGTCTAGGTGCCACATTTGGGGCGGTTGCATTTGGTACGGTTGTTGTTGTCGTCTGGATCGACACAACATTTTCTGCTGGCAGGCACACAGGTTATAATGGCACCATGTTGTCTAATTGTAATATCATAATAAGAAGCCCACCTGTTAATTTGGCAAAAGTATTACCTGCAATAGGTTATTCTGATGAGATCCATTCTCTTAGAGACAGATGAGACCCCTAAGTAAGTTGGTGTTGAGATTGTAGAAAACGGCACCACACCAAGATTAGACACTATTAGGAAAGACAGACTATATGAGTGGTACACTGATGGTTTCTTCAGCAGACTGATAGACACTAATTACAGAGCAGGGTATGCCATAGCAATAGCAGACAACAAAGTTGAAAGTGCAGCTCTGCCACTTGAAACATCTACCCAGTAAGATGAGCTGTATGCTGTAACAAAAGCATGAATACTAGTCAAGGGTAAAACTGTTAACATTTACACTGACACACATTATGCTTTGCAGTTCTTATTTGTGGCCAACTGTGGAAGTATCACGGATTAATAACAGAAGCAGGGCGCCTTATTGAAAATGGTCCTTTAGTAAGGAGCTTGTTAAAAGCAAAACTATTACACATCAGGATAGCGATAATAAAATGTGAAGCCTACACAGGAGCTAATAGTAAGTTAGCCAAAGGTAATGCCATCGCTGACACAGCATTAAATGAGAGCATGTTACAGCCAGTGCAGATGGGACTAATGAATAAAGCATTCCAAAAATACACCTCATTCAGAGACAATTGTTGCAAGCTAATGTAATGTAAAGGAAGCACAATGGTCTGCAACACCAGATGAACATAGAGGGTGGATTGATGATGGATGTGAGCCGAATAAAGAAGAGAGTGTGGACCTACCAGGATGAGATGCCTGTGTCCCCATGCAGTATGTTCCTTTCCCTTACAAGACTGGAGCAGGGACCATCTGATATTGCACAAGGGAGGATGAATGCGCAGATGCATGTTGCTTCCCAGTGAATGGATTTAAATATTTTCTGGTGTGGGTGGATACGTTTTCAAAATGAATGGAAGTGTGTCCAACAGGGAAGAATGATGCAGCAACTGGGGCGCAGTGCTTCAGGAAAGCCAGCTCTCCAAGGTTAAGGGTCCACCAGGGCATAAATAGCGATAGAAGGAGATCACTTAGTGACTACATTTATGCTAAAGAGGTTGTTCTTGGGAATAAAGTACAACATGCATACCCCATACCACCCTCCAACGTTGAGACCAGGAGGAGTAAATGAGCTCCAAAATAATTAAAAAAATAGATTATTAGTAAAGGCAACTGATGGAACAGGCCTGAAATGGCCTGATGCTCTGACTTTAGTACTGCCTGCAATGGGGCAAAGACTTCTAAAGCAACTATGAAGACATGGTCATGGTGAGAAAAATAAAAACTGTTTCTCTTAGTTCTAGGTGGACTGGACCGCAGACGGTGAACCAACGCCATGAATGGATTAAGGGGACAAGATGCAGGGCAGCACCCCAACGCCTGAGAGGACGGTACCAGAAATTGATGACCATCTGTCACCAGAGGACCTGCGCAACACAGCAGTCAAGAAGAGGACAGACCAGACCATTTCTACGATCCATGAGGGCCCATCATAAAGTGTCAGAGGGACGTGATACCAACTGATGCTGGTGAGTGAAGTACACAACGCAGTCTCGAAGAAAGGTGATGGTCTACACCTGCAGAAAAATAGACTGAAGAGGACAACGCAGTGCAGGTCAGTGAAACCGCCCCTGAACAAGACGACTGCGGACCAGGAGGAGAAGCAGATGACCGCTCACTGCGTGCCTTTAAATTACTGACACTTGCAGAAAGTGCCCGGGAACTGAGTGACTACGTGACACTGTAGCCTTATGCATTGCAAAGAGCAAACAATATTTGTTGGACACTTAATTATGAGTATGCTGCCGGTATCACGAGCCTGCTGATATAATAATGCACACAGGAAGTAGTATGAATTGAATACTAGCATATCATTGTGTTCATGTTCAAAAATAATTATCAGATCAGGATGTATCAATGTGACAATATATGCATTTTTATGCAAACACTGTGTAATGCCATCCAAAGATATGTAACTAATGTTTCCTTCATATATACATATATATATTTTGGTTTTACACTAATGTCGGATAGGACTATCCAAAAGGGGGGATTGTTGATAAATATATATGTCCATATAAATTCATGTGTATGCACTTCAAAAACTAACTCTAACATGAGGACTAGAGCTCCAAGGGCTTCCTATCTGACCTTGCCTGGACAAGCTTCAACAGCTATTCTGAACCCCCTTAGAGGTCACTTTGCTTGTTCTGACTTCATGATAGTTTCCCTATCTGGTTGTGCAAGTTGCTTACACAGTGCCGAGCCAGCCTTTCTGGTCTGCCCATATCTAGCTGTTTATAATTGGTATGGTGCAGATCTTGCACATCCCTGTTAGCCATATTTGGCTTGGTGCCTTATTCTAGTTCCTCTGACATGGCATTACTAAATGTATATAGCACCCAGAAACCTGTCACTCTGGGAAGAAGCAGTCTGAGAGCCCCTAAGGCAGGAGACCTGACTTCTTCCTTGCAAATTAGCAATGATGCATGCATTTGGTACCAATAAAATACATTTCGCTCTGTTTCTGAGCAAACCTGCTATGTCTGGTGAGTTTCATTCATTTGCTCCTGGGAGGGTGCAAGTATTTCCCTATCACCTTATCCCCCAAACATAGCTTGCACCTTCCTCCAGCTTCTGCCCTTTTGGTGGCGGTCCTCACAAGAGCGCCACTATTATGCCCGGGGACAAAGGAAACCACCCATCAACTCAGAAACAAAGTTATGCACTGGTGTAATAGCCAAATGGGAGATGGGAGATGATTGGCAGCACACATCATTATGGTCAGAATAATTGAGTGGGTGGGCAATAGGGAAAAACCCTTGGAGGGGGACTAGGTGGTCATCAGTTTTGACCAACCAGATATAATGGGTCATTTAATTGGGCAGGGGATCAAACGGGTCTTCCCACCCCTATAATTCAAGTACTTCCCCTAGGCTTTTTTTATCTGCCACATAATAATCACTTGCAACACCAGAGCCCGCATGAAGCAGATTGGAAAACAGCTAGTTCCTCAGTCGTTAGCACCAGTGATACAACTATCTAATAGATAAAAGCCACTTAGCATTTTGGATCACAATGATTGACTATCCAATTGTGAGGTCAACCCTCACCTCCCTCCGGTGGAGGTAGATAGTGGCAACCAACCTGATAATGCACCTGCCAAGCCAGTTACTCCTATCCAATGTTTAAGCTGGCATATTGTTGGGCTAAATAACGAGAAATCTGATGAGGCATGGTTTCAATCTATTAAAGGGCATCATATTGCTGGACTTCAAGAAACTTGGGACACAAATAACTAATTTTATTTGGATGTGTTTAAGTCATTTTTTTGCCACCACTTCCTTCACTGGCTGGCCAGGCTAGAGGGTGTTTACTCACCCTAGTATACCTAAGTATCTCCTGTAAACCATCACTAGTTGACACTGGGTCTCCACTTTTGCTTGAAGTCAGGCTTGCTTTTCAAAGACCTCCTGATATTTTAGCGCTACATTTTTACAACTCTTTTTCTGCAGATAACAGGCTCTCACATTTAACTGCTCTAAAAGAGTTTTTAGAGGGGTATGCTAGAATATGACATCGATCATATCATGTTCTACTTTTAGGTGACTTTAACATTCACCCCTGCACCCTCCCCTGTTATCCTCCGGAGGAGGCCCCTATACTTGGCAAGGAGGACTTTGAACACACAAGATAGGGAGATCTTCTCAGCTCCATCTTGCTGATTACAATCTTGTTTCTACGGCGCAAGCCAATGTGAATGCTGACACTCAAACATTATCCCCACATTCAGTGGCAGAGGCAACCACACCACCATTGAATATATTTTTATCTCTGCTTATCTGATTCATTTTCTTAGACACTCAGCGGTTACTTGAAAGCATTTTAGTGATCACAATCTACTAGGCATTAGTATCGAATGGATACTAGAGGAGGACACCACTACTAAACTGGGCCCAAGTCTCACGATATTACACCAATAGACCAGGGCCGCAGGTTGAAATGGCCCAAGGTGGACCCAGACTCCTTTCAAGAGAACTTTTTTTTAAATTTATGGGCTGGACATCTCTATCTGTCTAGAAGCGTCCACTCAACCAGAAGAGATGTTAGCTGCATATGATACAGTTTGTACCCAAGTATACAAGAGCCCCAGAGAAGAGTAAAGCTATAGTAGCCCCTACTAGATGGTTTGAATGTAAATGTTCCACAGCCCATCAAACTCTTTCGGCATCCATAAAAAAATCCCAGAGAAATAGAGAAGAGATAATTCTCTGTTGAA
The DNA here is from genome assembly GCA_963921515.1 of Calotriton arnoldi. NCBI lineage: Eukaryota > Metazoa > Chordata > Amphibia > Caudata > Salamandridae > Calotriton > Calotriton arnoldi. Next base: position 678,664 of record CAWUFW010009345.1, read on the forward strand.
GGAAATATAAAGAGGCCATCGAAAATCACAAAACAGAGATAAGAAATGAAGCTTGGGACCTGCTCCTTCAAACTGACGTACTAAACAATAGCTCCTGATTCTGGGAAATAGTTAAACACCCATACTTTATGGGGGAAAAGAGGGGAGTGATAGAATGTCACATTGATCCTAGTAATTCGGTATCGCACTTTGAAGGGATATATGGCTGCAAGAGTGTAGAAGCGGCAGTCTCGAGAAGGGAATGTCCCAGTAATAATTTTGAGCTGGACTTCCTCGGAGGTGGAGATACTCGAGGCAATCACACTTATGCCTAAGAATAAAGCCGGATGGTGTGACGGCAGATCTGTTTAAGATGGACCCAGTAGCCTCTGCCAAAATTGTATCCAATGTTTTAAATGCTATTTGTAAGGTAGGCTTTTCACCTTCTTGGTCAAAGTCCATTATTATCCCTGTGTTCATAAAAGGTTAGAGTGATGACCCACACTGTTACAGACCCATTTCTCTCACAGATTCAGTCATGAAAGTCAAGGGCGGACCCCACTTAGCGGACTAATTACTTGGACAGAGCAGAAGAATATCTTATCCGACCTGCAATATGGGTTCAGATCTGGAAGGGGCACCCTTGACCAATGTCTCAACCTATAATTGATGGAGGGGAAATACACGAGAGTAAAGAGGGGCTCACTACACCTTGCTTTCATGGACCTCACGGCAGCTTTGGTCGGCCCACATTAACATGGGTATTGACAGAGACATTGTGAATTTCCTTAATGAGTTGCACAGGGATGTGACGGCTACAGTCAGATATTACCGGAGAGGCAAGTTAACATATTCATTTTGCGCCCAAAGAGTGTCAGACAGGGATGTATTTTGGCCCCTTTGGTATTTACACTCTACATTAACAACTTATGCCCAACCCTGTCTGAGGCCTGTAAGGACATCCCTTGTGTAGGCCAGTATCTTATCCCAGCCCTCCTATATGCTGACGACCAAATATTGATAGCGAGAACTGCCATAGGATTAAAGCACCTTTTAAAAGCATTTGTCAGCTATTTGAATGATCTGGAATTGAGCACCAATTACAGTAAATCACACATAATGGTTTTGGGCTCAAGAGGAAGGTGTTCCAAGAAATGCATCTTTGAAGGTAAAGATATCACTAGAGTTAATGCATTTTCATATCTTGATGTAACATTTGATGACAAGGGATCCTGGGCTCCCCTGGTCAGAAATTAACGGAACTCCGTGGTCAGAGCGATTGCTTCTGTATTTGAATTTGTCTCTCAGGTGGGTGCAAAGCCATTTCAAGCCTTGCTAAAGATGTATCAATCAGAATGTATCCCCATGGCGAGCTACAGGTGCGATATTTGGGGGTATCGAGGGGCTACCGAGTTACAGATCATTGAAAACAGATTTATGAGTCGCATACTTTGTCTGCCTCAATCTACGCCCTCCTATACCATACATGAAGAACTAGGGTCAGGATATATCTCGGACTCACTAGCCTTACGTCCCCCGCTCACAGATGGATCTCGATCTGGTTAAATGATGAGCTGACTTTGAACCAGGCGGTCTTGGTAGATTGTATCAATCTTGATAAAGCCTGCAACATCCCATGGCTTACCTACGTGAAATTGACATTTACCAGTGTAGGTCACCCCAAACTATATAGTTCGCCTGAGATGATTGGCCAGGGTGACCTATTGTGGGTCAAAAAATATTTTCTAGCTGCTATGCAGGCCAGCAGAGAGTGAAAGAGTTGCGCAAACCTAGTGTTCACACCCATGTAATGCTGAGAACATTTGTGAATATTGAGCCTTATCTCATTATCGTCCCCAACCCACATCACTGGTTCATTCTAACCAGATTCAGACTCGAGCTCTTACATTGGATCCTTGTAGAGCCTACTGGCTGGAACCGAGTAGATAAGCTAGGTCCTTGCACATGTAATGCCTTCTCCGAAAAGGACACCCTGCACTTTACATTATTCTGCGCTCATTATAGTTCGCTCAGAAAGCAGTTCATTATTCCTTTACTGAGAGGGCTGCAAGAGAGCATAATAACTATCCCTTAATGGTGTAAAGTAACAACATAGTAATCTTAATTATTGAGAGTCTCAAAGGAGCCAGGTTCCATGTTTTAGATCTGCTGTGGAACCTCGAGTCGATGGTTGTTTTTCTCAGGGTGAAAGCGTGGAGGGGAAGAAATCGCTAGCGGGTCAATCACTTCAGTTCCAATTTACTAGGACTCTGAAGAAACACAGACTCCCAATTAAGGTTAGTCGATTTATTACAAAGCCAAGAATAACTGGACATACAAACACCTCGGGTGAGGGTGTAGAAATACATTGAAACTAATAGAAAGCCAAATCTACAGATGAAGTTAAGGCGGTGCAACATGCACAAAATTATTAGTTCGAGAATCAGGATACAAAGGATTATGGAGCAGACATCCAGATTCCCCTTCATCAGAAGTTCGTGAGTATAAAGCATTAATCTGTCCCTACTCTAGCACTGTCGTGACATCCCTACATAGCATTTCTCAAGGCAAGATCAGTTAAGGTGTCAGCGTGTGAGGCCTTCCTAAGAAGTCTCCCCTCATTAGTTGGGTCGCGCAGCATAAAGCTACAGAGCTCGTTCTAAGATGCTCTCTCTCTCTCAAGGCAAGGCAGAAGTCCCCGGACACTTTCCCTAGTTACGATACACCAATACCACAGGTAGTATCCCAGGGTCTTCTGCGAATCATGCCATCTGGTCAGGCCAACTCCACATAGGTAACTTTCCACTAGGCAGCGATGCTCCCAATCTTGGCGAGATGACCTTGATTCCCAGGCTTGCTCCAATGAGAAAGTACAACAGTTCTCCACTATCAGTATCAACGCTCAGTGTGTCCTCTTCTCCCTAAGCCTACTTCCTAAAACAAAGACATTATTCTAACTAACAAGGATGATTCTTCCACCTGCAACAGAAACGTGAGAAAGAACAAATCCAACTTGTACATGAAATTCAACTATTAAATCTAATTCGAGAGCTTCCAGGAAAAATAAATTTCATGCCTACAGAAATCGGCCAACATAAGGAAATGGCACACAGGCGTTATGAAATTACATATAAAATGAACGTTCTTTACTGAGCACTTCTAAATTGACACGTTACATAAGCACATCAAATACGTGAATAATTGTCAGCCCCATGTACAGATTCTACACATTAACGTTTTCAGCTAATCACATGCATAGCTGCCAAGGTTTCAGATTGCTATGTGTGACATTTTTATAATTCCAGTGTAATTATGAGTGACATTTCAAGGACTATGAGTGACACTTTCTCATGCGCAAAATCAAGTGACAAAGACTAGGGAGACATAAATATATGAAATTACACCTATTTGAGCAATAAGAAGCTCTAAGATCTTGCCCCAAGAATAAAGTGTCCTACACAGAATCTGGAAACCTCAGTGAATCATGGTCGGTCTCTCCACTTATCAATATTGTGATCCTTGTCAAATCACCCGATCTTCATGTACTCAGCTCTGTTACCTACAAAATAGGATTGCTTAGAAACATGTGCCTGCCCATATTAGATGCTGTGTAAAAACCAAACACCCACCCTCGCTTAGTGATTATTATTTCTGAAACGCTCATCTTTCTAGAGCTGCTTCTGTTGTACTGTATGCTGGAAAATATTTCAAGGGGCTACCGGGGAAACATATGTTTCCTAAGAGTGGCTATCTCACCAGATGCCAAGATGTGTTTTCCGTGAGCTATTTCAGGACTGACCAGTGTTTTACCTCAGTCCAAAGAGTATCAAAAACAGCCCAGGGCAGAAGAACTTCAGCTATTAATTCGACCAGCACTGCAGCAGCTGATTTCGTGCTGCCACTAAAAAGCTAATTTAATTAACACACTCGGCCGCACTCACTTAATTGTGGGGCCGCAAGCCTCAGTAATGGGTCCAGTCCAGGCCGCTGCAACGTCACTCCCTCCCTCGGCAATTCGCGGCGGGGTGACGGTCACGCAGTGCAGTGTAACTTCCATTGCCAGTGAGAGAGGCCCCAACACAACATCATCCATGATAGTGAGTTACAACACTGACAAACAATGGTCAGGTCCAGTGAGCACTGCACCCACTCACTTCAACTGCAGGCAGCGCTGCCAAATTTAACACATCTCTGACTCACTGTGTACTGTCACACGGGGTGGGTGGGCTACTTACTTGTTGTTCACTCTACTGTCTACTTGACTCTGATCCCAGGCTCGGTCCGTTGGTCTGCTTGGCAATATTACTTGAATTTTCGCCACGGCCAGAGGCCATAAAGGATTACAGCCTCAGAGGGCCGGTGCAAGCAGCAGCAGCGTGCGAGCCAAGCACTAGGATGATTGCGGCTGGCGCAAACCAGTAGCCACCCGCTGACAACTTAACTCCCCGCTCTGGCATCAGGACGTGATGTCCCCCTGCAGCCCCACGGGCGGCCAGACAGCGACTCACAATCACGTGACTTCAGGCAGCAAGCTGCCTGTCTCAGCCACGCTGCGGGAGTCACCATGATGAAAATATACATTATTGCAGAGCAGTGAGTTTGCCAGCAAGCAGCCCATGGCTTAGATCAGTTGCGAGCGCCCCAAGCCTGCGTGCAGGAGCACCGCACAGGCCACGGGCGACGCGCCGATAGCTGCCACACTACTCAGTTTTAGGCAGGGCTTCAGCAGGCACATAATGCAGACTGCATCATATGCGTGACAATGCATTTAAGTGCGGTGATGCGGAGCACCACACTGAAATGTGTTAGTCTAACGCCTGATGCGTGGTACTTGGCAGGACTGCACATGTAGTTTCAACGTTAATCCCTTAACGTTTACATTGAAATGTCCCTAATACACCATAATTCACGTTATTACAGTTCACGTCCTACTGTCTCATGTTAATACAACAAAGGAATATATGCGGGTGCAAACTAGATTAGATTAGATTAGATTAAAATACTTGTAGAGCGCATGGCTGCCTCGGCAATGAGGCGTCCCAGCGCTGAAGCAAGACGGAGTGGGGAGCAAACGAGGAGTTAAAGTTGAGAGAAAAGCCAGGTCTTCACAAGCCGTCTGAAGGCCTGGTGATCAGAATTGCTGCGGATGTGTAGATGGAGAGAATTCCATAAGGCGGGAGCCAGTCGCCTGAAAGAGCGCTCGCCAGATCTGGTCCTTCGTATGCGTGGAATTCGTGCGAGGATCTGGTTTGCCGAGCGCAGCGCTCGCGGTGGAGAATAGAGGACGCACAAGTCGCTCAGAATAACTGGGCCGATGCCTGTCAGAATCTTGTGCATGGTGCAGAGCGCCTTAAAACGCACTCGATGTTCAAGGGGCAGCCAGTGCAGGCGATGGAGGAAGTTGGAAACATGGCTGTACTTGGGGAGGGCGAAGATGGCACGTGCTGCAGCGTTCTGGACCCGCTGTAGTCGGTTCAGCACGGACTTATTGGAGCCCAGGAGGAGCACGTTGCAGTAGTCCAATCGGGCCAGTATAGAGGCTTGGATGATCAGCTGACGCGTTTGGGCGTCAAATAGACCAAGTATCGGTTTAAGGCCACGCAGTAGCTCAAAACAATTTCCGGCCACTGATTTGGCATGCGTCTCAAAGCTGAGATCCTTGTCAAGCATAAAACCCAGATTTTTCACTGCAGGTTTAGGGGCTGGAGGGGCTCCAAGGGCAGGAGGCCACCAATCATTGTTCCAGAGATGGGGGTCTTTGCCAATCAGAAGAATCTCAGATTTAGCAGAGTTCAGCTGCAGGAAGTTAGCTGTCATCCACTCTGCGATGGCCACTATATTTTCTTTAAATTTCGCTCTGTCCTGGCTGGGATTGTTAGACAGGGTGATCACCAGTTGGGTGTCATCTGCGTACGACACTAGGGAGATTCCTCGCGATTATGAAGCACCCCTACAAATGAAAGGTAGGTTTTGCGCTACATCTGTCTTAAATTACTCCTAATTTACTAAACATAAAGAGGACTCTGTCCTAATACTGTCTTAAAGAGAGAATGAGAGCTTTAAGCCAGTCAGTGGACAAGGTTGTCTTGAATAAGCTTAAGGAAGAGTAAAATACCGTCATAAATCAGACATCTTTCATAAGGGAACAACTTCAAGCGAGCCCTCAGAGTGCTAGATGTAAATACTTCAGGTTATTTACTTTTCCTACGTTTCCTGTTTTTCCCAGAAAAAGTGATACAGTCAAAACACGCAGCGCTGTGATCTTTGCTCTGTAACCTAATACCAGATGCACCTTTTAAGCATGGAAATATTTCGAGCCATGGGTACATCACAGATGATGCCCCGAGGCTCAGGAATTCCGAGAATCTTTATTGAAAAAGTTATAAAACACGAATTCCTTCTTTTCCAGAGAGGAGAGCTTAGACCTTGTCAGTTCTGGTGCCCTGCAGTTGTTGTCCCACAATGAGCCGCCTTTAGATGTTTTTTCAGTGTGCGGAAAACAGCACGTTCCATCTGCTTCCTGTTTCCGCTCGCTTCCTTCGGAGAGCGTGCCAGGGCATTGACCTTGTCGGAGCTAGAGGTTGCATTGTTAGAAAAGCACCCAGAGGGCCGTGTGTGTTTTTTTTTTGCACGTCTCTCTTTGTGGAAACGCATAAATGAAAAGAAACCCAACAGAATTCAGCATTTTACTTGCATTAAGAAATCACAACACAAATAATGTATTTAAACCTGCTTAATTTGCCTTCAAAGTTTTAGTGCTGCAATGAAATGGATTCAAATGCTCAGTATCAAATAATGAAATCCTGCATATTTGTTATCACCCAGTGTCTTCCCCAGCACCTCACTTTGTTGATGCATTTTATGTTTATTCAGATATGTAATTGGAGAGGGAATTGGAAGGATAACTGAACTGTCTAAGGCAGAGGTCTTCATACTTTTGTAGGTTGAGCCCCCCCAGCTGAATTTTTTTAGATGTTGGGCGCCCCCACCACCTGACAGAAATTTCTGGAATCTGGTACACTACATAATCGACCGCCACGCGCATATCACGGGCCATATCCGGCAAATAATGTTCTACACAATAAGAGTGTTTAGTAAACTGCAGGTTTGTGAGTGGTTGTGGTGAAATGACAGAGACTTATTACACAGCTCAAAACACAATATTCCAAGATAAAATGTGCGCAAATTGTTTTTACTAGGATTCTTTGTTTTACACATCACCGACAGCAGCAGTGGAAGCTTCTCTCACACACAGAATAATGCAGCACAGACAGAAGCAGTGCAAACGAGACAGACACATCACCGACAGCAGCAGTGCAAGCTTCTCTCACACACAGAATAATGCAGCACAGACAGAAGCAGTGCAAACGATACAGACACATCACCGACAACAGCACTGCAAGCTTCTCTCACACACACATAACAAGTGCAGCGTGGACAGAAGCAGTGCAAACGAGACAGAGACATCACCGACAGCAGCAGTGCAAGCTTCTCTCACACACACAGAACAGGTGCAGCACGGACAGAAGCGGTGCAAACGATAGACACATCACCGACAACAGCACTGCAAGCTTCTCTAACACACACATAACAAGTGCAGCGTGGACAGAAGCAGTGCAAACGAGACAGACACATCACCAACAGCAGCAGTGCAAGCTTTCCTCACACACACAGAACAGGTGCAGCACAGGCAGCAGCAATGCAAATCTCTGTCACATAGAACAAGTACTGTAAAAAAGGCACAAGTGTATTTCTCAAGTAGGCGGTGTAAGCATAAACAGCCCAAGCTTTCATTACGCACAACGAACACGCATGGTATCAGAACCAGCACTATAAGCTTACTTATGCAAAGACAACAGATACACCCTAGAATGGGGCAGTGCAAACTTTCATTAGCTAAATAATACAACTCGCTTTGCAGCAGGAAATACTTTCCTCAAGCAAAGAACAAGTACATCAAATGCAGCAGTAAGCCAGGTTTCCTTAGCCAGACGAGACAGGCAGAGCACAGGCAGCAACACAGTAACATTGCCTCACACATGTGCAGGACAGCACAAGCAGCAGCAGGGCAAACATGGAATGTACATGGAATGTCCAGCAGCATCAGCAGAGCCTCAAACATCCAAAGAACCAGAAAAGCACAAACGAGAACAGTATAGACACCCCTCACACCAGAAACAAGTACAAGAAAGCAAGCAGCATTAGTCAAGCTACTACCACGTTCATTGAAGACAACAGATGCACGAGGCCAGAGCATCCTTCCACAAAATGAGAGGAAACTTTGGCCATGTATGTAGGGAACACAGGGAAAGAAGGAGGGGAGGGGAGAGGCACTTGAACACCCCCTTTTCCAAAGGAGGGAAAGCAATACCTAGCAGACGCTGGGGCCTGTCTGTAGAGAAGTCTTCTGGAAGGGTCTACTCGACTAATGGGAAAGAAAGGCCGTGGGGTGGGGAAGACATTTTGTCCTGAAAATAGTTACTGTATGGGCTCAGCAGTGCAGACAAACCTGCCATCGCTAGTCTTTAAAGGAATGCATACTCTGTGGCGGTCTGCATCTTAAATAGAGTGTAGATGCTGCAGTTGGGCATTAATGAAACAAGCATTGGTAAAGCCTTTTGTCTTGCGTTTTTAGGTCTATGTGTTGTTTGTTGGAATGGGTGTATGTTGTTTGATAATACTAGACACAAAATCAGAAACCACACTTCCAGAGATGTATATGCAAACATACCACTCCCAGAAGAAAACATACATGCAGAGCAAAACACACACAGATGCACATGCAGCCAGAAAATCCATATTGGCACTAGGTGGATGTTGGTTAGATACCTGGATGGATGGATCGATGGCTGAATGACTGTATGCAAGGATAAACGGATGGCTGCCTGAGCACAAAATGGATGGGTGTGGTTATATACATGAATGGATTCAATGTGTGTATGGATATATGTTTAGTTGTGGGTTGATGGAAGAATGGGTGGATGTGAATGGATGGTTAGGTGCTTGGGTAATGAACACATGGGGATGAACCAAACAAAAGTACAATCAGTTTTATATAGTATCACTTCATGTTCAAGCAATATTTACATGCATTTAAATACGAATTATAAAATCAGAATATATATATAGCACTAACTATACCAAAAACAAAAAAAAATTGGCATATACAATGGACAATAACAGAGCTATTAAACCCAACAGAAGAGCCCTTGAGTCCGGAACCCACAACATGGCTCATGAATACACTTTAGTCTCCTTCGTCCCATATGATTTCATTGGACATCTCGCTTAGTATCAGTCATTTCAGCTGCAGTGGGAGGCAAGGAGTCTCCTCTGCTATGAAATCGAATACAAAGGAACAGGACTGTCTGTTCGTTTGCTTTCGGTTTTAGCAGAGGAGACTTCCTGCCTCCCACTGCAGCTGAAGCATTTCAGCTCTACCAATTAACCCCCTCCTGGGACGGTGAACTGTTAGCTCTTAACAGACAAAGGCATGGGCACGTCGTGCCCTATGATTTCCCCTCCCTCCCCCCTCCAACCCTCTGTTACCGGAGTAATCTAATGAAAAAAAATTCCGATTTGAAATGGGTGAAGACTTCGACCCGGGGGCAGTGGAAGACAACAAAGGTAAGATTTTAGGGTGGAGTGCGCGCCCCCCCTGACATAGTGTTGCGCCCCCCTGGGGGGGCGCGCCCCACAGATTGAAGAACTCTGGTCTAAGGTTTGAGATTGTCAGATCTATGTACAGTCGCGGCCAGCATGGCTCGCAGGTGGGGGGGCGGGGGGTTGCGCGGGGATGGGGGAGTTTTAATTTAATAATACAAAAAACGTACTTTTCCTCCGGCCCGGTCCCCCGTCTTCTCGGCTCCAGCTTCTGCTCTCCTGCCTCCGGCTGGAACAGGAAGCAGTCAACCTCCGTCCCCTCCCCTAAGCCAATCACAACGCTGCAATGGCAGCGTTGTGATTGGTGGGGACGCCGCCCAGCCAGGGGCTTATGGGGAGGCCATGTTCTCCAAGCAGTCTGCATTGCAGCCTGAGTGGAGAAAGGGCAGAGTGCGCATGACTGATTTGAGCGGCCCCATAGGTCCTACCAAACAGTCATTGCGCCCTCAGGAGTGGGCACACCACTCCTCCCCTGCTCGCAGAGCAGTGGCCCGCCCACCCGCCCGCCGCCCGCAAATAAACATAAAATGGTAATAACGGGAAGTTATTACCATTTATGTTTCTGCTTCTCGCACTGCGAGAAAGCAGTGGGGCGAAGCTCCTCCGCCCTAGTGGAGGACCCGCCCCTTTCTATGTAATATGAGAGATAGCTTTGCTGTCTGAAGCTTGAACCAGTAAGTCCTGCGGTATTCCACCAAAATATTGTTTCGAAAATATCAATTGACGTAAGTAGCGTGACAAAAATATTGTGATGTCAAAAATATTGTGGGACAGAATATTGAAAGTAAGAATTTGGGGCCACATGTACAGAGCATTTTTGCGGGCCGTTTCCGACTGCAAAAATGCTTTAACATATATACAAAACACAAATTTCGATTTGGTAACATGTTATCAAATCGCAATTTCATTTTGCGATTCGGTATTAGGTAATAGTTACTTTAATTCAAAGACTGCACTGTTTTCTAGTGGTAGTGAACCACCCAATTCTGAACACTTCTAAAGGCAATTGGCAAATGCTCAGAGATAATAATAAGAATTAATTTAGATTTGATGTGGTCTTCCCAAGGAAAACTGAGAAAAACAAACAAATAACCATTCGAAAAACTCTTCCACAAATCTATATGGTAGAATGCTCTGAGGGATTAAAATACATTTTCTATTTCTATACCCAGTAAAACTTTTAAAACATTTAGATATACATTAAGAGTCTGTTATTGTTAGAGAGGATAAGACAAATGTTAAAGCCCTATCAAAAATCTTAGATGGTCAAACTTAAGGAAGAGGCATAAGAATAGACCTGAATCCCGCACCCTTTCCGCATGTATTAGGCAGATGCTCTCCTGATAACGTAAAACTTCCCAGCCTCTTGTACAAGATCTTAAGGGAAGAAATTTGGGAGCAGGTTTGTGAAAAATCCGCTCAGTTGATGGTCTATTATTTGGAAAGAGACAGTTGTTTTGGTGTATATAATGTGTTGTAACGATCTTACTATTGTGCAGTGCTTTTTATCTTGAATAAACTGTACTTCATCAGTGCATTCTCAGCAAGTTAGTTGGCTTGAATTTTGGTTAAGAGATTACAATAACACAAACCTGGATAGCTAGCGCAGTGTAGAATGTTTCAGATTCTTTTGATAGGTACAAATTCCTGTCTTACTACAACCAATTGTTTTGTGAATTAATTAATGTAGAGAAACAGACGGAGCATTATACAACTGATATGCCCATCTAAACGCTGCCCCTAGGGCTCAGACATGCACGCTTGGCAGTCCTGCTCCTAACCAAATTGCTTGCACCGATAGGGATTGGTCCACTAAGAAAATACATTTTCAATTCTTCCAGTCAGCACTTTTCAAGTAATTCCAGATGTCATGTGGCATGTACTCCACTCCATATAATAAGGTCAAAGGTATTTTGACCTCATATATCCTGAGCAGATGATCTCTGTGTTTCTTTAAGATGATGGGATGTTACTGGTAATAAAACACTTTAAACAATTTAAATAAAATGGTGCCCTAGGCATTTGGATCCTTTTTCATGAGAGAGACTAACATTGGTTCATGTAATTTCTTTTAAACGCACCCTGTTTTCCTTTAAGGAAAACGGGCTGCATTTAAAATAAAAGATTGCTTTATTTAAAAGCAATCACAGACATGGTGGTCTGCTGACCCCAGCAGGCCACCATGCCTGTCATTGCAGCCAATCGTAGTGGGTCTCAATGTACGACCTACCTCATGCATATTAATGAGGTATGTCGAATTGCGACCCACTAGGAATCAGTATTTTGAGAACCAACCTATTAATACATAGGGCGGTTCTCAAAATACCTATAGATTTGTTACAAGTCGGTGCGCAAATTGCGACCACTTCTAACAAATCCATTTTGTACATTCCATTTAAGGAATTGCAAATTGCGAATCGTCATTTGTCACAATCTATGATTTCTTAAATGGAATCTTTGTACATGAGGGCCTTAGTCTGCACCAGGATTGTTTTGCAGTACTCTCACCTCACTTTGAATTTCCACTATTCATACCAAGAAAAACATGGACTTTTTTTAGTTACCCTACTAATCTTCAGTTTGCTGTTAACTGCTGTGTAAGGATTTGATATAGTTCTTTCAAATAGTGGATATTTTTATGATAATGATTTTAGAGGGTGAATGATCTATGGCCTTTATAGATTGAGGTACGTGTTTCCGTACATTTTTTACAAAATATTTTACATTTGTTTTGCTGTTTCTGTTTATTGTTTCATTGTATTGCCTTTTTCGCTGCCCACAACCCAACCTATCTGGGGACGTGGTGACCTCTGCAGGGAGTCGTTCAGAATTTCGTCACCTCTGTACCAGTATCCAGAGGACTTTTCTCTAGATTGGTGAGGGTATCTCAGGGTAACACCTGAGACCGCGATTGACACTGTGCTTCAATCATATTGTCTACATTCAGTGGAGCAAGGGGATGAGTGAGTAATTTAAAATCCCTCAGGGTCTCCAATATGGTTGTAAATAGATAAGACATATGGTTTGTGCCTCCTAGGTGTTTCTCCAGGATTGAGAGTTTTGAGCAGAATCATGTATTTAATGCATGCAGTGATACAGACATTAGCTAATAGCCTTTCAATAGACCATTGCGTGGCTCCAGGCGGAGCGCATGATAGATGCATGTGTGATGTAGTAACATAGTCTAATGGAGTACAGACATGTCTACTAATACATTTCTTTGATAAAACATTTTCTTTGATATTAGAGGAGGATTTTTATAACAGAAACCAGGCGTTACATCCCGCAAGGTGTAAGCTTTGGTGATTGGCGTGCTAAAGGAACAGTAGAGAGCTTTGGGATTACGTTTTAGTGATTCCTAATGGCTCTGTTCCTTTGACTTTACTTTAACTTCTACTTCTAGCAGAATATTAAGGCATATATTCAAGACCGGAGAGACATTTGTTGCTTCATCTGTAAGGCTTCCAGAGAGTATGAGGGGCTCCCCTGGCAAGTTGATCTACAATTAAGGTAACACGTTTCTCAGCAACCTGACTAATTTGTTTGCTGAATTATTTGTCTTCGATGTACAATTTGGCATCCCTCTTATATTCAAATTAGGGGTGCCTGATTCCGCCTTGAGATGACATAACCAGCGATCAAATGGAAGTAGGGTTGGATTGGGATCAAAAATAGGCCCGGGCACACTAAAAAAAGTGGCCCACATTTGCGGACTGCCTTTCCGCAAAACACTGCTTCGGGGAAGTTTTATGAAAAGAAGGGGGAGGTCTCTGACAGAGGCATGTTTTGATAAATTCACTTAGATAAAAAAAAAAAGGCACGGATTAGTTCACACTGGTGAACCACACCTGAATACAAGTGAGGCCACTTCAGCTCAGGGCCCCTACCCCTGCTCAATCTGCAGACACTAATGGGCCGGCCCAGCGAGAGAAAGGGAGTGACACCTCCGCCTGTTGGTAAAAGGGAGGTAATAGAGGCCCATCTGCCGACAGAAAGGCCACTCAGGCACCCACTGGGCTGCTGGTGGCATCTGAACAGCACAGATACAGCCCAAATCAGCCCGCAGGCTGCTCAAAAAAGCGGACCACAGCTGGAACTCGAATACCAGTCCCTCGGCCATTGCCCGAGTGCCTGCCTTACCAATCCGACCCTGAATGGAAGACAGGAAACTTAATCGAAGTTGTGGAAATGGAAGATTTGTAATCACCATTTTATAGTTTTTACGGGTGGAGGTGTCAAGTGCTTCATAGTATTGGGTGTTATTCAACTGTCGTGAACATTCATTTTCATAATCCTTAAGGTCAAGTATGACCGTGGCGCCCCCCTTATCCGCAGGCTTAATTATTATGGTAGCATCATTTTTCAAAGAGTTGATGGCATCCCGATGTTTATTGGACATATTGTTGTAGGTAGGTGGCGTTTCTAGAAGATTAGCCTCTTTAAGAACCACCTTTCGAAGGTCAGGACCTCATTCGGGACCATGCCTGTTGTCGGGGTAATCTCGAAGGTGGTCTAAGTCCTGTATCCTTCGATTCCGGCATATTGATCTCTTTGAAGAAGGATCTAAGTCTGATTTTACGGAATAGTTGGTGTAATTCTGCGTTCAGCCTGAAGTTGTCTTCCTTAGGGGTGGGCACAAAACCTAGGCCCATTTCCAGTACTGTAGTCTCATCGGTGTTCAGCTCCCTTGTGGACAGGTTAACGATCAGTTTTTTAGGTGCGTCATGCTTCTTGTTGTCCTTGGCTGGTTTTCTGTGTCCTGCCATTGCACCTGTTTGTTCCCTCTTCTTCTTCCTCTGCCTCTGCCCCTGCCTCTGTACTGAAAAGGAGGGGGAGGGTTATGGAAGAATGGTTGTTGGAACCCTGGCTGTGGTCCAGGATAAGGAGGGTACCACATTGGACCCGGTTGCGGGTATGGCTGAGGAGGATATCCGTACATGGGAGGCATCAGAGGAGGAGGGAGGAGTCCCTGTTGATTAGAACGCCTGCTCCAGCTCCGGTCGCTGGAGTTTTCTGTTGGATGAGTGTCCTGATTGCTGGGACGTGGATGAACCATCATCTGACACTACATCACTGTCAGTTTGTTTGAAGTCCTCTCTGGTGTAGGGGTAGATTTTAGCCCTATCAAACCTTTTGATATCTTTCTGCAGCTTTGTGATCTTTTGATTTAGGAGATAGTCACGGTGATCGGTCATTTCTGCATTGATCTCTGCCAGTCGTGTTTTATACGCCGATATACTGATGCCAGTTTTTAGACCGTTTTCAGCTATATTGATTCTTATTATTAACGCCTCCGAGAGACGTTTAGCTGTACTGATAATGAGGATAATCCAGTCGCGGGTACATTTCCACGCGATCTGACTCCATTCTCGCCTAAAGATTAAGTCCTCAAGGAAAATCCTGGGTGCGGTCCGAACCAATAAGCCATTCGGTGCCATGTTAGCTCTCAAGTACTCTGTCATTACTGAGCCATGAAGAGCGATTTTCACTTGTAATTTTTTCAGAGAAGCTATAGAATTCCAGTCTCCTTGAATGCTTGCCGTTGCTGTATTACCCTCGCTGTCCAGTAATGAAGGTGTTCTCAATATTTCTGCCACAATGTCTTCACCGAAGCTTAGGCCTAGATTGTCCCCCATAGTAGAGGTAATCATGGCTCAGAGAGTATGGTAGACAGAGTAGAAGAGAGATTATGATAGTAGTAAGGTCCCTCGGCTGAGCCACTGTGCTAATGCAATATCAAAAAAGAGAGGGGGACCAGGAGCTAGTTAAAGGTCCAGTGCCCGTGCTCCAAACTAACCATGAAGTCAACAACAAAGGGGGGGCACTGTTCCACAGTGAGTGGTGCAAAGAACGTACACACTCCTGAGAGAGTGAACCAAGAAAAATGAATTAATCACTTGTGTCACTACCTTCACTCCTCTATCCAATCAAGTCAAGAAAATTATCAATCGTAATTGGAGGATCCTTAATATTGACTCATTGGATTTAAAACCCCCGCTTCGCATTCAAAAGAACGGCGAATCTCAGAGACCAGTTGGTCAATACACGCCCACGAGTACACAAGACACCTAAGGAAACCACACTCTGGAACCTTCCGGCAGTTACAGGACACTATCCCTGCGGGACGGTGTGGGCCTGCTCTGCCACAAAACATACTAAATCACTACAACTGGGCGATTTTGTGTGGGAACAGCGGAGACATACTAATTGTAACACCACCAACTGTGTATATCTCATTACCTGCCCCTGCCTGCTTCGATATGTAGGGATGACAACCCGGGCAGTGAAAGTTAGGATTAGTGAGCACAAGAGTACCGTGAGACGGGGACGTACTGCTACCAAGCTGACGAACCATTTCATTGAAAAAGGACATCCATGTGAATCCATACACTGGACCATCCTAGAGGCTAACCCAGGATGGAACAGCTCCTCACTACTGCGACGAGAGCAACGGTGGGTCCATCGTCTTCGCACCCATAGACTAGGCCTCAATGAGGAAATTCCGTGGTCTGAACTGTAATTCCTGCTATCACTAATCGATCATAGGATACACACTGGCCTTAGTGCTACATGATGTCCTTGCCATGAGCTGTATTTACCATTATAACTACGACCCATACTTAACATCCCTTTTAGGTCTGATTGTTCTTGCCACCCGCTGTCACTGACCCTTGCGGTTGTTGTGTCATCTTTACTTTTTCGAGTATAGCACACCTAGTACCCCATTCAACATTTACGGGGCATTACACTTGGCGCCCTGTCTCTCGCTCCCCCCTGGGGGGTGTGGTGTACAAACTCCTCGTCTGTTTTTTGAACATAATTGTTTTTGAACATAAACTTTTTGTTTTTTACTTTCTGTATCTCATTCGAAATATAGTGGCACGTTTCCAGACTGTATTTTGGTCTGGGACCTGGCTAGTATTATCTAGATTGCACCGCCCTGGCATAGATTACACTGCCAGCTTCCTGAGACGCACTCCACACCTAACTACACACATGCGCAGCCGTCGTAGAACTCTGGTCGGCACGCATGCGCCATACTGAGACAGCTCCACCTTTACACACGCATGCGCGCTGAAGGGGCCAATGATGGGGAATACCGGAAACAGGTACCTCCCTCATGCCAATTGTTGTCAGTACTTATACGCGGGCCTAGACCGCAGTTCCTGACCTTCAGGCAGGCGTCAGGACGGGCAGGTCTAATGGAGCTGACACCCGAGTAAATATGTGAGTACCAATACCGCAGCGCTGTTGATGGTGATCGCCTGTTAAAGTAAGTTCATGTGACAAACTATTAGTGTTATACGTGTCTACTCACTGATTTTCTCCATTGCACTGTCTCATTGTTTCTCTTAACAGCTAAGTAAGGTGCGGGCACCCTACGCCTTTAGCCTATGGAGCACTGCTCTCCTAATTCTTAGGTAAGAGATACAGTAATCTCATACATCTGACAGTTGAGATGCGCTGGTACGCATATGACGGGCTAGTGTTTGCTACCTCCACGTGTTCCGTGAACATACGGCGTTTGGTGTTAGCTTAATTCTCAGCTGGTCATCTTTGCCTCCTTATGTGTTCATTAAAAGGATCTCCTATCTTCTACATGCCCCCATGCTATTACTGACATTTTTCCGGGGGTGGGCGGGGAGCCCTATGGACGACCGTTTTCCTATGCGGCGTGCCAACGGCTCTCCCCCGTCTCCATTGTTGGATGCCATAACGCTGGGTGTATGATATGGAGGTTGGTGTCATCTGACCAGTTATGATGCACTTTACATGAGTGACGCGTGATGTGCCTCAGGATACCTACCTTTGGGGGCATATCTGCAAGTTTAACATTTGTACTTGCCTCGTAGTCATATCTTTTTGTTTTGTTTTTCTTCTTTTCTTTTCTCTTTCTTTCTTGTTATTCTAGGTCACGGTCAAGAGGGCATATTCGACTATTGTACTCATACTTTAGCCCACAATTTCTTATGCTATTGCCCCTACTGACCATTTAGAGGGCTAATGTTACCCTCTTCTAATTATTATATATATATTTATATATATTTGTTTCGTGCACTATATCACCTCCACAGTTTTTCCGGTCCTGATGAAACGCCAGGGATCGTTATGACCACTAGGGCATGAAACATGTCGACCTGGTAGTTACCTGGGCACATTACGCCTCTGGGTAACTCCTAAACCTACGGGTTTTTAGTCTGCCAAGGGTACCCTTTCTATTAAATTTTTTTTTTTTTTTTTGCTGGTTGGTAACCCTTAGACAGTTTTAAATCACACTGCACGCACATTATCACCCTTCACTTAGGACTCTGGTCACACACCCACATGCACCATACGGCAGTTCTCAAAGTGACCCTTCGGGGGACCCGTAGGGCATTGCACCGCCGGCCCGACGAGGAGCAACTGCCCAATGATGAAGCATGACATCCCTAGGGATGTGTGAGGGCTACAAGAGACAATTTGTGTCTCTCCTACCCCCTTTTTCACTGAGTCCTTGACCTAGTACTTTCCTTTCTCTAATCTCTCAGGAGTGTGTACGTTCTTTGCACCACTCACTGTGGAACAGTGCCCCCCCCTTTGTTGTTGACTTCCTGGGGGAAAGACCGACACCTCCGACAGGATCAGAGGTCCCGTCGGGGCGTTGGTCAGACAGATAGTCCCCAAATGGCGGCGTTGCCTGAGTCGGGATTAGGATGTCCTTTCCAACAGCCTTTCCATGTCGGCCTTTCCGACACGTAAATGTTGTCGGAAAGTGACTTTGGGGGCCTCTAGCAGGGCCCTGTTTCCCCGCGGCCTCCACTGTGAGGCCTGGGGGGGCACCCATGGTGCCGATGGAGCAGAGAAAATGAAAAAATTTAACCCCTAACAAATTTTATAAATAATTAATAAATATGTTCGTTTAAATGTATTAATCAACAATGTATGTGAGGGAAGGGTAACACGCAAGTATGTGTGCTGAATAATCTATTTACAAATGTCTGTGTGTCTAATTATAACATAAAAATAATTGCGTACTAAATAAATAATAAATGCATGATTCGTGCTTCATAGAATATAAAACGTGACGTTGCAAAAACAATAGTGATGGTAAGTAAGGAACAGCTTAAATGTTGCTTTCTGCTAGGTAATAACTAATTGGGGTACGTAGATGACGGGAGGGAAACGAAAAGGCTATGTTTCTCTATTTTAATTATGTTTTGTTTATTTCTAAATAGTGCTAAGTCTAATCGAGTGGCGATATAAAATGGCTGCCGTTTATTAGAGTACGCATGCGCTGAGAAAACACATGACAAGGGAGAAAAAGTTGGAGAAAGACTGACCACGTGATGGTGCTGAAAGGCTAGGATGCAAGAATGGTCAAGGCTGATGTGACCTATTTGAACTGATAATGCGCCGTGGTGATCAGCAGAGAATCGTGGGAAACAGTTTTAAGAGAAAGGACAATGCCTGCAGAGTTCTCGAATGTATCGAAAGAAGTTACAAATGTACTGATCGAAGCGGATGGAAACATGTCTTGAACTGTGAGAAAGGAAATGAACATATGCATTCCAGAAGAACAAGCTGGATCCGGGAGAATTTGATTAAAACTGAATAAATGAACTGAGTGGACCAATGAAAGAAAAGCGCGTTATTAATGTTGCAACAATTTAGTTAGCAAAGTTAGAATTAGGGTATAAGTAGGCCTACTCTTAGTGGGAGGGGAGTTGGTTGGTGACTTCCAGTGCTTGGAGTTCCAGATCGATCCATTTATTGAGCGGGAGATGCTGAAAGACTGTTAGATGAGACGGGTTGCGGTAGCTGATGCTGACGAGCTGAAGTTTCTGTTGCTGTTTTATTTTTCCAGTTGAGTATGAGAATCAGGTTATTTTTCAACTTTAAACTTAGGTTAGAAATCATTAAGCTAAATTAGGAAGATAAGCAGGTTAATTAGGATTTTTCCTCATGACAAAATTTCCTTTCTGCAATAAAATTGATTTTGCTTAATAAATATTTGATTTAATAATGTATGAATAATTGAATAAAAAGTCTAAATTCTTTTCCATGCCTTTAAAATTATATAAATTTTGAGATTCTTAAATCAAACGACAGTGATTATTTACTAAATGGTTGTGAAATTAGTAATTAGTTATTGTGATTTAGCTGGTCTTGATCACTATCAATTGATTTTCACTAGATGATCCATCGACAAACAATGAGCAGGAATATCTTAAGAAATAACTAAGAAAGCGATAGGTTAAGGTAATAAGGTATCCTGGCTCCTTCCAGCTGTACATCATGATGATTTTCATTTAGTTTTTCTTTCTCCTAGGAGTATAGATTCGTAAAGGTGTAGAGGAAATCCAGGTGTGTGTGTGTGTGTGTTTGTTAGGCGATGTCATGGGCCCCATCGTCATGTGGATGTGAGAAATATAAGTCGCGCCTGGATGACCGATAAGTGACCTAGGAGAAATAGTTTTCATTGTATCCGCTGCATCAGATTTCTTGGTAGCAGAGGATGGTTTCTATAGATTAGTTTGGTGATTATTGATTATTGATTATTTTGATGACTAATATTATATGTTGAGTTGCGTTATGTTATATGTGAGTTTTCACGCTTCTGGGATGTAGGAAGTGGAACACGTGTGGCAAGAGAAGTCACATGGAATTTGGTACATGGTCTGAATTCATTTTTGGTAATAACACAGGTTGTGTTATGTTAGGATTTTCTGTATGAAAGGTGTGTAACTGAGATAGCAAATCACGTTTTCTTGTGAAACTCTGGCCTTAATTCTCAGGAGCATAGTCTCCACATGTGTCTTATCCCCAGAGAAACGGGTTTACTGTTTGCTTGAAAGAAGGGTAAGGTAGAGGGAAGTGCTACTTTATCGGCGAAAGTTAATAATTCTGTGGTAGGGTAGAGGTAAGCGCTGCCTACTGGAAATACAGGATTCTTGTGTAAAAGGACAAAGCTGTCACTTTTGTTTAGCGAATCAGACTATGGAATTGTTGTAAATGTTGTAACTAACGAAGAAACATTAAAAAGAAAAATTGCGGATAATTTTTGTAAAGGAGGGGTAAAAGAGCAAGAGTGACAGACAGTGCCGCGCTAGGATTGGGTAGTGCGCTAGTCACGTGAACGCAAAGACAGGAGTGACGTAGAAAAGTGCCGCGCTAGGATTGGTTGGTCCGCGGAAGAAGGAAATCGTTCTGATTGGTGTGTTGGTGTGAATCGCGCTGTGATTGGTTGAAGTTCCGTACACGGAACAGTGCTGGTTTTGAAGAGAAAACCAATCGAAAACATGCCGTATTATGAGTATGAAAGGGAGAGAACGTCATGGACGACAAAAATTAAGAATTTCTTTAAGAAAGACAAAAAGGTTGTGACTAGAGAGGGACAAGTAATTCCTCCTCCGAAATCAGCAGCTTCACATATGATGCTGAAATATGGATATCATACATGCATATGGTTAGAAAATTGGGCAAAGTATACAAAGAATGATGGAGCATTAGCTTTCCCTGAGAATGGTTCATTTAGTGTAGCGGTTTTGCATAAATTTAAGAGAAAAGATGACAAATTTAGAACCTAGACCTAGACCGACACAGTTTGAAGCGTTGACGGAATGGGAAGATGAGATGTATGAGCGAGAGAGATTCAGAGGTTTAAGGGATCATGAGTTTATGCCTGGAAGAATGTGGGGAATAAATCATGAGGATAGAATAAAACGATGGAGATGTGCTAACATGACAGGAGGTTTGTTTCCGGCTTTACAGTTGAGGAAGAGACTAAGAGAAAACGTACTGAGAAAAAGAAACATATGGAGAGGGAAAAATATATGCATGAGAGTGAAACGGATGATGAATTGCTGGAAGATATTCTAAATAGAAATCCCCTCCGTATCAGCAGAGTTCTACAGTGGTGACACCTAATGCGCCGCAAATAGAGACTGTGCGAAATAAAAGTCCTGTAAAAAGAATTGAAATAAATAGGTCACAAGATCAAATAAGAACTTCACAAAATGAAGGAGTAGAAAGTGACAATGCAACTGAATTAGCAAGAACAACAAAAGAACTGACTGAGAAAATTAGGGAATTAACGAAAAACATGGAAGCTGTAACTGTACCCGTAACAATAGGTCCAGTAATACCAGTTTTTGAGAATCAGAAAATTGATGAACGATCTTTAGTGATTCCTATGAATTCACAATTTCAGAGACAAAAAGAAAGGATGGAACCAAGTGCAAGTACAAGTAATTTGGCTAGTACCTACAGACCAAGTCCACCTACAAATTTGACAGTGAATGAGTGTAATGGTAGGAAAATACCTATGGTAACAGAATCTGCAACAGTGACCCCTGAAAAGAGTGGAAATTGGATAGAACTAAATAATACGCCTATAGGTCCGACTCCTGATGAGTTAAATGAATGGATGAAGGCATTTAAAATAAAAGAACCAGAAGAAAAACCATTAGATGTAATTAGGTTAAAGATTGACATGGAAGAATTAATTTTAGGGACGATTGGTACAGAAAAGCTGAATAATTACCAGGATGATGAGATTATGTTTCTGTGCAAAAGTATTACATGGAGAGCTAAAAATTTACATGACAAACTGGAAGAGATAGCAAGTGAAATTGGAGTAGATTTTGCGAAAGTGAAAACATTGCAAAAACCGTACAGAGTAGACTTTTGTGAGAAAGATATTGAAAATTTGAACACAGCAGGAAGGCTGACACAGATAAAAGAGTTAATTGTTTTACTGAGAAAATGGGGTGATGTGGACAGATGGAAAGTCAGATGGACGAAAAAGTATGAGAAAACTGCAGACAAAGCTTCTTTGGATTTTATGATAACTGAAAAGGAACCTGTTGCAAGAGAATACCCTATGAGAGAAACTCCAGGTGGTAGTTATGTGCATGTTCCTGGACTAGACAGGATATACTGTCATTTACAAACGAATTCCCGAAGCTGAGAGAGAAACCAGTTGAATGGTACCGACAAGTGGAGAGGTTTGTGAAGGTTTCAAAGGTGTTGTGGATAGATTTAGATGGATTGTTTGACATAGTGGTGCCAACTGATTTGTGGTCTGAATGTAAAATTACAGTTGACTGGCCAACTACAGAATATCCAAGAGATCCTAAGACAGGAGCCCCAGGTCCTGAGGTGATGAGGAAATATGATAAGGTGATTACCTTTTGAAAAATAAGATTCCTCCTAAAGAAACAGATTGGGTAAAAATAGACAGAACTACACAGGAAAGTAAGGAGTCTGTACATGCCTATTATGAAAGATTGTTGTTGGTTTTCAAGCAGTATAGTGGGTAGGAGGAGTTGAGTGAAAAGGATATGAGTCATTTTGTATATAGATTTGTGTTTGGACTGAAACCAGAGATTAGTGAAATGATTAAACAACATATGATTAACTGGCAAAACGGCACTGTAGATGAGGTACTGAGGTATGCTAAGTATTGTAGTGATGATATTGAGAGTAGACAGCGTAAATTGAAAGAGAAGGCAATGTGGGCACAGGTAAAAGTGGCAGAGAAACAAGAAGCTCAATTGAATAATAGTGGGAATGAAACAGGACAGAATAAATCCCGACCTAACATAGGTAAAGGGAAAGGTCAAATGAGTCTAGAAGAGGCAAAGAAAAAATGGCCATGTCATAATTGCGGAAAATTAGGGCATTGGAGAAACAGAGTGTACGTTCCCACCTAAACCTAATCCGGAAAATCAATCATTAAATCCACAGGTGCAGAATGAGGTAGTTGTTCAACAAGGTCAGGTGCCACAACCACCACTTCCCAACAATGTTAACCAGCAAAGATACAGTACAGAAACAGGATTCTACGGAAGAGAGCAGGTAACACAGTTGCCGCGAGCAGCTAACATTTCTCAGTATTGGTTGCGTCAGAGTGAGGATGAGTCGGATGAAAGTTTCTGACGGTCCCTAGGAGAGGGAAAAGAGTGCGTACTTGGCGCAACTCTAGAGGTAGATCAGTCTGGTCCCTTTGTGGATGGAGAAGTGAATGGTGCAAATGTAACATTCCTTGTCGATACTGGAGCTACCCGTTCTACTGTTAGGTCAGTGGAAATTCCAAACCTTCCTCTCTCAGGTGAATATATCCAAGTAGTTGGAGTAGCGAATCAGCAGATTAAAACACCACTTACTGAATTAGTGGAAGTAAAAATTGGTTCTTTTAGCAAAATGCATAAATTTGTAGTGTGCGATTGTAGTCCCGTAAATCTTTTAGGTCGTGACCTTTTGTGTAAGATGAACTGCACAATTTATTGTACAAAAAAACACACAAGTTGATGGACGGAATGTTGCACATTGGCAAAACATTCACCCCCAGTCACAGATCTGGGTTTAATCCATCGTTATTTTGCTCACCACGCCACCCCAGTTCAGACATGGCCATATGCAAATCAGTCTTGACTCCTGTGCCTCATGGGAACAGTCCAGCCCGAACTGCCAAGCCATGTCTTCCCTGGACCAGAATCAAGCATCCTAGGACCGGTTTCTGGCTATCAGCCGTCATCAGCCAGGATAGCTTGACTCCAGTGGCGTAGTGAGCACGGGACCACGTCTGGGCATACCCTTCCCACATAGGGCTGAACAGCAAAACACACAAGTTGATGGATGGAATGTTGCACATTGGCAAAACATTCACCCCCAGTCACAGATCTGGGTTTAATCCATCGTTATTTTGCTCACCACGCCACTCCCGGTTCAGACATGGCCATATGCAAATCAGTCTTGACCTGTGCCTCATGGGAACAGTCCAGCCCGAACTGCCAAGCCATGTCTTCCTGGACCAGAATCAAGCATCCTAGGACCGGTTTCTGGCTATCAGCCGTCATCAGCCAGGATAGCTTGACTCCAGTGGCGTAGTGAGCACAGGACCCACGTCTGGGCATACCCTTCCCACATAGGGCGTAACAGCAAAACACACAAGTTGATGGACGGAATGTTGCACATTGGCAAAACATTCACCCCAGTCACAGATCTGGGTTTAATCCATCGTTATTTTACTCACCGCCACCCCCAGTTCAGACATGGCCATATGCAAATCAGTCTTGACCCTGTGCACTCATGGGAACAGTCCAGTCCGAACTGCCAAGCCATGTCTTCCTGGACCAGAATCAAGCATCCTAGGACCGGCTCTGGCTATCAGCCGTCATCAGCCAGGATAGCTTGACTCCAGTGGCGTAGTGAGCACGGGACCCACGCCTGGGCATACCCTTCCCACATAGGGCGAACAGCAAAACACACAAGTTGATGGACGGAATGTTGCACATTGGCAAAACATTCACCCCCAGTCACAGATCTGGGTTTAATCCATCGTTATTTTGCTCACACGCCACTCCCCAGTTCAGACATGGTCAAATGCAAATCAGTCTTGACCCTGTGCTCATGGGAACAGTCCAGCCCGAACTGCCAGCCATGTCTTCCCTGGACCAGAATCAGCATCCTAGGACCGGTTTCTGGCTATCAGCCGTCATCAGCCAGGATAGCTTGACTCCAGTGGCGTAGTGAGCACGGGACCACGTCTGGGCATACCCTTCCACATAGGGCGAACAGCAAAACACACAAGTTGATGGACGGAATGTTGCACATTGGCAAAACATTCACTCTCAGTCACAGATCTGGGTTTAATCCATCGTTATTTTGCTCACCACGCCACTCTAGTTCAGACATGGCCATATGCAAATCAGTCTTGACCCTGTGCCTCATGGGAACAGTCCAGCCCGAACTGCCAAGCCATGTCTTCCTGGACCAGAATCAAGCATCCTAGGACCGGTCTCTGGCCATCAGCCGCCATCAGCCAGGATAGCTTGACTCCAGTGGCGTAGTGAGCACGGGACCCACGTCTGGGCATACCCTTCCCACTTAGGCGAACAGCAAAACACACAAGTTGATGGACGGAATGCTGCACATTGCAAAACATTCACCCCAGTCACAGATCTGGGTTAATCCATCGTTATTTTGCTCACCACGCCACCCCAGTTCAGACATGGCCATATGCAAATCAGTCTTGACCCTGTGCCTCATTGGAACAGTCCAGCCGAAACCGGTCCTAGGATGCTTGATTCCAGTCCAGGGAAGACATGGCTTGGCAGTTCGGTCTGGACTGTTCCCATGAGGCACAGGGTCAAGACTGATTTGCATATGGCTATGTCTGAACTGGGGTGGCGTGGTGAAGCAAAATAACGATGGATTAAACCCAGATCTGTGACTGGGGGTGAATGTTTGCCAATGTGCAACATTCCGTCCATCATCTTGTGTGTTTTGCATTTCGCCCCTAAGTGGGAAGGGTATGCCCAGACGTGGTCCCGTGCTCACTACGCCACTGGAGTCAAGATATCCTGGCTGAAGAGCGGTGAAACCCAAAACCGGTCCTAGGATGCTTGATTCGGTCTAGGGAAGACATGGCTTGGCAGTTCGGTCTGGACTGTTCCCATGAGGCACAGGGTCAAGACTGATTTGCATATGGCTATGTCTGAACTGGGGTGGCGTGGTGAAGCAAAAATAACGATGGATTAAACCCAGATCTGTGACTGGGGGTGAATGTTTGCCAATGTGCAACATTCCGTCCATCATCTTGTGTGTTTTGCATTTCGCCCTAAGTGGGAAGGGTATGCCCAGACGTGGGTCCCGTGCTCACTACGCCACTGGAGTCAAGATATCCTGGCTGAAGAGGGTTAAACCCCGAAACCGGTCCTAGGATGCTTGATTCCGGTCCAGGGAAGACATGGCTTGGCAGTTCGGTCTGGACTGTTCCCATGAGGCACAGGGTCAAGACTGATTTGCATATGGCTATGTCTGAACTGGGGTATGTGGTGAAGCAAAATAACGATGGATTAAACCCAGATCTGTGACTGGGGTGAATGTTTGCCAATGTGCAACATTCCGTCCATCATCTTGTGTGTTTTGCATTTCGCCCTAAGTGGGAAGGGTTTGCTCAGACGTGGGTCCCGTGCTCACTACGCCACTGGAGTCAAGATATCCTGGCTGAAGAGGGTGAAACCTCCGAAACCGGTCCCAGGATGCTTGATTCCGGTCCAGGAAGACATGGCTTGGCAGTTCGGTCTGGACTGTTCCCATGAGGCACAGGGTCAAGACTGATTTGCATATGGCTATGTCTGAACTGGGGTGGCGTGGTGAAGCAAAATAACGATGGATTGAAACCCAGATCTGTGACTGGGGGTGAATGCTTGCCAATGTGCAACATTCCGTCCATCATCTTGTGTGTTTTGCATTTCGCCCTAAGTGGGAAGGGTATTCCCAGACGTGGGTCCCGTGCTCACTACGCCACTGGAGTCAAGATATCCTGGCTGAAGAGGGGTGAAACCCCGAAACCGGTCCTAGGATGCTTGATTCCGGTCCAGGGAAGACATGGCTTGGCAGTTCGGTCTGGACTGTTCCCATGAGGCACAGGGTCAAGACTGATTTGCATATGGCTATGTCTGAACTGGGGTGGCGTGGTGAAGCAAAATAACGATGGATTAAACCCAGATCTGTGACTGGGGGTGAATGTTTGCCAATGTGCAACATTCCGTCCATCATCTTGTGTGTTTTGCATTTTGCCCTAAGTGGGAAGGGTATGCCCAGACGTGGGTCCCGTGCTCACTACGCCACTGGAGTCAAGATATCCTGGCTGAAGAGGGGTGAAACCCCAAAACCGGTCCTAGGATGCTTGATTCCGGTCCAGGGAAGACATGGCTTAGCAGTTCGGTCTGGACTGTTCCCATGAGGCACAGGGTCAAGACTGATTTGCATATGGCTATGTCTGAACTGGGGTGGCGTGGTGAAGCAAAATAACGATGGATTAAACCCAGATCTGTGACTGGGGGTGAATGTTTGCCAATGTGCAACATTCCGTCCATCATCTTGTGTGTTTTGCATTTCGCCCTAAGTGGGAAGGGTATGCCCAGACGTGGGTCCCGTGCTCACTACGCCACTGGAGTCAAGATATCCTGGCTGAAGAGGGGTGAAACCCTGAAACCGGTCCTAGGATGCTTGATTCCGGTCCAGGGAAGACATGGCTTGGCAGTTCGGTCTGGACTGTTCCCATGAGGCACAGGGTCAAGACTGATTTGCATATGGCTATGTCTGAACTGGGGTGGCGTGGTGAAGCAAAATAACGATGGATTAAACCCAGATCTGTGACTGGGGGTGAATGTTTGCCAATGTGCAACATTCCGTCCATCATCTTGTGTGTTTTGCAATTTATTGTACGCCAGATGGAATTGGATTTCAGACCCCAGATGAAGATGTATTGTATAAAGTGACATTGATGAATCAGGAACATGAAATGAATGGTTTGTTTCCTGCATTTGATGCAGAAAAACTTCCAAAAGAACTGAAAGAGACAGTGAAAGAGAATGTGTGGGATTTTACAGGAGAAGATATTGGATTGATGAAAGAAGTAGATCCCGTAAAAGTAACAGTAAAAGAAGGAACAACTTACCCAAATACGCCACAGTATAAATTGACTCCAGAAATAATTGAAGGAATAACT
Source organism: Calotriton arnoldi (assembly GCA_963921515.1). Taxonomy (NCBI): domain Eukaryota; kingdom Metazoa; phylum Chordata; class Amphibia; order Caudata; family Salamandridae; genus Calotriton; species Calotriton arnoldi. Next base: position 706,808 of record CAWUFW010009345.1, read on the forward strand.
CCTGTAATAAATAAAATGATTGAACAGGGAATTCTAAAAGAAATAATGAGCAGTCCATGTAATTCACCTATAATGGGACTGAAAAAGCCAAACGGAACATATAGAATAGTACAGGATTTGAGAAAGGTCAATAAAATAGTTGTGCCTTGTTGTCCAATAGTGCCAAACCCTGCAGTAATTCTATACCAAATTCCACATGAAGCTGAGTGGTACACCGTGATAGATTTGTGTCACGCATTTTTCTCTATTCCTTTACATCCAGATAGCCAGCCATTATTTGCGTTCCGGTTTGGAGAGCGTATTTTGGCATGGTGCCGAATTCCTCAGGGGTATACAGAAAGCCCCTCAATCTTTAATCAGATTTTAAAGAAGTCCCTGGAAGATTTGAAAATGCCAGAAAAGTCAGTGATGGTGCAGTATATCGATGACCTGTTGGTGGCATCGAAAACAAAAGAAGCATGTGTAAGCTGATACGATTGCTTTACTGAACCATTTAGAGAAAAGAGGACATAAAGTGTCCCCTTCGAAATTGCAGTTTTGTCAAAAAGAAGTCCAATATTTAGGGCATAAAATTGAGAAAGGAGTGCGAAAGATAACGACTGAGAGAATAAAAATGATTCAAGGAATGAGAGCACCAATGACGCAAAGAGAGGTAAGAATGTTTCTGGGAATGGTTGGATATTGCCGACAATGGATAAGTGGTTTTTCCTTGATTGCTAAGCCATTACAAAAACTGACCAAGAAGGATGTAAGAGACCCTTTTGAATTGAATGACGAAGAAATGAAATCTTTCAAAGAGTTGAAAAAGAAATTGTGTGAGGCCCTGCTTTAGGAATGCCTGACTATGAAAAGGATTTTGAATTGTACTGCAGTGAAAGAGATGGATGTGCATTTTCAGTACTGGTACAAAAACATGGAACAATGAAGAGACCAATTGCTTATTTTTCAGCTGTTTTAGATCCTATAGCAAAAGCGTTGCCTGGATGTCTGAAAGCTGTTGCTGCTACTTGTGTAAGTCTGGAACAAAGTGAAGGTATAGTGATGGGGTATCCACTGAGAGTATATGTTCCCCATTCAGTAGAGATTCTTTTGACAAGAACAAAAACACAGTACATGACACATAGTCGGCTGACTAAGTACGAAAAAGTAATCTTGAGTGCAGAAAATGTGACCATAGATAGATGTATGAATGTGAATCCTTCGACATCATTGCCAGATGAAGAGAGTATAATTGAACAAGATGAAGTAGATCATGATTGTCTGAATGTGCTGGAATATTGCACAAAACCAAGAGCTGACATAAAAGATGAGCCTTTAAAAGAATCAGATTATGTCATGTTTGTGGATGGCTCATGCTTGAGAACGAAAGAAGGAGTTTTAAGCGCAGCTTACGCAGTGTGCACAGTGGCGACTGTGATGGAAGCGTCTTGTCTGAAAGGAATAAGGTCTGCCCAAGTTGCAGAACTGATTGCTTTGATTCAAGCATGTAAGTTGGGAAGAAATGTCACGAGTTACTGATTGTGACCGATAGCCAGTACGGTTTCGGTATAGTGCATGATTTCGGTCAGATTTGGTCACAAAGAGGTTTCTTGACGTCTGCAGGAACACCTATCAGAAATGGAGATTTTGTAAAGAAACTGCTTGAGGCGATACAGCTGCCTAGGCAGATAGCTGTAGTGAAATGCAAAGCACATAAGAAAAATGAAGATTACATAACTGTCGGAAATAATTACGCTGACGAAATAGCCAAATATTGTGCAGAGAACATGGTATCCCTGAATAAGAATCGCGAAAGGGAGCATATCTCTTCTCCTTTGCTTTTTACTAACACTGTCGAGACATGGGCTGAGGTGAGACAGTTACAGGAAGTTGCAAATGATGAGGAAAAAGATTATTGGATAAAAGCAGGATGTAGAAGACAAGAAAACAATGGTGTGTGGGTTTACAGAGATGAAAGACCAGTTATGCCTGATAGCATGATTTCAGACATGGCACGGATGTACCATGGACAAGCTCATATTGGGAGAGATGCAATGATCAGACTTTTTAGACAAACATGGTATAACCCAAAATTCAGAGCCATAGCTGAAAGTCTTTGTCAAAGATGTCTTATTTGTCAGCAGTTTAATCCAGGAAGAAAGACAATAGTGAGTCTAGGAACAATAGGACAAGAAGGAGGTCCATTCACTAGAATGCAATTGGATTTCATTGAAATGCCCCCTTGTAACAGACTAAAATATGTTCTAGTGGTCGTCTGTTTGTTTTCTCGTTGGGTGGAGGCATACCCGACTAGAAGGAATGATGGAATAACGGTAGCAAAACTTATGCTGCGAGAGTTCATTCCAAGGTATGGTTTTACAGTCACGATTGAGACAGATAGAGGAACACATTTTCAAAATGAGTTGATTCAATTAATTTGTGAAGCATTAAGTATTAAACAAAAACTGCATTGTGCATACAGACCAGAGGCTTCTGGGGTAGTAGAGCAAATAAATGGAACAATTAAGAACAGGTTAGGAAAATGTGTCAAGCTACAGGACTCAAATGGCCCGATGCACTGCCCCTTGTCCTGATGACCATCAGAAGTATTCCTGAAAAGAAAACTGGACTTAGTCCTCATGAAGTGATCATGGGACGAGCAATGAGACAAGCACAAGTACCTGTCAACAAGTTACTGACTATAACTGATGATCTAGTACTGGATTATTGCAAAGGACTGGCTGATGTGGTGCGTTCTGTGTTTCATCAGGTTGGACCGGATGCGACCACTCTTGAAAGAAAACCAGCCCACGACTTGAATCCAGGAGACTGGATCCGCATAAAAGTCCACAGGAGAAGAAACTGTCTAGTTCCTCGCTGGGAAGAGCCACGACAGGTAATCCTAGTGACAACGACTGCAGTCAAGTGTGCAGGAGTGAAAAACTGGGTCCATGCCAGCCACACAATCAGAGTTCCAGAACCTGCAGATCGACATGTGAGTCGACATCTGGAAGTGTGTGATGAGAGTTCAGCGTCTGAGACAGAAAGAAGCAGAAGAAGGGTGCCAGAACTTGAAGATCGACCTGAAAGTCGACATCTGGAAAACCCAACTGCAAGCACCTCTATAGAGGAAGAGGAAGAAGAAGAAGAAGAAGGAGAAATTGCAGAAATTCCAGAACTTGAAGATAGACCTGTAAGTCGACATCTGGAAATATCTGACACGAGTTCAGGATCTGATGATTCAGTTGAAAACTGTGAAGAATTTCGAAGGAAAACTTGGAAATTTGAACCAATTAGAGAAGAGAATGAACAAGAAAATGATCTAAATGAGCAACCAAGTACAAGTTATGGTGGAAATCCTTCAAAAGTAATATTAATAGACAAAGAAGGGAAAGAGACAATTAAAAAGCTAGAAAATCGAGAAGAACCCCGAGGAGCAATAGGGACAGATAGTGAAACAAAAGAACAGGGAAAATTAGAAGCAGAGAGTGAGATAAATACCAATTCGGAAGAACATCGAGGAGGGACAGTAATAGGTGAACACAAGAAGGAGAAAATAGAACCACCAGTAAAAGAAAATGAGATCATAAGTTTCAAAATAAGAGACAATTGTGAGAAAATTGAAACAGATTCTGAAGAAAGCAGAGAAGAAGAGAAAACAAGAACTGAATCAAGAAAAGAAATTGGAAATCAGAAAGAGGAGAAAAAGAAGGTGAAGCCAAAAGGCCAAGAAAAGGAGACAATTGGCCCAGCAACTATATAAGAAAATTGAGATACAGAATAATCAGAACAGGAGAAAAAAGTGCTGAACAGGTGAATGAAATAACAAGTCAAAAAGAACAAGAAAAGCCAAGTGGAAAACGATTGCAAAAGTCTAAAAGAATAAAGAAAGTGAATTCGAAATACAAGTCACCTGAGTGGTTGTACATCGCTCTAACTGATTACAAAGAAGAAAGAAACACTCACAAGAACCCGAGACTACGAAACCGAATGGGTAAAGGAGAGGTGCAACAAACCTGAAGTGAAGACTTAAAGTGGTTTTGCCGGATGTGACAATTTTACTGGATGTGACAATTTTACTGGATATGACAAATCACCGAATGTGACAACGAAAGAATTCTGAAAAGAATTAAAAGAAAGTACCAAGCAAAGACTTTTGAATGCAGAGTGGCATCTAAGTCATTTCTGAGGTGTAGTGACACAATTTTCTGAGATTAACAAAAGATAAAAACAAAGATGGAGAATACTAGAGATAGAATAGATAAATGTGAGTTTTTAAAAAGATGGTGTAAAATGTGCTGCTTTTGTACAGGATTATTAATGACAGTATGGATAGTTTTAGCAATCACAATTCCTATTAGTATAGCTGTAGTAGAAGCAAAGAATGATACAAAACCAGAAAAAGAAACTAATATTAAAGAACCAGTTATTTTAAGAAGTAGTGCAGAATTACATAAGGATAAGTCAGTAGCAGATTTTTCTAAAAATGTTTTTACAAAATTGTTGTACGAATATGTAGAGACAATGGATGTGAGAGATTGTTATGTTTGTATGCAGTTGCCCGCATCAGTGTCAGAAGGTGTGACTTATCATCACCTACCTCTAACTTATGGAATAACATGTAGTGTCATAGCAAGTTTATTTTATAAAACAGGTAGATTAGAGTTTTATTACACTGATGTAGATAAGATTTTTGCAAATGTTCCTGTAGTTCCAGAACTTAACAAAGTGAAACAAGCAAAAATTTTAGGAGAATTCTTTTAGAGCATAGAATTTTAACATTAGAAGAAATAGCTAAAAACAACCTTACCTGTGAGTTAAAGAAAGAAGAAAAAGTATTTTTAGAAATGGTTGAAGAAAGAAGAATGAAATTTCAAAGAGAAGCAATAAAAGAGAAAAGAACACATCTATGGACGTTTGAGGAAGAAAATCATGAAGGGCAAAAGATAAATGCAGCAATGACATTAGATTGGCCGCAAACAGGAAAGTTGTGTATTAGGAGAAATAAGACAGTCTATGACAATTATTTTGTAGGTTCCAGTATCTGCCATGACAATTATCAAATTTTGGGAGGTTGGGGATTCAAAGGTGGAAAAGATCCAATATTTCCAGGTATCTATTATATTTGTGGGAATAGAGCTTATTACAGGTTACCGGACCATTGGTATGGAACTTGTTATGTAGGCCTGGTCTTTCCAAAAATCTTTCATATGGACAGAGAAGAAAAAGGAACATACAAGATGATTAATAGCTTTACACGTAGAAAGAGGGAAAGTTTTTCAGAAATTGTAGGTGATATTTTTGGAGCATTAATACCAGCAGTGGGAATATCTTTGAATGCATTTAAAATTCGGAAATTATCCACAGTAGTAGATCATTTGTCTACAGATACTGCGGGAGGGTTCTTGATGGTAAATACCGAAATGGTTGCCATGAGAGCTATGGTGATGCAAAATAGGCTTGCCCTTGATATTCTTTTGGCAAAAGAGGGTGGAGTTTGTGGAATGCTGAAAGTCCAACATTGTTGCACTTACATTCCTGATAAAAGTGAAAATATACAAAAGTATATCACAAATATTACAAATTTGCACAAAGAACTAGTTCCACTGGAGGTTGAAAGTGTCCTTGGAAAACTTGGTAAAGGGTTTTCTTCAGTAGCAAATTGGTTAACAAGAATGAGTAGACTAATGATAGGGAAAGTTATAATAATAGCAACTGTAGCAATATTGTTAGCCATGGTGTTGAAAATTGTAATAACGTGTATAAAAAGAAAAATAAGACAAGATAAGATAAAAAGAAATAACAGAATAATGAAAGAGAGAGAGAGAGAAATGGGTGAAATTGAGTTAGAGAAAATGAAAGAAAGTATGTATAAAGAGACAAGAAGACAAGATGAAATAGAAACAGATGTATAACTAACAAAAAGCAAAAGGATGAAAGACATATGCTGCCTGAAAAAGAAGTATAACTTGGGTTTTATGTGGTGATTTAAAAATCACCAAAGGGGGGAGTTGATGGAGCAGAGAAAATGAAAACATTTAACCCCAAACAAATTTTATAAATAATTAATAAATATGTTCGTTTAAATGTATTAATCAACAATGTATGTGAGGGAAGGGTAACACGCAAATATGTGTGCTGAATAATCTATTTACAAATGTCTGTGTGTCTAATTATAACATAAAAATAATTGCGTACTAAATAAATAATAAATGCATGATTCGTGCTTCATAGAATATAAAACGTGACGTTGCAAAAACAATAGTGATGGTAAGTAAGGAACAGCTTAAATGTTGCTTTCTGCTAGGTAATAACTAATTGGGGTACGTAGATGACGGGAGGGAAACGAAAAGGCTATGTTTCTCTATTTTAATTATGTTTTGTTTATTTCTAAATAGTGCTTCTAAGTCTAATCGAGTGGCGATATAAAATGGCTGCCGTTTATTAGAGTACGCATGCGCTGAGAAAACACATGACAAGGGAGAAAAAGTTGGAGAAAGACTGACCACGTGATGGTGCTGAAAGGCTAGGATGCAAGAATGGTCAAGGCTGATGTGACCTATTTGAACTGATAATGTGCCGTGGTGATCAGCAGAGAATCGTGGGAAACAGTTTTAAGAGAAAGGACAATGCCTGCAGAGTTCTCGAATGTATCGAAAGAAGTTACAAATGTACTGATCGAAGCGGATGGAAACATGTCTTGAACTGTGAGAAAGGAAATGAACATATGCATTCCAGAAGAACAAGCTGGATCCGGGAGAATTTGATTAAAACTGAATAAATGAACTGAGTGGACCAATGAAAGAAAAGCGCGTTATTAATGTTGCAACAATTTAGTTAGCAAAGTTAGAATTAGGGTATAAGTAGGCCTACTCTTAGTGGGAGGGGAGTTGGTTGGTGGCTTCCAGTGCTTGGAGTTCCAGATCGATCCATTTACTGAGCGGGAGATGCTGAAAGACTGTTAGATGAGACGGGTTGCGGTAGCTGATGGTGACGAGCTGAAGTTTCTGTTGCTATTTTATTTTTCCAGTTGAGTATGAGAATCAGGTTATTTTTCAACTTTAAACTTAGGTTAGAAATCATTAAGCTAAATTAGGAAGATAGGCAGGTTAATTAGGATTTTTCCTCATGACAAAATTTCCTTTCTGCAATAAAATTGATTTTGCTTAATAAATATTTGATTTAATAATGTATGAATAATTGAATAAAAAGTCTAAATTCTTTTCCATGCCTTTAAAATTATATACATTTTGAGATTCTTAAATCAAACGACTCAGTGATTATTTACTAAATGGTTGTGAAATTAGTAATTAGTTATTGTGATTTAGCTGGTCTTGATCACTATCAACTGATTTTCACTAGATGATCCATCGACAAACAATGAGCAGGAATATCTTAAGAAATAACTAAGAAAGCGATAGGTTAAGGTAATAAGGTATCCCGGCTCCTTCCAGCGGTACATCATGATGATTTTCATTTAGTTTTTCTTTCTCCTAGGAGTATAGATTCGTAAAGGTGTAGAGGAAATCCAGGTGTGTGTGTGTGTGTGTTTGTTAGGCGATGTCATGGGCCCCATCGTCATGTGGATGTGAGAAATATAAGTCGCGCCTGGATGACCGATAAGTGACCTAGGAGAAATAGTTTTCATTGTATCCGCTGCATCAGTGCCCCCCCCAAACATCCATTAATCGTGTGGCAGGCTCCATATGGTGCCTGCCACACGGTACATGTGCCAGCAGCACAAGCCGCAAAAGAAAAAATACACTTTGTGACCTCCGTGAAGGCGGTCACTTTGTAATAAAGGAAGCGGGACTGCCAACACCTTGTCGGGCGGTCCCATTTCTGCTACGATGTCGGTCAGACGCTCGTCCAACCGACATCGTAATGGGCTCCTTTGTATTTTTCCTAAATGCATTTTTATTTATTTTAGGAATTGTTAAATCCTGTCTGTCAGACATGACAAACCACATATAGTTAGGGATCTGATGGGGAAACCTAGGACATAGATTTATTTATTATTTATTTTTTTAGGAGTTTTATATAGCGCTAGCCAGACCCGAAGGTATTGGAGCGCTTTGCAACATAAGTGGAGGGGAAATCACAAAGAAAATAACAGTAGTATACATGTTGACTCGTGGTGAGTCAAAAGTCTCAGATCGGAATACACATTGAATAGCAGGAGATCACAGAGTATAGGGGTGATATATACATTGACTCGAGGGGAGACCGTTTCAGGGAGGGGGGCATAGGAACGAGTCAGAAGGTGGGTGAGGTAGAAGTCTTAATATTAAGGTGGCTCAGTGCTGCAATGGGCAAGAGTCTCCATTCGGGCGGCAGCTATCTATTCGGAAGGGAACGGTTGAGGAAGAGGTCTTTGAGCTGCCTTTTGAATTTTCAAAGGAGGGGTTAGTCCTGATATGGACTGGGATGGAGTTCCAGATTTTCGGCGCATTACCAGAGAAGGATCGAGATGAGGTTTTTTGTTTGCAAGTTTTTGGGGGGATGAGGAGTATAGTGTTGGTACTCCTGAGGCTCCTTGTCTGGCCGGCTTTCTTGAGTTTGGCGGCCAGGTAGGTGGGTTTCCCAGTGTGCAGAGCTTTGTGCGTGAGACAAGCAGTTCTGAAGTTGCCACGCATTTCGATTGGGAGCCATTTTAGTTCTCTGAGTGCCGGCGAAATGTGTTCAAATTTCTTCACTCCAGTGACCATTCTGGCTGCTGCATTAAGAGTTGATCTAAGAGGAGCTAAGCGAGATTTTGCTGTTCCTGTGAGGGTTGCATTCCCATAGTCCAGTCTGGACAGCACCAGGGATTGAGTGGCTTGTTTGAGATCGCTGGAAGGGATGAAGGGTTTTATTTTGTTGAGCAGTTTAAGATTGAGGAAGACGCTCTTAGCGGAGTTCTTGATGTGCTTGGCCATGTCTAATTTTGGGTCCAGAGTGATTCCCAGTGATTTTACAGAGTCAGTCAGGGTGAGATTGCAATTGAGAGCATCTATGGCTTTTAGCTATTCTGTGACTTGGGGGTTCTGCTCCTTATTGGAAATGAGCAGGATTTCCGTCTTGTCTTGATTGAGTTTCAGGTGGTTGAGTGTTAGCCAGTGTTGGACTTCTCTTAGAGTGTCGTTTAGTCTTTGAATGTCGTCAATGGAGGAGGTTTCGAGATAGATCTGGGTGTCGTCCGCATAAAGGTGGAAGGGGATGTTGATTTTTTTGAGAATGGAGGTGAGGGGTTTCATGTAGATGTTGAAAAGTTGCGGAGAGACAACTGATCCTTGGGGTACCCCCCTGCTGACGGGGTGTAGGTCAGACACGAAGTTATTGATTTTTATTCTTTGGGTGCAGTTCTGTAGAAAGGAGGTGAACCACTGTAGGACCACCTCATCCGCTCCTACCCTTTCTTGCAGTGCCTTAATGAGTAATTTGTGGTCAACGGTGTCGAAGGCTGCCGATAGGTCCAAGAGTATGAGTAGACAGCATTGGTCATTGTCTAGTGATTTGTGGATATCGTCTATGACGTTCAGGATCGCTGTCTCTGTGCTTCAACCTTTTCTGAAGCCTGATTGGTGAGGGTCCTGAAGTTTGTTGGAGTCCATGTGTTGGGTGAGTTGGAGGAGAACACATCTTTCCAGGATTTTAGCTAGGAGAGGGAGATTGGAGACAGGTCTGAAGTTGCTAAGATCGTTTGTGTCAGAGCCCGGTTTTTTTAATAGTGGTGTGACTTGGCCGATTTTGAGACAGTCCGGCAAGACATCAGTTCTCAGGGAGCTATTTAAAATCTTAGTCCAGATCGGGGCTAGGGTGAGTTTGGGCTTTTTGACCAGTTGGGCAGGAATGGGGTCCGAACCGTGAGATGAGGGAGTGGAGCTGGAAATCATTTTTGCGATCTCAGCTACGGAGATGAGATTGAAGGATTTCCAGTTGTTTGGGTGGTGCTTGGGTGTGATAGCTTCTGTATCAGCGAGCGAGCTATTGCCGGGGGGGCAGCGGTGAACGTCCAAGGAGAGCTACATTTTTGTGATTTTATCATTGAAGAAATTGGCAAAGTTATCACATAAGTCTTTGGAGGCCTGAGCTGAGGATGTGGGGGGTTTGGAGGTTTGTTGTCTGATGAGATGGAAGAGTTCTTTCGGCCTGTTCTTTGCGTTGTTCAGAGCGCTACAAAAGAAGGACTTTTTTTCATTCTTGATGTGTTTTTTGTATTTCCTGCGTACTGATTTGAGTCGATTAAGGAGGATTGTGGACAGGTTGTTCCACCAGAGTCTTTCTGCACCTCTTAGCTGTCTTCTTTCGGAGTTTATGTCCGTGTTGAACCATGATCTAGATGGGATGTTCCTGACACTTTTTTGTTTCCAGGGGGCTAATTGGTCCATGATGGAAGTCATAGTAGTATTGTAGTGGGAGGTGAGTTCTGTTGTGGAGAGGTTGTCTGTGGAGGTGGGGAGGAGTGAGCTTAGCAAACACAAGGGGATGATGGATGGAGTGCTGAAACTTTTCAAACACTTACCCCCAGTCACAGATCTGGGTTGAATCCATCATCATTCTTTAGCTCACTTTGCCACCCCAGTTCAGACACAGCTATATGCAAATCAGCCTTGACCCTGTGCCTCATGGGAACAGTCCAGACCAAACTGCCAAGCCATGCCTTCCCTGGACCCGAATCAAGCATCCTGGGACCGGTTTCGGGCTAACAGCCCTCATCAGCTAGGCTAGCTTGAATCCAGTGGCAAAGTGAGCAAGGGACCCACGTCTGGGCATACCCTGCCAACTTAGGGCGAACAAAGCAAACACAAGGGGATGATGGACGGAGTGCTGAAACTTTTCAAACACTCACCCCCAGTCACAGATCTGGGTTGAATCCATCATCATTCTTTAGCCCACTTTGCCACCCCAGTTCAGACACAGCTATATGCAAATCAGTCTTGACCCTGTGCCTCATGGGAACAGTCCAGACCGAACTGCCAAGCCAGGTCTTCCCTGGACCGGAATCAAGCATCCGGGGACAGGTTTCGGGCTAACAACCCTCATCAGCCAGACTAGCTTGAATCCAGTGGCAAAGTGAGCAAGGGACCCACGTCTGGGCATACCCTGCCAACTTAGGGCGAACAAAGCAAACACAAGGGGATGATGGACGGAGTGCTGAAACTTTTCAAACACTCACCCCCAGTCACAGATCTGGGTTGAATCCATCATCATTCTTTAGCTCACTTTGCCACCCCAGTTCAGACACAGCTATATGCAAATCAGTCTTGACCCTGTGCCTCATGGGAACAGTCCAGACCGAACTGCCAAGCCATGTCTTCCCTGGACCGGAATCAAGCATCTGAGGACCGGTTTCGGGCTAACAACCCTCATCAGCCAGACTAGCTTGAATCCAGTGGCAAAGTGAGCAAGGGACCCACGTCTGGGCATACCCTGCCAACTTAGGGCGAACAAAGCAAACACAAGGGGATGATGGATGGAGTGCTGAAACTTTTCAAACACTCACCCCCAGTCACAGATCTGGGTTGAATCCATCATCATTCTTTAGCTCATTTTGCCACCCCAGTTCAGACACAGCTATATGCAAATCAGTCTTGACCCTGTGCCTCATGGGAACAGTCCAGACCGAACTGCCAAGTCATGTCTTCCCTGGACCGGAATCAAGCATCCTGGGACCGGTTTCGAGCTAACAGCCCTCATCAGCCAGGCTAGCTTGAATCCAGTGGCAAAGTGAGCAAGCGACCCACGTCTGGGCATACCCTGCCAACTTAGGGCGAACAAAGCAAACACAAGGGGATGATGGACTGAGTGCTGAAACTTTTCAAACACTCACCCCCAGTCACAGATCTGGGTTGAATCCATCATCATTCTTTAGCTCACTTTGCCACCCCAGTTCAGACACAGCTTTATGCAAATCAGTCTTGACCCTGTGCCTCATGGGAACAGTCCAGACCGAACTGCCAAACCATGTCTTCCCTGGACCAGAATCAAGCATCCTGGGACCGGTTTTGGGCTAACAGCCCTCATCAGCCAGGCTAGCTTGAGTCCAGTGGCAAAGTGAGCAAGGGACCCACGTCTGGGCATACCCTGCCAACTTAGGGCGAACAAAGCAAACACAAGGGGATGATGGACGGACTGCTGAAACTTTTCAAACACTCACCCCCAGTCACAGATCTGGGTTGAATCCATCATCATTCTTTAGCTCACTTTGCCACCCCAGTTCAGACACAGCTATATGCAAATCAGTCTTGACCCTGTGCCTCATGGGAACAGTCCAGACCAAACTGCCAAGCTATGTCTTCCCTGGACCGGAATCAAGCATCCTGGGACCGGTTTCGGGCTAACAGCCCTCATCAGCCAGGCTAGCTTGAATCCAGTGGCAAAGTGAGCAAGGGACCCACGTCTGGGCATACCCTGCCAACTTAGGGCTAACAAAGCAAACACAAGGGGATGATGGACGGAGTGCTGAAACTTTTCAAACACTCACCCCCAGTCACAGATCTGGGTTGAATCCATCATCATTCTTTAGCTCACTTTGCCACCCCAGTTCAGACACAGCTATATGCAAATCAGTCTTGACCCTGTGCCTCATGGGAACAGTCCAGACTGAACTGCCAAGCCATGTCTTCCCTGGACCGGAATCAAGCATCCTGGGACCGGTTTCGGGCTAACAGCCCTCATCAGAGAGGCTAGCTTGAGTCCAGTGGCAAAGTGAGCAAGGGACCCACGTCTGGGCATACCCTGCCAACTTAGGGCTAACAAAGCAAGCACAAGGGGATGATGGACGGAGTGCTGAAACTTTTCAAACACTCACCCCCAGTCACAGATCTGGGTTGAATTCCATCATCATTCTTTAACTCACTTTGCCACCCCAGTTCAGACACAGCTATATGCAAATCAGTCTTGACCCTGTGCCTCATGGGAACAGTCCAGACCAAACTGCCAAGCTATGTCTTCCCTGGACCAGAATCAAGCATCCTGGGACCGGTTTCGGGCTAACAGCCCTCATCAGCCAGGCTAGCTTGAATCCAGTGGCAAAGTGAGCAAGGGACCCACGTCTGGGCATACCCTGCCAACTTAGGGCTAACAAAGCAAACACAAGGGGATGATGGACGGAGTGCTGAAACTTTTCAAACACTCACCCCCAGTCACTGATCTGGGTTGAATCCATCATCATTCTTTAGCTCACTTTGCCACCCCAGTTCAGACACAGCTATATGCAAATCAGTCTTGACCCTGTGCCTCATGGGAACAGTCCAGACCGAACTGCCAAGCCATGTCTTCCCTGGACCGGAATCAATCATCCTGGGACCAGTTGAGGGCTAACAGCCCTCATCAGCCAGGCTAGCTTGAATCCAGTGGCAAAGTGAGCAAGGGACCCACGTCTGGGCATACCCTGCCAACTTAGGGCTAACAAAGCAAACACAAGGGGATGATGGACGGAGTGCTGAAACTTTTCAAACACTCACCCCCAGTCACAGATCTGGGTTGAATTCCATCATCATTCTTTAACTCACTTTGCCACCCCAGTTCAGACACAGCTATATGCAAATCAGTCTTGACCCTGTGCCTCATGGGAACAGTCCAGACCAAACTGCCAAGCTATGTCTTCCCTGGACCGGAATCAAGCATCCTGGGACCGGTTTCGGGCTAACAGCCCTCATCAGCCAGGCTAGCTTGAATCCAGTGGCAAAGTGAGCAAGGGACCCACGCCTGGGCATACCCTGCCAACTTAGGGCTAACAAAGCAAACACAAGGGGATGATGGACGGAGTGCTGAAACTTTTCAAACACTCACCCCCAGTCACTGATCTGGGTTGAATCCATCATCATTCTTTAGCTCACTTTGCCACCCCAGTTCAGACACAGCTATATGCAAATCAGTCTTGACCCTGTGCCTCATGGGAACAGTCCAGACCGAACTGCCAAGCCATGTCTTCCCTGGACCGGAATCAATCATCCTGGGACCAGTTGAGGGCTAACAGCGCTCATCAGCCAGGCTAGCTTGAATCCAGTGGCAAAGTGAGCAAGGGACCCACGTCTGGGCATACCCTGCCAACTTAGGGCTAACAAAGCAAACACAAGGGGATGATGGACGGAGTGCTGAAACTTTTCAAACACTCACCCCCAGTCACAGATCTGGGTTGAATCCATCATCATTCTTTAGCTCACTTTGTCACCCCAGTTCAGATACAGCTATATTCAAATCAGTCTTGACCCTGTGCCTCATGGGAACAGTCCAGACCGAACTGCCAAGCCATGTCTTCCCTGGACCGGAATCAAGCATCCTGGGACCGGTTTCGGGCTAACAGCCCTCATCAGCCAGGCTAGCTTGAGTCCAGTGGCAAAGTGAGCAAGGGTCCCACGTCTGGGCATACCCTGCCAACTTAGGGCGAACAAAGCAAGCACAAGGGGATGATGGACGGAGTGCTGAAACTTTTCAAACACTCACCCCCAGTCACAGATCTGGGTTGAATTCCATGATCATTCTGTAACTCACTTTGCCACCCCAGTTCAGACACAGCTATACGCAAATCAGTCTTGACCCTGTGCCTCATGGGAACAGTCCAGACCAAACTGCCATGCTATGTCTTCCCTGGACTGGAATCAAGCATCCTGGGACCGGTTTCGGGCTAACAGCCCTCATCAGCCAGGCTAGCTTGAATCCAGTGGCAAAGTGAGCAAGGGACCCACGTCTGTGCATACCCTGCCAACTTAGGGCTAACAAAGCAAACACAAGGGGATGATGGACGGAGTGCTGAAACTTTTCAAACACTCACCCCCAGTCACTGATCTGGGTTGAATCCATCATCATTCTTTAGCTCACTTTGCCACCCCAGTTCAGACACAGCTATATGCAAATCAGTCTTGACCCTGTGCCTCATGGGAACAGTCCAGACCGAACTGCCAAGCCATGTCTTCCCTGGACCGGAAACAATCATCCTGGGACCAGTTTCGGGCTAACAGCCCTCATCAGCCAGGCTAGCTTGAATCCAGTGGCAAAGTGAGCAAGGGTCCCACGTCTGGGCATACCCTGCCAACTTAGGGCGAACAAAGCAAGCACAAGGGGATGATGGACGGAGTGCTGAAACTTTTCAAACACTCACCCCCATTCACAGATCTGGGTTGAATTCCATCATCATTCTTTAACTCACTTTGCCACCCCAGTTCAGACACAGCTATATGCAAATCAGTCTTGACCCTGTGCCTCATGGGAACAGTCCAGACCAAACTGCCAAGCTATGTCTTCCCTGGACCGGAATCAAGCATCTTGGGACCGGTTTCGGGCTAACAGCCCTCATCAGCCAGGCTAGCTTGAATCCAGTGGCAAAGTGAGCAAGGGACCCACGTCTGGGCATACCCTGCCAACTTAGGGCTAACAAAGCAAACACAAGGGGATGATGCACAGAGTGCTGAAACTTTTCAAACACTCACCCCCAGTCACTGATCTGGGTTGAATCCATCATCATTCTTTAGCTCACTTTGCCACCCCAGTTCAGACACAGCTATATGCAAATCAGTCTTGACCCTGTGCCTCATGGGAACAGTCCAGACCGAACTGCCAAGCCATGTCTTCCTTGGACCGGAATCAATCATCCTGGGACCAGTTTCGGGCTAACAGCCCTCATCAGCCAGGCTAGCTTGAATCCAGTGGCAAAGTGAGCAAGTGACCTACGTCTGGGCATACCCTGCCAACTTAGGGCGAACAAAGCAAACACAAGGGGATGATGGACGGAGTGCTGAAACTTTTCAAACACTCACCCCCAGTCACAGATCTGGGTTGAATCCATCATCATTCTTTAGCTCACTTTGCCACCCCAGTTCAGACACAGCTATATGCAAATCAGTCTTGACCCTGTGCCTCATGGGAACAGTCCAGACCGAACTGCCAAGCCATGTCTTCCCTGGACCGGAATCAAGCATCCTGAGACTGGTTTCGGGCTAACAGCCCTCATCAGCCAGGCTAGCTTGAATCCAGTGGCAAAGTGAGCAAGGGACCCACGTCTGGGCATACCCTGCCAACTTAGGGCGAACAAAGCAAACACAAGGGGATGATGGATGGAGTTTTGAAACTTTTCAAACACTCACCCCCAGTCACAGATCTGGGTTGAATCCATCATCATTCTTTAGCTCACTTTGCCACCCCAGTTCAGACACAGCTATATGCAAATCAGTCTTGACCCTGTGCCTCATGGGAACAGGCCAGACCGAACGGCCAAGCCATGTCTTCCCTGGACCGGAATCAAGCATCCTGGGACCGGTTTCGGGCTAACAGCCCTCATCAGCCAGGCTAGCTTGAATCCAGTGGCAAAGTGAGCAAGGGACCCACGTCTGGGCATACCCTGCCAACTTAGGGCGAACAAAGCAAACACAAGGGGATGATGGACGGAGTGCTGAAACTTTTCAAACACTCACCCCCAGTCACAGATGAGTGAGCTTACCCTTTCCTCCAGGTCATTAAGGGGGATTTGACTTAGATTTCTCGCCCAGTGGGTGGGTTCCTGCGTGCGGGGCAGGTATTGAGTCGTTAGGTTTATGTGGAATAAAATGATATGGTGGTCGGACCAGTCAACAGGTAGGATGTGGTCGATAGTGACTGTGTCTACTTGAGCAATAATGGCATCCAGGATTGATCCTCTGTTATGGGTTTGTTCTGTGCAGTGTTGGGTAAGGTAATTGTTGTGCAGAAGTTCATTCAAGGTTTGGATCAGCGAGTTGTTTTCCTCGTTCCAGTGTAAGTTGAGGTCACCTAGAATTATGTTGTTGGAGTCCTGGAGTGCGCAGTGAGTTATGAGGTCGGAAAGGTGTTCACCAAATGAGGTGGTGTTGCCAGGGGGTTGGTAGAGGACATGGCATACTAGTGTTTTATTGACACTCGTCTTAATGGTGGCAGTTAGGCATTCAAATGAGTTGTATTTGAATGAGTCAATTTCCGATACGGAGATGTTGTTCTTGTGAATGACTGCAATACCCCCTCCTCGTTGGTTCTTTCTGTTTTTATTGATGATTAGGAAGTTTGGGGGCACAAGCATGTCCATGGATGGGGAAGAGAACTCGTTCAACCATGTTTCGGTGATGAACGTGATGTCTATGTCGTGGGCAAGGATAGTTTCTGCCAATTCGGTTGCATTTTTCGTGGCTGATCTGCAGTTTATAAGCATGCAATTGGTGGTGTTCCCCTCGTTATTGAGTTTCTTCTTTAGGGGGGCCCTGGGAATAGTAGAGAGGAAGGCAGGGGTCTTGTCGTTGTGGGTGGGAATCAGTCTCTACTGAATCCAGTGATAACCTGGATCTTGGAGTTCGGGGTGGCAGTAGGGTAAATGTCGTATGAGGTGGCAAGTTCCATCGCCTCACTCATGGACATTGCGGCTTTTGTTCCTTTGGGTCTCTGTGGTTGGTTCGAGAGGGGGGTTGTGCTCCAGCTGTGCCATTGAGTCTTGAGAGGTCTTGAATGTTTGGTGTTGTTAATTCTGGGTGTAGGGTGTGGGCGTTGGCGAGATTTCCTGCGTGAGGTGAGGTTAAGTAGGATTTCGTTGAGGCCCACTATTACAGTTTCTAACTGGCTTTCCAATAGAGCGAGTCTCTGAGTCGTCTCCCAGGAGGAGGGGGTGGGGGTGTCAGGATTTAGATTGTCCTGGGCGAGGTGGTTAAGGGAAGGGGAAAGCTTGGAATTGAGAGAATGGCTTTTGGAGATGGTGCTGCCTCTGTTATCCCTGTGGGTAGTCATGGACATGGGATGTGGAGAGTCACGCCTCAGGCGCACAGGTAGAGGGCGAGGGTTAGGAGTCGTTGATTGGGGGTTCAGTTCGCTAGTTGTTTGTAGGGAATAGTAGTTTGGGGAGGGGGTGGGTGTCGGTCAGGGGATTGTAGGGTCACCTCAGAGACGTACCTTCGATTTGCTTTGGAAGGTAGGTCTGTATTGTGCGTTTCCGGGGAGTGGTGGTGGGAGGAGAGGTTGTTATCAGGGGGGGAAAGGATGGCGCTGTTGGCGTTGGTTTTGGGGATAGTTTGTGGTATCTCTAGGAGAGTCAATCTGATGGGGAATAGGGAGTTGTTCGTGTGGGAGTGGCGTGAGTGGTTGAGGGCGTTCCGTAGCAAGGGGAAGAGGTGGTCGAATGCATCTAAGTTGGCGTTCTTGGCTTGGATCATGACTGTACAATTAGTGTAGATGGTCGCAGAGGTGTTGCCACTACGCGTGTGGTGTTTTGGGATTGAGATTGTTAGTTTGAAGCTGTGGGGGGTGTTAGTTGTTTTGGATATGTGGAGATGTGTTCTGAGAATGTTGTTCCAGTTCGCAGGGCTTTCGGTATGGAAAATGGGATCCATTTTCCGCTGGCCTTTGGAGGTGCAGTGGTATATGTCAGTGAATAGTGTATGTGGGTGTTGTCTGATCAGTCTGTGTTTGAAGTTTCTTTCCGCTTTTAGTGAGAGGTTGGGGGGGGGAAGGTGATGAAGAAGGAGTTGGGGCCATGTGGTTTCAGGCAATTTGGCGTGGAGGCGCTGAGGGAGGTTGCGGTGGCTGGTGCCATTTAATCTGAGTGGGGGAGGTGAGTAGGTATCCGGGACTTTCCTCAGTCTGTTGGTCTGAGATTACTTTGTCAATTCTTTGCTGACAGCCTTGATTCCAAGGCTGAGTGACGCAGGAATGTGTGATTCAATACTTAAAATTATCTGTCTGCTGCGGTGCTTAGAACCCTAAGTGACAAACTCTTCTTGTCATTACCATGCGAAACCGGAGCTTCAGAACAGCAGCAGAAAAACGTAAATCAAATGTGGCATTGGTGATTCAGTCTGATTATATGTTCACCTGATAGACTCTTGACATTTAAGGAACAAATGAAGAATAAAGAGACTCTCAAGCTGTTGAGAGTGCAGTGGTCAGGTCATACTGGCAGACTGATGTCACCAAAAGTGCTCTTCAGCCTCGTTTATTTAATTTGAATTTCTTCTTTTCC
Source organism: Calotriton arnoldi (assembly GCA_963921515.1). Taxonomy (NCBI): domain Eukaryota; kingdom Metazoa; phylum Chordata; class Amphibia; order Caudata; family Salamandridae; genus Calotriton; species Calotriton arnoldi. Next base: position 725,721 of record CAWUFW010009345.1, read on the forward strand.
CTCACCGGGTTTTAATGGGTTTTTAACATGCTGCACAAGCTAGAAGCTTGTAGCTGAAAGCTTAATCTAATCAAATTAAAGAATATAGCGCAGTCATTTTCTAATTATAGCATATGTACATTTCATCAAACTCTATCTTTGATTTCTAAATATGTACCATGTGCATCTCAGTAAAAATATATATAGCTTGCTATTTGGTAATTGTAAAGTCTTATTACCTCCTGTGAGTGAGTGAAATAAAGACCTCTGGGCAACCCTTGTTCTTTGAACTAAAGATGGTGCAACCTGTACTCTCATAATGACTGGGCTTCACATGCCTAGAGTGAGCGGTGGCAGTCTCTGATGCACCATGTGTGGTGCCCCCCCAAAAAAAGACCACATCTAGTTTCAAGCAGTGCAGGAATTGAATTACTCCTGAATTGAGCACAGCCATGGACAACCATTTTTAGGGACTAGGGGCCTGATTATAACTATAGGTGCTATTTATTGCACCTGATAAATAACAATACCTCGGGTTACTTTATTTATCAGGTGCGATAAATAGCACCTATTATGAGTTTCTGGAGCATAACATAGGGATTTTGGTGCTTAATGCACCAATAGCTGGTTGATATAGTAAATACCGTATGCTTTTCCCCTGATAAATTTCGGCAGCTTTGACTTGCCAAAATTTAACAAAGTTTGAGGTATTTAACCCATCCGATAATTATCGGATGCTTTCATTAACACTCAACTGGTTATTCCCACCCCTGCGCAAACAGGTGTTTGTGGAGAGGTCAGAAATGAATGGCCCACTTGTAATCAGACCCTTTGGGGCTCATTACGAAGTCGGGCAGATCGCCACCGACAGGTCCATCCGACAATCGGAATCAGGGGTCCAAACTCTGCATTATGATGTGGTCGGTCAGACTGCTATGGCCTGGGGGAAAGACCGACACCTCCGACAGGATCAGAGGTCCCGTCGGGGCGTTGGTCAGACAGATAATCCCCAAATGGCGGCGGTGCCTGAGTCTATATTATGATGTCCTTTCCAACAGCCTTTCCATGTTGGCCTTTCCGACACGTAAATGTTGTCGGAAAGTGACTTTGGGGGCCCCTAGCAGGGCCCTGTTTCCCCGCGGCCTCCACTGTGAGGCCTGGGGGGCACCCATGGTGTCCCCCCCAAACATCCATTAATCGTGTGGCAGGCTCCATATGGTGCCTGCCACACGGTACATGTGCCCGCAGCACAAGCCGCAAAAGAAAAAATACACTTTGTGACCTCCGTGAAGGCGGTCACTTTGTAATAATGGAAGCGGGACTGCCGACTCCTTGTCGGGCGGTCCCATTTCTGCTACGATGTCGGTCAGACGCTCGTCCAACCGACATCGTAATGGGCTCCTTTGTATTTTTCCCAAATGCATTTTTGTTTATTTTAGGAATTGTTAAATCCTGTCTGTCAGACATGACAACCCACATATAGTTAGGGCTCTGATGGGGAAACCTAGGACAAAGATTTATTTATTATTTATTTATTTAGGAGTTTTATATAGCGCTAGCCAGACCCGAAGGTATCAGAGCGCTTTACAACATAAGTGGAGGGGAAATCACAACGAAAATAATAGTAGTATACATGTTGACTCGTGGTGAGTCGAAAGTCTCAGATCGGAATACACATTGAATAGCAGGAGATCACAGAGTATAGTGCTGATATATACATTGACTCGAGGGGAGACCGTTTCAGGGAGGGGGGCATAGGAACGAGTCAGAAGGTGGGTGAGGTAGAAGTCTTAATATTAAGGTGGCTGAGTGCTGCAATGGACAAGAATCTGCATTCGGGCGGCAGCTATCTATTCGGAAGGGAACGGTTGAGGAAGAGGTCTTTGAGCTGCCTTTTGAATTTTACAAAGGAGGGGTTAGTCCTGATATGGACTGGGATGGAGTTCCAGATTTTCGGCGCATTACCAGAGAAGGATCGAGATGAGGTTTTTTGTTTGCGAGTTTTCGGGGGGATGAGGAGTAGAGTGTTGGTATTCCTGAGGCTCCTTATCTGGCCGGCTTTCTTGAGTTTGGCGGCCAGGTAGGTGGGTTTCCCAGTGTGCAGAGCTTTGTGCGTGAGACAAGCAGTTCTGAAGTTGGCACGCATTTTGATTGGGAGCCATTTTAGTTCCCTGAGGGCCGGCGAAATGTGTTCAAATTTCTTCACTCCGGTGACCATTCTGGCTGCTGCATTAAGAGTTGATCTAAGAGGAGCTAAGCGAGATTTTGCTGTTCCTGTGAGGGTTGCATTCCCATAGTCCAGTCTGGACAGCACCAGGGATTGAGTGGCTTGTTTGAGATCGCTGGAAGGGATGAAGGGTTTTATTTTGTTGAGGAGTTTAAGGTTGAGGAAGGCGCTCTTAACGGAGTTCTTGATGTGCTTGGCCATGTCTAATTTTGGGTGCAGAGTGATTCCCAGTGATTTTACAGAGTCGGTCAGGGTGAGATTGCAGTTGAGAGCATCTATGGCTTTTAGCCATTCTGTGACTTGGGGGTTCTGCTCCTTATTGGAAATGAGCAGGATTTCCGTCTTGTCTTGATTGAGTTTCAGGTGGTTGAGTGTTAGCCAGTGTTGGACTTCTCTTAGAGTGTTGTTTAGTCTTTGAATGTCGTCAATGGAGGAGGTTTCGAGATAGATCTGGGTGTCGTCCGCATAAAGGTGGAAGGGGATGTTGTTTTTTTTGAGAATGGAGGTGAGGGGTTCCATGTAGATGTTGAAAAGTTGCGGAGAGACAACTGATCCTTGGGGTACCCACCTGCTGACGGGGTGTTGGTCAGACACGAAGTTATTGATTTTTATTCTTTGGTGCGGTTCTGTAGAAAGGAGGTGAACCACTGTAGGACCACCTCATCCGCTCCTACCCTTTCTTGCAGTGCCTTAATGAGTAATTTGTGGTCAACCGTGTCGAAGGCTGCCGATAGGTCCAAGAGTATGAGTAGACAGCATTGGTCATTGTCTAGTGATTTGTGGATATCGTCTATGACGTTCAGGATCGCTGTCTCTGTGCTTCAACCTTTTCTGAAGCCTGATTGGTGAGGGTCTAGAAGGTTGTTGGAGTCCATGTGTTGGGTGAGTTGGAGGAGAACACATCTTTCCAGGATTTTAGCTAGGAGAGCGAGATTGGAGACGGGTCTGAAGTTGCTAAGACCGTTTGTGTCAGAGCCCGCTTTTTTTAATAGTGGTGTGACTTGGCCGATTTTGAGACAGTCCGGCAAGACACCAGTTCTCAGCGAGCTATTTATAATCTTAGTCCAGATCGGGGCTAGGGTGAGTTTGAGCTTTTTGACCAGTTGGGCAGGAATGGGGTCCGAGACGTGAGATGAGGGAGTGGAGCTGGAAATCATTTTTGCGATCTCAGCTACGGAGATGGGATTGAAGGATTTCCAGTTGTTTGGGTGGTGCCTGGGTGTGATATCTTCTGTTTCAGCGAGCGAGCTATTGCCAGGGGGGGCAGCGGTGAACGTCCAGGGAGAGCTCAATTTTTGTGATTTTGTCATTGAAGAAATTGGCAAAGTTATCACATAAGTCTTTGGAGGCCTGAGCTGAGGATGTGGGGGGTTTGGAGGTTTGTTGTCTGATGAGATTGAAGAGTTCTTTCGGCCTGTTCTTTGCGTTGTTCAGAGCACTACAAAAGAAGGACTTTTTTTCATTCTTGATGTGTTTTTTGTATTTCCTGCGTACTGATTTGAGTCGATTAAGGAGGATTGTGGACGGGTTGTTCCGCCAGAGTCTTTCTGCAGCTCTTAGCTGTCTTCTTTCGGAGTTTATGTCCGTGTTGAACCATGATCTAGATGGGATGTTCCTGACTCTTTTTTGTTTCCAGGGGGCTAATTGGTCCATGATGGAAGTCATAGTAGTATTGTAATGGGAGGTGAGTTCTGTTGTGGAGAGGTTGTCTGTGGAGGTGGGGAGGAGTGGGCTTACCCTTTCCTCCAGGTCAATAAGGGGGATTTGATTTAGATTTCTCGCCCAGTGGGTGGGTTCCTGCGTGCGGGGCAGGTATTGAGTCATTAGGTTTATGTGGAATAAAATGATATGGTGGTCGGACCAGTCAACAGGTAGGATGTGGTCGATAGTGACTGTGTCTACTTGAGCAATAATGGCATCCAGGATTGATCCTCTGTTATGGGTTTGTTCTGTGCAGTGTTGGGTAAGGTAATTGTTGTGCAGAAGTTCATTCAAGGTTTGGATCAGCGAGTTGTTTTCCTCGTTCTAGTGTAAGTTGAGGTCACCTAGAATTATGTTGTTGGAGTCCTGGAGTGCGCAGTGAGTTATCAGGTCGGAAAGGTGTTCACCGAATGAGGTGGTATTGCCAGGGGGATGGTAGATTAGATGGCATACTAGTGTTTTATTGACACTCGTCTTAATGGTGGCAGTTAGGCATTCAAATGAGTTGTATTTGAATGAGTCAATTTCCGATACGGAGATGTTGTTCTTGTGAATGATTGCAATACCCCCTCCTCGTTGGTTCTTTCTGTCTTTATTGATTATTAGGAAGCCCGGGGGCACAAGCATGTCCATGGATGGGGAAGAGAACTCGTTCAACCATGTTTCGGTGATGAACGTGATGTCTATGTCGTGGGCAAGGATAGTTTCTGCCAATTCGGTTGCATGTTTCGTGGCTGATCTGCAGTTTATAAGCATGCAATTGGTGGTGTTCCCCTTGTTATTGAGTTTCTTTGTTAGGGGGGCCCTGGGAATAGTAGAGAGGAAGGTAGGGGGTCTTGTGGTTCTGGGTGGAAATCGGTCTCTACCGAATCCAGTGATAACCTGGATCTTGGAGTTCGGGGGGGCAGTAGGGTAAATGTCGTATGAGGTGGCAAGTTACATCGCCTCACTCATGGACATTGCGGCTTTTGTTCTTTTGGGTCTCTGTGTTTGGTTCGAGAGGGGGGTTGTGCTCCAGCTGTGCCATTGAGTCTTGAGAGGTCTTGAATGTTTGGTGTTGTTAATTCTGGGTGTAGGGTGTGGGCGTTGGCGAGATTTCCTGCGTGAGGTGTGGTTAAGTAGGATTTCGTTGAGGCCCACTATTACAGTTTCTAGCTGGCTTTCCAATAGAGCGAGTCTCTGAGTCGTCTCCCAGGAGGAGGGGGTGGCTGTGTCAGGATTGCGATTGTCCTGGGCGAGGTTGTTAAGGGAAGGGGAGAGCTTGGAATTGAGAGAATTGCTTTTGGAGATGGTGCTGCCTCAGTTATCCCTGTGGGTAGTCATGGACATGAGATGTGGAGAGTCACGCCTCAGGTGCGCAGGTAGAGGGTGAGGGTTAGGAGTCGTTGATTGGGGGTTCAGTTCGCTAGTTGTTTGTAGGGAATAGTAGTTTGGGGAGGGAGGGGGTGGGTGTTGGTCAGGGGATTGTAGGGTCACCTCAGAGACGTGCCTTCGATTTGTTTTGGTAGGTAGGTCTGTATTGTGCGTTTCCGGAGAGTGGTGGTGGGAGGAGAGGTTGTTGTCAGGGGGGGAAAGGATGGCGCTGTTGGTGTTGGTTTTGGGGATAGTTTGTGGTATCTCTTGGAGGGTCAATCTGTCGGGGAATAGGGAGTTGTTCGGGTGGGAGTGGCGTGAGTGGTTGAGGGCGTTCCGTAGCAAGGGGAAGAGGTGGTCGAATGCATCTAAGTTGTCGTTGTTGGCTTGGATCATGACTGTACCATTAGTGTAGATGGTCGCAGAGGTGTTGCCACTACGCGTGTGGTGTTTTGAGATTGAGATCGCTAGTTTGCAACTGTGGGAGGTGTTAGTTGTTTTGGATATGTGGAGATGTGTTCTGAGAACGTTGTTCCAGTTCGCAGGGCTTTCGGTATGGAAAATGAGATCCATTTTCCGCTGGCCTTTGGAGGTGCAGTGGTATATGTCAGCGAATAGTGTATCTGGGTGTTGTCTGATCAGTCTGTGTTTGAAGTTTCTTTTCACTTTTAGTGAGAGGTTGGGGGGAAGATGATAGAGAAGGAGTTGGGGCCATGTGGTTTCAGGCAATTTGGCGTGGAGGGGCCGAGGGAGGTTGCGGTGGCTGGTGCCAATTAATCTGAGTGAGGGAGGTTAGTAGGTATCCGGGACTTTGCTCAGTCTGTTGGTCTGAGATTACTTTGTCAATTCTTTGCGGACAGCCTTGATTCCATGGCTGAGTGACGCAGGAATGTGTGATTCAATACTTGAAATTATCTGTCTGCTGCGGGGCTTAGAACCCTAGGTGACAAACTCTTCTTGTCATTACCATGCGAAACCGGAGCTTCAGAACAGCAGCAGAAAAACGTAAATCAAATGTGGCATTGGTGATTCAGTCTGATTATATGTTCACCTGATAGACTAGTGACATTTAAGGAACAAATGAAGAATAAAGAGACTCTCAAGCTGTTGAGAGTGCAGTGGTCAGGTCATACTGGCAGACTGATGTCACCAAAAGTGCTCTTCAGCCTCGTTTATTTAATTTGAATTTCTTCTTTTCCCTCACCGGGTTTTAATGGGTTTTTAACATGCTGCACAAGCTAGAAGCTTGTAGCTGAAAGCTTAATCTAATCAAATTAAAGAATATAGCACAGTCATTTTCTAATTATAGCATATGTACATTTCATCAAACTCTATCTTTGATTTCTAAATATGTACCATGTGCATCTCAGTAAAAATATATATAGCTTGCTATTTGGTAATTGTAAAGTCTTATTACCTCCTGTGAGTGAGTGAAATAAAGACCTCTGGGCAATCCTTGTTCTTTGAACTAAAGATGGTGCAACCTGTACTCTCATAACGGCTGGGCTTCACATGCCTAGAGTGAGCAGTGGCAGTCTCTGATGCACCATGTGTGGTGCCCCCCCAAAAAAAGACCACATCTAGTTTCAAGCAGTGCAGGAATTGAATTACTCCTGAATTGAGCACAGCCATGGACAGTGTGTGCCTAACTGCTTTATTTTGGGGTTACACAAGAGAGTGTGGGGGTCACACTGAAAAAGGAAATAGTAATGGCCAGTGGTCACGCAAGATGAACGCCAGCACAGGACAGTGTCCATCCAGGATGATGCAGTGAGCTAAACGCTTGCCTAGGGAGGCTAAGCATCAGCCTCTCTAGAAACAAGCGTTTCTGCAGAGACCAACACAGGCACCCTTCCAGCTGATTCATCCTCACAGAGCATTCTACCTCAGGCAGAATTCTGACATGCTCCTCTATACCCCTGGTGTCATGAAGCACACTCAGATGGGGAGAAAAATACATGTAAGGGCACCTAGTGCCACTTTTTTAAACTTTTCTTTATTAATTTTAATAACATAATATAATTAAGTAAAGCATCATGAGGCAATAATTACAGGACAATAAGCAATCAAAGTGGCTCCGCACGTTTACAAAAGTACATCATGGTTTATAAAGAGACGAAAAGAAATAAACAGAGAAAGACACTGTTTGCCTCCGTTACCGAAAAAGCTCCACACATCATGTTAAAAAGACATTCATGCCCGGCCAGAGGCAGTGAGCAGTTAACAGCCATATATGATCATATTATGACACTAAAGATGGTTACTGACAACATCACCCTCCGGTTCGCCTGTTTCTTTACCTATCAAGTACTGTTGAAGTGGGCCCCAGTAAGATTGTGGTCTAGATTGGGAGGGAAGAAGTTCGCCATATGAGTCCAACTGCGTATTGCAATAGATCATATCACTTGTCCATTCCTCAATTGTAGGAATAGGGCCTCTACCCCACCTCATAGAAATCAGTCTCTTCGCCAAAAGCAGCGCCATAGCTACCAATCGTCTGGAATCTTTGTCGATAGATTTGGTATAACCTAGGAGAGCTAAGTACGGGTCTGGGGTTAGTGATATCGTTTATTTTCTGAAATATTTTCCGCCAATACTCCAATATGCTAGGGCAGAACCAGGCTAAATGCATAAAATTTGCCATCGGTTCCGGGCACCGAGAACAGGTGGCTGTCTCACGCAAACCATATCTATGCAGACGTTCTGAAGTGTAGTATGTTCTATTAATGTATTTGAAGTGTATTAGGCAATGCCTACCATTCATCGATATCTTTTTCGTCATCTCACAACAATATTGCCATTCTTTGTCCTCAATTACCCAGGCCAGGTCCCTCTGCCAGTCATGCCTAGGTTTGGAGAACTGTACCGATCTATTTGCTTGTGCAATGTTATATATTCTCGAAACTAATTTTGGGGGTGAAGGAGTCTTGATGACGTAAGAGAGGGCGTGAACTTCTGGGGGCTACTGCAACGCACCAACAATGTAGGGTTGGAGCCATCCGCTGTCAGCTGCTCCCAACTGCGGAATTCCCCCCTCTCGAAGAGGTCGCCTATAACAATAACGCTGACTCTGCTCATGTCCTGGGATACCCCACTATCGATACTGGAAGGCAGCCAGGTGCACCACTCTAAAGGGGTCAAGGGAGAGTATAAAATAGCACCAGCTTGTCTGTCCAACAGGTTGCGCCAAGCATGGGTGGTGGTATTAATAGAGTCTAGAATACTGTGCCTACATGTTGGATTCCTGAATAGCGCCTGTGGGAGAGTGTCAGAACCAGCAGCGATTCTCTCTATATATATGCAGGTGAATTGTGGGGCAATGCAGCCAAGAGGAGGCGTGGGAACACTGTGCAGCTCTATAGTATAGGTCTAGATCCGGGGCGTTGAGGCCGCGCAAAGAATACAGCAAAGTGAGAATTTCTCATTTTACACGCGGTTGTTTGCCAGCCCAGGCTAACTTTATCATGAGGGACCTTAATTTAATGAATATGTGTTGTGGAAGCACCATGGGTATATTCTGAAACAGGAATAACAGTCTGGGTAGGACGACCATCTTCATCAATGAAACACGTCCCAGTAGTGAAAGTGGTAATCGTGTCCATCTAGTCACGTCCTCTTCTAGTTTGTCCAATACTTTCCCATAATTACCAACCAATACTACTTCTGGGTCAGTATGTATCTGAATCCCTAGATAGTGTACAGAGTCTGTTGTCCAGTTCAAAGGGAACTTCATGGTAGGAGGGAGGGTAGATGCGGTCAATGGAAAAATCAAGGACTTATTCCAATTAATGTTTAGCCTGGACAGCTGTCCAAAACAGACCACTTCATTCAAAACAGGGGTGAGGTGGGTGGAGGGGTCCCTGACATATAGTAGTAGGTCATCAGCATATGCAGAGACTATTAACTGATAACCTGAGAAGCACACCCCCCTATGGCTGTGGTATTCCCTAAGAGCGCATAACAATGGTTCGGATACCGAAGCATACAAAAGAGGGGATAAGGGGAATCCCTGCCGAGTGCCCCTGGATATGGGTATCGGAGCCGTCACCAAATTTCCCAGCCAAATTCTAGCACACAGCGCTTCATAAAGTACCTTAACCAGTTGTAAAAAGACTTAGCCCACACCCACCCGCCTGAGTACCATTTCCATAACAAGCCATTAGACAGAATTGAAGGCCTTTTCAGCGTCCAAGAACATCGCAGCTGCGTTAATTTTAGGGTTGATATGCTGAATAGCGGCAAAAATCGTACGAAGGTTAGACGTCAGGTTGCGTCCTGGGACAAATCCAGCTTGCTCGACCCCCACTAGGCCCGGAAGCAGTGGAGAGATGCGATTGGTCAGTATCTTAGCGAATAGTTTTGTGTCTATGTTTAACAGGGACAAGGGTCTGTATGACGAGCAATCGCTGGGGGTTTTGCCAGGTTTGAGGAGGGTAACGATCAAGGCTTCACACATTGAAGGGGGCATTAGCTTACTCTCCACCATCTCTTCAAACAGGGTTACTAGGTGTGGGATTAGAAGGTCTTGAAACGCTTTATAAAAGGCGACAGTCAACCCGTCAGATCCCGGGGCGGAGCCACTCTTCATTGATGACAAAGCGACCCTAATTTCCCTGGGGTCTAGGGGAGCCATGAAATGTTCCCTGTGGGAGTCTGTGAGCCAGGCGAGGCGGATATGTGTCAAATAGTCCTCAATAGCAAAACCAGCAGGAGGGATGCGTGACTGTTGGAAGCCGGAGTCCCAGTCACGCGACACTGTCACAAATGCGAGACCCTGGACTCCCCACTCAACGTTAGGCCAAGTAAGGACACCGTTTGAGATAGCCCTGCTCACCCCCTAGTAGCTTGGCACGAGCAGCCAGGCCTATCTCCAAGGCACGAGTGTACAGTATGTGCAACCACACTCACAACAACCCACTGGTGACACCACAAATGGACTCCACACGAGTTTGATAAAATGAGTATAAACTTTATGTAAAAAGATATACGATCAGACCACACGATACATAAACCAACATATAATAAAGGGTAATATTCGTTTCGGCTGGCTGGTAGGTTCAAATCCCAACCCTCAAAGGATTCCTAGGAGACCGCAAGTCCACCAGGTAGGTCACTTCGCTCCTGCGCTCCACCACCTCATAAGGCCCAGTCCACTTATCCTGGAGCACACAAGGCTCCACTGGCGCCATCACCCACACTTTCTGCCCAGGTTGAAACTCGACCAGAGTGGCATTCTGGTCGTACCACCGTTTCATTTCCTCCTGGCTGGCTTCCAGGTTCGCTTGAGCTGCCTGAAACGCCTAGTTTGGTTCCTGAAGGCCAGCATGTAGCTGTATACATCCTGGGGGGGTTTACTAGGAGCCTTCTCCCAGCCCTCCTTCACCAAACTCAGGGGTCCTCTGACCGGGTGCCCATACAGGAGCTCAAAGGGACTGAACCCCAATGACTTCTGTGGCACCTCTCGGTACGCAAACAACAGGCATGGCAAGAGGACGTCCCACTTACGCCTCATGGGTTCCTCCAGACCCATAATCATGCCCTTCAAGGTCCGGTTAAACCTCTCAACCAGACCATTACCCTGGGGGTGGTAAGGTGTGGTGAACTTATAAGCTGGCGTGACGAAGCTCTAGCAGTCCATTAATACCAACATTATAAGGTAAGGAATAGGAAGGGAAGCTAAACGTGAGTGTTGTCCTTTGGGGGCCATGTGTCCTTAGAGGTAGTTAGGTGATGCCTATGAGTAACAGAAACCGTTGTGTTTTCCTACAGTGTTTGCTAAGGCATAAGATTCTTCAGCACCTTAGTGTCTACGGCTTTTAAGGATACATATTAAACTATCCAATGGACTCCAGGCTGGCAACATAAAAATAAGATACAGGTAGGAAAGTATGCTTGTTGTAATAAGATACTTTTCATAGGATAGTGCTAAAGTAAAGTTGAGATTTAGATAGTAAATAATAATTTTTCTATCTTTAGAACCCAACGGCAGCAAACCTAAAAATAAAAAAGCTTTTTCAAAGAGAAAAAGAAATCTGAAGCGAAAAACCTTCTGAGTGTTTTCAGGTAACAAACTGATGAGGCATTTGTGTTAATCAACGAGGCATAGATGTCAGTAGGGCAGAAAGAATACTCTGGTATATACTTTCTTTCTCATAATAGATTTGGGGTAATGAGGACCGCTATTACGCTTCGCAGTCAGACAGTGAAGATGAATTTCATATGAAATAAGGTAAAAATTACCATTACTGGCATATAGATGATATGAGGTTTCTTTTTGATGCGTAAGGGATCGTTGAGTATGATCTGATCCTATGACTTTGGTGGGTTGGTTTCTGATTGAGGGTGAGGGGTACTTGAAGATCAGCCCATATGATAGAGACTTAAGCGGATGTATATATATAATATAAAAAAAATGTTATGCTTGAGTTATGCCTACCATGATCATTACTAAACAGCATACTAACTGTTTTTAAAGAGGTTTTTTTAGGAATGAAAATAGTAGTGGGATTATGCAAAATAATTGGGTGAGGCAATTATTATATGTCTCTTTTGCAATATGAGTGGATATGAAATTAATTTTTAAATATAAATAAAACTATATACTCCTGATTGAAGATGAATATGATTTTTACCATGTGAGGAATTTCTCTTCACGTTGAAGAAATATAATGTAGTGGAGTTTTATTTAATGGAGTATTTATAGAGTTGCAGTACTACAGTATGGTTGAGAGTTTTATACCAATGTATGTTTTTATTTTTATTTGAAACAGGGTCAGTTCTACGGCAACCATTCAGTGCCGATAGAGAGAGAGAAATAGAAATAAAAGTTTGTCTTGAAAAAGATGGAAAAATAAATTAAGCCATCGAAACGCGTCGACGCTGTTGTTGCACAATCTTTGGAATCAGCTTATCCTACAGACTAAAGATAATAGAGTGTATCTAGGACAAGCTAAAAGAAGTGTCTTTTGTAGATGTGCTGTTTGATGACAAATTGTACTGTCTATTTGTTGTTTCTCTCCTGTGTCTGTTGTCATTAAATGTTTTTGTGTATATGAAATTTTATCTGTACCCTTGTGAAATGTATGGGGTTGTTTTATGAGATTGTGATTCAAGAGATGTTTTAATGTAAATAAATATGATTTTATTTTTGAATATATTCATGTTGTTCATGTAATTACTTGGATCTACCATATGGGTTGTACTAGTTGTGGATTATTGGTACAACGTGTGGGTGGCCTGAAAAAACATTCTCTGTGTACAAGATAGTCTTGGACTCAGTAACTTCAATTTATTCCTTGGCCAAGGGATTATCTTTTCTACTGCTTAGTAGTACCCTATTCCCCTGGTTTTAAGGGGTCCCTCTCTTTTTTCTTATCTGAACTTATAAGTTACACCGCACTCCTTCCACAGAGATTTCATATACCTCGATATGAAATTAGTACCCCTGTCGGACACCACCTCTCTGGGGAACCCCACACTGGAGAAAATCCCCATCAGTGCACGGCCCACCACGGGGGCTGTCACCGTCCGGAGAGGGATGGCTTCCGGGTACCGGGTGGCATGGTCCACCAAGACCAGGATGAACCTGTTGCCCATGGCCGTCTTGGGATCCAGAGGCACCACAATGTCAATGCCCACCCTCTCAAAGGGTGTGCTGACTACAGGGAAAGGTTGGAGGGGAGCCTTTAGCTTCCTTCCACTCTTACCACTCGCCTGACAAGTCTGACAGGTCCTGCAATGAGTATCAGAACTCTTGCGCATCTAGGGCCAGTAGAAGTGGGTGACAAGCCGCTCAAAGGTCTTGTCCTGCCCCAAATGTCCCGCCAAAGGTACATCATGAGCCAACCCCAATAGCAAGGCTCTGAAGCGCTGGGGTACCACCAGCGCCCGGGCTGAGCCAGGCTCAGCCACCTTTGGCTCACTATACAGGAGATCGTTTTCCCAGTAAATCAAGTGTGATCCCGACTGATCACCTGCTGCCTGGTTTGCTGCCTGCTGCCGCAAACCTACAAGAGAAGGGCACCCCTTCTGTTCCTCACAGAATTCCTCCCTGGAGGGCCCCCCTTCCTGCTGCCATTCGGTCAGCCCGGGTAGGTCCCCTACTTCAGCCACTTGTTCCCCCATAGGTTCCAGGGCATCCCCCTCAAAGGGTACCTTCTCCTGGACCGTGGGAAACTGTGGGGTCCGGTTTCCCGCGCCCCCTGCTGCTTCTCTTCCTGGCAGGCACCTGGGCCACTGTTTCAGGCTCCAGGTTCTCTTGAGTACCTTTACTGGCTACCATAGACCGAGTGGTCACAAACGCCCACTCAGATAGACCCAACATCTCCAAATGCGCCTGGCGCTCCACCTCCTTCCAGGGGGAACTCTCCAGGTCATTCCCTAGCAGACAGTCTACAGGCATGGACGGACTTACAACAACCTTCAAGGAGCCTGAGACCCCTCCCCATTCAAAGGGAACCAGCGCCACCTTGCAGAGGCGCACTGAATTGTCTGCTGACATTACAGGGTGAAGCAAATCGGGAATTACTTGCTCTTCAGACACCCACTGACATCTGACAGATGTTAAACTGGCCCTGGTGTCCCTCAGAGCCTCCACCCTCCGTCCATTGATGGTCACCCACTGCCTGTACTTTTTGGTGTTCTCAGGCAGAGGGATTTCCTGGACCATCTCTCGATCTCCTAAGGAGACCAGGGTCATAACTGCTTGCTCCTCCCCATTCCAAGGACTCAATTCCTCCCCCAACACTACACTCACTAAACCAGGTGTTGGAGCACCAGTGGGTGCAGATGACTTTTTGGGGCATTTAGGGGAAATATGACCCACTTCTTTACAGAAGTAACACGTAGGAGGACCTCGGGGCTCCTTTTTGCCCTTGAAGGCTCTCTTGGCCTTGGGGGACTGGGACCCCTTCTTGGGGGAACTACCTTGGGGCCCTTTAGAGGACTCCTTGGAGCTACCCTTGTCCTCCCCCACCTTGGGCGGGGGACCCTGCATACTCTTGGCAGTGGTACTCCCAATCCCCTTGTGGACCCGGGTACTAGTCCAGCGGTCCGCCTCCTCAGCAAGCTTACTGGGATCAGTCAGCTTACTATCCAATAGATGCTGGCGCAGCTCTGGAACACACAGACTACTCAAGTGCTCCCAACTGATTAAATTGCATAAGCCCTTAAAATCATTGACCTTGCTGCCCAGCATCCAACCATCCAGTGCCCGCGTGTACTCATTCACACATTCTACCCAAGTACTGGATTCTAGTTTCTTGGAGGTCCTGAACTTCTGCCGGTATTGTTCAGGAGTGAGCCCATACCGGAGGCATAAAGCCTCCCTCATGTTGGCGTAGGTCAGGGTTCCCGCCCTCTCTAAAGGTGATAGAACGTCCCTCCCCGAAGCCACAAAGGGTTTCCATAGGACCGCCCCCCAATGCTTTTCAGGCACCTCATTCATCCTTAGTGCGATCTCATATGCCGTGAACCACGCATAAATGTCATCACCCCTCTGGTAATCTCGCACTAAATCCTTGGGAATGTACACCTTCCCTACTGGCACTGGTCGTGCGCTGCCACCATTCGAACTGGGCTCGGCTTGTCTACCCTTAATGTCCAGTTCCCTCATGCTTAACTCATGAGCGAAGAGAATCCGTTTCTCTTCCAACGCGAGAGCGTTCCTGCTCTCCTCTGCTTGAGTTTTAAGTTTTAACACCTCCAACTCATGCAGTCTGACCCTTTGGTTTTCCTCCAACTCCTCTGGTGAAAAACTCCTCCCTGAATGGCTACTACCAGCCCCTGCGGCTGGTCCCTCCACTGGCAAATCCGGTGGACCAAATCCATTCCCTGGGTCATCCTCATCCACCTCAACATCACCCGCCTCCTGAGCCTCTTTGGCTTCCCACCAGGCCCTCAAGGCCACTTGCAGCTCCTCCTTCTTGGCGCTACCCTTCATGGGACATCCTAAAGCTCTGCAGAATTTCCTCAACTGATCAACCTTGTAGGTAAACAATGCCTCAATGTTAAACTCTAATTCTGCAGCCGCAGTCTCACTGGCTATCTGGCTCCCCTCCTGAGACATGATGTGTGGTTTAAAGGTTACTCAACAATAGAACCAATCAATTCAAAACAATATGTTGTTGTGTCGTGGTCTGCGATCAATTTATGATGTACACCAATTTCTGTGAGTGGTTTTGCACACACGCGTTTCAATTACGTTAGGATCGTATCCCACCGCTCTGCCGCCAAATGTTGGAAGCCGGAGTCCCAGTCACGCGACACTGTCACAAATGCGAGACCCGGGACTCCCCACTCAATGTTAGGCCAAGTAAGGACACTGTTTGAGATAGCCCTGCTCACCCCCTTAGTAGCTTGGCACGAGCAGCTAGGCCTATCTCCAAGGCACGAGTGTACAGTATGTGCAACCACACTCACAACAACCCACTAGTGACACCACAAATGGACTCCACACGAGTTTGATAAAACGAGTATAAACTTTATGTAAAAAGATATACTATCAGACCACACGATACATAAACCAACATATAATAAAGGGTAATATTCATTCCGGCTGGCTGGTAGGTTCAAATCCCAACCACCGCTTTCAAAATGCTATGCTGGTCGTAATGCTAGAAACACACACGTTGCAATGGACAAACAACAGTGCACTGCGTAACGATACAATCCTGTGCTGGGCAAAGGAATAATAATACAATGCGTAACGATACACCCCGGTACCTTGCAATGGGAGAAATAATGCAATGCATACCGCTACAATCATTTACTGCGCAATGAAGGAATAATGCAATGCATCACACCCCAATCACGTACTTTGCAATGAAGAAATAATGCAGTGCGCGCCGCTCCAATCATGTACTTTGCAATGTAGGAATAATGCAATGCGTAGCTACAATCATGTACTTTGCAATGACAAAATAATGCAATGCGGGCCGCTACAATCCTGTACTTTGCAAGGGAGAAATAATGCAATGCGTAGCGCTACAATCGTGTACTTCGTTATGCAGAAATAATGTCAGGCGTCATAAGACAGTCCGGCAGTTCGTTAGCAGCAATATTGGCAATGTGTATTACGACAGTCAGCCTCTTCGATAACAGTTGCCCCCCACACGTATCCACGATGACATAAAGTACAGCTTCGCACTCTGGCCCCAGTACCGCCACTCCTTTGGTCAGTACGGGCCCCCAATCTGAGCCGAAGCAAAGGCTCACGTCGCCAGAAGGACTGAGAAGCCGAGAAAGTGTCCCTCCGAGCCCGCACCCCGCCCAGGCAGTGATCCACGTTACCTGGGGGGCGCGACCCCACTCTCCTCTCCTCCTTCAATGAACTAGGCCTTCCGTGCAGAACTTTCTCAATGGGCCTCAGCGGCTCGGCCTGGCAGCTCAACTCCTCCGGGGCTGCCGGTCCAGGCCGCGACTGTTAGGAAGGTCTCAGGCGGCTGCAGGGCACGTGTACCCCACGCCCCTGACATTACGTTACTCCGGGTGCACGTTCACCACAGCACCCTCCAGGTCTCTTCTGGCACGAAGCCACACACACAACGCTGATGAGACTTCACGTCGTCTCCGAGTGCACGTTCGCCAGGCACTCCTTCCTGCGGTCTCAGTTGGAACCGAGACACGCACACCACGCTGCAGAGACTCACTTTCTTCCGGTGCACACGATGATCAGCCGATCACCTCCACAGTCCCAGGTTGCACCAAAGCACGCACACTGCTTCACTGAGACTTTCTCCGATTCCGGTGCCCCGATATCCAGGCGCTCTTCACCAACGCCTTTGGCCGCACCTCAACACGTTCACCGTGTCCGAGCCTCACTTCTCCTCCGGTGCACTCGATCGCCAGGCGCTCTTCACCAACGCCTCCGGTGCACCCCGACACGCACCCTGCGCGTCCGAGACTCACTCCACTTCCGATGCACGCATTGACCAGGCGCTCCTCGCCAACGCCTCCAGTGCACCACGACACGCACCCTGCGCGTCCGAGACTCTCTTCACCTCCGATGCACCCGCTGACCAGGCGATCTTCACCAACGCCTGCGGTGCACCACGACACGCACCCTGCACGTCCGAGTCTCACTTCTCCTCCGATGCACACGTTCACTAGGCACTCTTCACCAACGCCTCCTGTGCACCACGACACGCACCCTGCGCGTCCAAGACTCACGTCTTCTTCGATGCACACATTCACCAGGCACTCCTCACCAACGCCTCCTGTGCACCACGACACGCACCCAGCGCGTCCGAGTCTCACTTCTCCTCCGTGTGTCCAAGATCACAGGGCACACCTTCCGAGGGTCTCAAGCTGCCACAACACGCGCCCACCGCGTCGCATGAAAATTCTCCGGAAACTTTTATGTTCCTGTGTTTCCAAACAGGGAGCCAGCTCACCTCGGGCCCTTGGGGTTACAAGACACAGCACAAAGCACAGTCTTCTTCAAGCAGGGGGACCCAGCGCACACAGCACAGTCCCAACAGCCTCTTCCTTGGTTAAAACAGCAAACTGCAGACCAGCCCCAGATCATGAAGCAAGGATTGGTCCTCCCCAGCAGTCTCTTCAGTTGTTCCTTCCTTAGCAGAGGTTCCTCTTGACCACGAAATGGGTCCAAGCCTTTTCAGTCTCAATCCATTTCTATTCCAACGTTCAGGGGTTTCAGCTCTCATAGATATACACCTAAATGTCTTTGAAGTTCGTTGTGCTCAGGGGTCCCTGACCCCTGCCTAAATCAGTTCTGGGTGTCTCCCTCCCAGTGTCACCTTTCTCCCTTTGATACTGGGGGTCTGGATCCTTAATCACTCAGCAGGAGATGGGTCAATTGTTTTATAGCCGCAACCCAGGCCTCTTCACCTCCCGGGGCTTCTCCTCGCATACTCTCCAGATGCAGGTCAGCCTGGTGCCATCTCACCCCCTCCCCTCTCAGATCCAGACAGTCAATCCTCATTCAGCAGAGACACACAGAAATGCTTAATGCACAAACTCAGCCACTTTCTAAAAGAGCGGCTTCTGAACACACAGTGACAAAACCACTTTCATAGAAAGATGTGTTATGACGCTGTGAGTTCATACATACCAAACTTCACCTCTCCATTTTAAACTTATGGGAAACTAGGCTAACAAACACAATACCCAGCCTCCCCCATTCTGTCCTATGGGCAGAATGGCCTTTCACCAGTGAAAAACGAAATGGAGGGTTTTTCACTGTCAGGACATAACACACACCTCAGTATATGTCCTGCCTTTTACTTACACGGCACCCTGCCCAGGGGTTTCCTGGGACCTACCACAGGGGTGCCTACGGTGTACGCAAAAGGGAAAGTAAGGCCTGACAAGTGGTTGCACTTGTCAGGACAACATGCTAACTTAGCAAACTGCACGCAGGC
Source organism: Calotriton arnoldi (assembly GCA_963921515.1). Classification (NCBI taxonomy): domain Eukaryota; kingdom Metazoa; phylum Chordata; class Amphibia; order Caudata; family Salamandridae; genus Calotriton; species Calotriton arnoldi. The sequence continues at coordinate 744,363 of CAWUFW010009345.1, forward strand.
CCTACACTGCAGGCCTGAGTTCCCTTCTCCGCGCACCTTTGCATTACTAGCCCTGGCACACACAGTGCACATCACTAGGGACTTTACTAGTAAGGCAACATACCAATCATGGCCAACCAATTACCATTACACTTTACACAGGGAACCACTGTACTTTGACACTGATCAGCAGTGGCAAAGTACCCAAAGCATCTAAAAGGAAAGGAGGTAGAGGCAAAAAGTCAGGGGAAATCACGCCAAGATATGCCAGGTCTAACAGTGACCTATAAAGCTCTGCCTTTTGAATCATATATCATACTACCGTCTTCGCCCTTAACTCCGACTATACTGTTAGTCTCCCTCGGGGGACGCTGCAATTTAGGTAACAGGGCACTGGGGCGTTCGCCCTCCCCATACACACGAGCTGTGGCGTATTTGCCTAAGTGCTTGACTTCACTATCAGCTGTGTCCTGGAATTCCTCCAATAGCACTTTTATATCATTTAGTATCTCAGCATGTCCCGTTCGCTGGTGCTCTTGTTCCAGGGCTGCGATGTCTGCCTCTAGTTTAGTGAGCCTTTTTTGAATGGACCTGAGAACTCCTGCATGCTTAGCAATTGTTTCCCCTCGAATAAAAACCTTAAACGTCTCCCAGACTGTTGAAAAGGCAGGGACTGAGCCTATGTTCTCTCTAAAAAAGGTGTCAATTGCTGTAGCCATTTCTGAGCGAAACACCTGATCAAGTAGGGAGTACGGCGGAAACCTCCATGTGAATGGGGCATGTCTAAATGTATGGACCGTCAATATCAACTGCACTGGAGAATGGTCAGAGTAAGTTCTGGGGAGCGGTTCACAATTTGACACTAGAGGGACCAGGCTTCTAGAAACCAGCCAGTAATCAATACTGGTGTGGGTGTCATGTGGGGCAGAGTAGTGAGTGAACCCCGGGGTGGCATTTGGACGCTGTCTCCAGACATCCGGCTGCCCAAGCTGCTCCATGAGCGCCGATATGGCGCTGGCCGCAGCAGGAGGTTTCCTCAGTAGGCCACATGATCTGTCTTTGTTGGGGTCAAGTATACAATTAAAATCTCCCCCCCACATCTGCGGCAACTCATTGGTGTTAAGCAAGCGCGCCGTCAAAGTCTGAAAAAACTGAGGGTCGTCATAATTGGGTCCAAATATGTTAACTAGCCGAGCGCTGAAACCCTCAGGATGACAGCAGGCTACGATAAATCTAGCATTGGGGTCGACCTCTTCTTCACGCAAGGACAAACCAGATCTAGGGTTAACCCAAATAAGGACCCCCCCCTTGCGTGCAAAGTAAAACTCGCTGCGGAAAAAAGACCCTGCAATCGCCGTTTTGTGAGCATTTTATTTTGGGGGACAAGATGGGTTTCTTGTATCATTGCTACATCTACGTGGTGTCTTTTCAACATGGCAACAACCTTTCGTAGCTTGCGATAATCATTAAGGCCCCGGACATTCCATGTCCAGAGTTTAATTGACTTGGTCGTAATGTGTGGTATTCGCCAACTGTTAGATCTGGGGGTCTCTAGTTGGCAGAGGTAAGTACCTTTGTCCAAATAGGGACTGTTAGAAATGGGATCTCTAGTTGGCAAGGGCTTGCACCTTTGTCCAAGTAGGGACCCTTCTTCCTAGTCAGGGTAAGGGTGTTACACTCGTGAAGTAACCCCTGCTCACCCTCGTGGTAGCTTGGCACGAGCAGTCGGGCTTAATTCAGAGGCAGTGTGTAAAGCATTTGCACATAACCAACAGTAATACAGTGTAAGCACTACAAACGGACACCACACCAGTTTAGAAAAATAACCAATATTTTATATACTTAAGACAAGACCAATTACGACAAAAATCCACAATACTATACTTTAAAAACGAATACTTGATAAGGTAACTTCTTCTTTGCAAGAATAGTTCAAAAACAAAGTTCGTACGAGTCGGTAGCTCCGTCCGAGCCTACCGCGATGCTGAAAACCACAGAGTCTAACAGTTCCAGCCGACCGCGTCGATTCGGGCCAGCAGAGTCGTGAACAGACTCGGTCACAGTACCTTTCTCGTTGTGGCTGGTACGGAGTGTACGAGCCGGTCGGCGTTCGTCGCGGTTGCGGTGCAAGACGGAGCGATGCAAGGTGCGGTGTCCCTCGATGCGGTGCAGGCAGCGGCTCGATGAGCGTCGTGCAGACGGAGTCGGTGAGTCCAAGGCGTGCGATGCAGGGTGAGACGATGCTCGATGCGGTGCTGACAGGTTGCGATGCAGGCGACCAAGCCGGAGTGCGGGAGCTGGCGTCGGACAGCGGTGCGAGTCGGAGCGGTGCGTCGCAGACGTGCGAGCGGTGCCCCAAATGCGATGCGGTCACGACTCTTGAGCCAGTTGCAGCGACCGCGTCGGTCGGGTCCGGCTGGTTCAGTGAAGCGATGCGATGCGAACTGCGGTGCCCACAGGTCACGGTGCAAGCAGCGGCTCGGTGTTGGCGGCGTCGGACGTCGCACACGGTGAGACCAGGGTTGCGATGCGAAGCGGGGCGATGCGGTCTGCGGTGCAAACAGGTCACCGGCCAGGGATGGATTCGGTTGACGGAGTCGGTTGCGGTTCCCTTCCTCTGTGGCAACTGAAACAGCGTTCCAGAAGCGGTACCCAGAGGCTTGTGAAGTCTTTGCAGTCCCTGAGACTTCTTAACAGGAGGCCAGCTCGGTTCCAGGCCCTTGGAGATACTCAGCACAAGTTTGTAGAAAGTTCAGTCCAGTCCTTTCACTGCCCAAGACAGAAGCAGCAACTGCAGGCCAACCCAACAAAGCAACAACACAACAAAGGGGCAGTACTCTTCCTGGCAGCTCTTCCAGCTCTTCGTCTTGGCAGGTTCCTTGATTCCAGTGAGATCTAAATTCATGGGGTCAGGGCCCCAATATTTATATCCCAAATTCCTTTGTTCTCTGAAGGCAGAGAGGCCTTTGCCTAGTCCAAACCAGTTCTGGAGCACTTTGTTGACAAGTCTCCTTCCCTTCTTTCAGTGAGTAGGCCAGGGACATCAGACGCACCACAGGAGGTGGAGCCAGCATTGTGGAGGGAAGGCACTGTCCTATTCAGGGCCCAGGTGCAACTCCTCCCACCCATCTACATGTAGATCTTGCTATTCAGCCCTGTGCTGACTCACCCTGTCTCCTGGCATCCCCCAGCCCCTGTCACTCACACTCCAGACAAGGAATACACAACCTCGCAGAGGCAGGCTTGGATGGTTAGACAAGAAAATACCCACTTTCTAAAAGTGGTATTTTCAAACACAGAATGTTAAAACCAACTTCACTAAAAGATGCATTTTATCATTCTGAGTCCAGGCATACTAAACTCGAATTTCTACCATGTTCCCGGGGTCAGTTAGGATTATAAGCTGTAATAATCAAAACTGCCCGTTCTGGCCTAGGGGAACAGGTAGCCTTGCAATAGTGAAAAACGAACTAGGCTGTAATTCACTATCAGGACATGCCACACACACCAGGGCATGTCCTACCTTTCGCATACAACGCACCCTGCCCACAGGGGTACCTTGGGCCTACCTTAGGGGTGACTAACATGTAGAAAAGGGAAGGTTTAGGGACTTGCAAGTGTGTGCACTTGCCAAGTCGATATGGCAGCCCCAGGCTGCGCACAGGCTCTGCGATGGCAGGCCCGAGTTACACTTTACGGGCTGTTTGCGTGGGTGGCACAATCCAGTGCTGCAGCCCACCAACAGCATTTGGTTTATAGGCCCTGGCACTCGCAGTGCACTTTACAAGGGACTGACACATAAACCAAATAGGCCAATCATGGAAACGCCAATCCATAACACATTTTATACAGGAGCACTTGCACTTTCCTACTGGACAGCAGTGAGGAAAGTGCGCAGAATCATTACACCAGCGAAAACAGAGTCAAAACCGGGAGGTCAGAAAGCAAAAGTCAGGGGAAACACGCCAAAAGATGCCAAGTCTAACACATGTCCCCTCCAGCTGAAAGTAGGGAGAACTACCCAACCCCATTGGAGTTCTCTTCACTAAGGCGGAAGAACCTGGACAGACCATCTGCGTTGGCGTGTTCTGTACCAGGACGGTGTTCCACCGTAAAGTCCATTCCCTGTAGGGAGATGGACTACCTCAGCAGTTTTGGATTCTCACCCCTCATTTGCATCAACCATCTGAGGGGCCTGTGGTCGGTCTGAACCCGGAAGTGAGTCCCAAACAGGTATGGTCTCAACTTCTTCAGCGCCCAGACCACATCAAAGGCTTCCCTTTCTATGGCACTCCACCTCTGTTCCCTGGGAAGTAGTCTCCTGCTAAGGAAGACTACAGGCTGATCCAGGCCCTCTTCGTTCAGTTGTGAGAGCACCGCTCCCACACCATGCTCTGAAGCGTCAGTCTGCACGACGAATTCCTTGGAGAAGTCAGGTGCCTTGAGCACGGGCGCCGTGCACATGGCTGCCTTCAGGGCATCAAAAGCTTTCTGGCAGGACTCAGTCCAGATCACTTTCCTGGGCTGCCTCTTAGAGGTCAGCTCTGTTAAGGGGGCAACGATGGTGCCATAGCCCTTAACAAATCTCCTATAGTAGCCAGTGAGACCTAAGAAGGCTCTCACCTCTGTCTGGGTCTTGGGGGCTCCCAAGCCAGAATGGTGTCAATCTTGGGTTGTAGGGCGCCACCTGGCCACTTCCTACCTGGTGTCCCAAGTACACCACAGAACCCTGCCCGATCTGGCACTTACTGGCCTTGATCGTGAGGCCTGCACCTTGCAGAGCCCTCAACACTTTCTCAAGGTGCTGTAAATGTTCTTCCCAGCTGGAACTGAACACAGCACAGCTCCAGGTCGTTTCCTAGCAGACAATCTACAGGCATGGTAGGGCTCACAACCACCCTCAAGGGACCTGAGACCCCCCCCCATTCAAAGGGAACCTGCGCCACCATACACTGGCGCTCAGAGTTGTCGACAGCAACTACTTGGTGGAATGCTCCTGGGACTACTTGCTTCTCAGACACCAGGTGACACCGGACTGAGGTCACACTGGCTCCAGTGTCTCTGAGAGCCTCTACCCTGTTCCCATTAATGGTCACCCAGGTGCTATATTTCTTTGTGTTAGGGGGCACCTGGTTTCCTGGGACCATCTCACTGTCCCCTAGTGAGACAAGGGTCATTTCTGCGGGATCCCCACCCTCCTGTGGGCACCCCTCCTCCCCAAGCGCTACACTAGCCAACACTTTGGACTGTCCACCGGTGGGTGGCTGTGTCCCCTTTGGGCACTTGGGGTCCCCCTTAAAGTGACCTACCTGGTCACATGCATAACACTTGCGGGGGCCGGTCTCAACAGGCTTCCCTGTAGAGACCCCTTTCTTCTTATCACCGGGGGGCTGGGAACCTTTACCCTGGGTACTAGTTTGGGGCCCTTTAGAGAACTCCTGTGCTTTACCCTTGTCCACTGAAATCCTCCAGCCCAGCCAACACCTGATTGACCAACCTCTGAAAGGTGGCAGGGGCATTCTTCAACCCAAAGGGCATCACCCGGAATTGGTAATAACCTTCTGGGGTTGAGAATGCTGATCTCTCCTTGGCCCCATCGGTTAAGGCAATCTGCCAGTACCCAGACGCCAAATCAAACGTGCTGAGGAACCGGGCAGCTCCCAACCGATCAATGAGCTCATCAGCTCTGGGGATGGGGTGCGCGTCAGTCCTGGTGACGGCATTGAGCCCACGGTAGTCCACACAAAACCGGAGTTCTGGAGTGGCACCGGGCGCAGCAGCCTTTGGGACCAAGACCACTGGGCTGGCCCAAAGACTGTGGGAGGGCTCAAACACCCCTAGCGCCAACATCTTAGAGACCTCCTCCTTGATGCTGGCTCTGACCCGGTCAGTCAACCTGTAAATCTTGTGCTTCACAGGAGGGCTGTCACCAGTGTCCACGTCATGGGTACACCAGTGAGTAACACCGGGGATCAGAGAGAACAGTGGGGCGAACTGTCCCAACAACTGGCGACAGTCCCCCTGCTGCTCCTGAGTCAGAGTAGGGGAGAGGATCACACCCTCTACTGACCCATCATGCTCCTTGGTAGACAGGAGGTCAGGGAGAGGCTCACTCTCCTCTTCCACCCCATCATCTGTCGCCAAGAGCATACTCACTTCGGACCTCTCGAAGTGGGGCTTGAGGCGGTTCACGTGAAGAACCCTCAAAGGGTTCCTTGGAGCCTGCAAATCCACCAGGTAGGTGACGTCACTTTTGCGCTCCTTTACCTCATATGGCCCAGTCCACTTGTCCTGCAAGGCACAAGGTGCCACTGGGGCCATGACCCACACTTTTTGCCCAGGTTGAAATTCGACCAGAGTGGCATTCTGGTCATACCACCTCTTCATTTCTTCCTGGCTTGCTTCTAGGTTCGCCTGAGCGAGTTTCCTGAAGCGGGCAGTTTGGTTTCTAAAGGCCAGCATGTAGCTAAATACATCCTGGGGAGTTTTCCTGGGAGCTGCCTCCCAGCCTTCCTTTACCAAACTCAGAGGTCCTCTGACAGGGTGGCCATACAGGAGCTCAAAGGGGCTGTACCCAAGAGACTTCTGAGGCACCTCCCTGTATGCAAAGAGTAGGCATGGCAAGAGGACGTCCCACTTACGCCTCATGGGTTCTGTTAGACCCTTGATCATGCCTTTCAAGGTCTGGTTGAATCTCTCCACTAGACCGTTTCCTGTGGGTGGTAAGGAGTGGTGAACTTGTAGGTTACACCACACTCCTTCCACAGGGATGTCATATACTTGGATATGAAATTGGTCCCCCTATCAGAAACCACCTCTCTGGGGAATCCCACACGGGAAAAGATCCCCATTAACGCCCGGCCCACCACTGGCGCCGTCGTTGTCCTGAGAGGGATTGCCTCCGGGTACCGGGTGGCATGGTCCACCAAGACCAGGATGTACCTGTTGCCCATGGCTGTCTTGGGATCCAGTGGCCCCACAATATCCATCCCTACCCTTTCAAAGGGTGTTCCCACAACAGGAAAAGGATGGAGAGGAGCTTTGACCTTCCTCCCACTCTTACCACTTGCCTGGCAAGTTTGGCAAGACCTACAGTGTGCATCTGACTGCCTTCGCATTTGGGGCCAAAGAAGTGGGTGACAAGCCTGTCAAAGGTCTTGTCCTGCCCCAAATGTCCTGCCAAAGGCACGTCATGAGCCAGACCCAGTAGGAAGGTCCTGAAGCGCTGGGGTACCACCAGCACACGGGCTGACCCAGGCTCAGCAACCTTAGGCTCACTGTATAGGAGACCACTCTCCCAGTAGATCAGATGTGACCCGGACTGATTACCAGCTGCCTGGTCTGCAGCCTGCCGCCGCAGACCCTCCAGAGTAGGGCACTCGCTCTGCTCCCTGCAGAACTCCTCCCTGGTGGGACCCCCTTCTTGCTGCCAATGGGTCAGCTCAGAGATGTCTCCCAGTTCGGCTACCTGCTCCCCTGTAGGCACCGGGCGTCCCCTCGAGGTCCGCCTCCTCCCGGTCCGTGGGAACTTCGGGGGCCGGTTTCCCGCGCCCCTGCCCTTTCTCTTGGCAGGGACTTGGGCCACTGTTCCAGGCTCCAAGTCCTCTTGATCACCCTTTCTGGCTGCCATTGACCGAGTAGACACGCATGCCCACTCTGGCAACCCAAGCATCTCCAAGTGAGACCTGAGCTCAACCTCCTTCCATAAGGACTGCTCCAGGTCGTTTCCTAGCAGACAATCTACAGGCATGGTAGGGCTCACAACCACCCTCAAGGGACCTGAGACCCCCCATTCAAAGGGAACCTGCGCCACCGTACACTGGCGCTCAGAGTTGTCGACAGCAACTACTTGGTGGAATGCTCCTGGGACTACTTGCTTCTCAGACACCAGGTGACACCGGACTGAGGTCACACTGGCTCCAGTGTCTCTGAGAGCCTCTACCCTGTTCCCATTAATGGTCACCCAGGTGCTATATTTCTTTGTGTTAGGGGGCACCTGGTTTCCTGGGACCATCTCACTGTCCCCTAGTGAGACAAGGGTCATTTCTGCGGGATCCCCACCCTCCTGTGGGCACCCCTCCTCCCCAAGCGCTACACTAGCCAACACTTTGGACTGTCCACCGGTGGGTGGCTGTGTCCCCTTTGGGCACTTGGGGTCCCCCTTAAAGTGACCTACCTGGTCACATGCATAACACTTGCGGGGGCCGGTCTCAACAGGCTTCCTGTAGAGACCCCTTTCTTCTTATCACCGGGGGGCTGGGAACCTTTACCCTGGGTACTAGTTTGGGGCCCTTTAGAGAACTCCTGTGCTTTACCCTTGTCCCCCCACCTTTCTGCTGGGGACCCTGCCCACCTTTGGCTGAGTCTCCCCAAACGCTTTCTTGTGGACCCTGGTACTCACCCAGCGGTCCGCTTCCATAGCAAGCTTCCTGGGGTCAGTTAGCTTACTATCAACTAGGTGCTGGCGCAGATCTGCAAAACATAGACTAGACAAGTGCTCCCATGCAATCAAGTTGTAGAGCCCCTGAAAATCTGTTACACTACTGCCCTTCACCCAACCATCCAGAGACCTGCAGAACACATCCACCCATTCCAACCAAGTGTTGGCATCAGACGTCTTACTGGACCTGAACTGATCCCTGTACTTTTCAGGAGTAAGACCATACTTTGTGAGAAGGGCATCCTTCATGTCAGCATAGGTGAGGTGGTACCCCTTACCCAAAGCTATCAGAGCATCCCTTGCTTCTTCAGGGAAAAGTGGCCACAATCCTGCTCCCCAATTCTCCTCAGGGACCCCATTCATGTGTATGGCTGCCTCATAACCCTGAAACCACCTTTGTATGTCATCCCCCTTCTTGAACTCCTTGCCTACTGTAGGAGAGTAGGATCTGCTTCACATGGGTACCCCCACTTTTTGCTGATGCTTCACTGTTTTTCGACATTAGTCTGGCTGGGGCCCTGCTAATCAGAACCCCAGCCTAGCTGCTTCCTCTCTAAAATGGTTTCCATGTGCCTTAGGCACATCACTGATTGGAATCTGGAGAGCCCTTATAAGTCCCTAGTGTATGGTATACTATGTGCCAAGGGCATAGGTACCTCAGAGGCCTGCCAGGGGCTGCAGCATGTATTATGCCACCCCTGGAAGGCCATCCAAACTGACACCACAGGTCTGCTACTGCAGCCTGGGTAAGGTGGTGCATGCACCCCTTACTGTGATATAGGTTACCTATATCACTAAATACATACACACATATAAACCTATAAGTCACTCCTAAGGCAGGCCTTATCAATCCTAAAGGCAGAGTTCATGGTTCCTATGTGAGAGGGTGCCCCTGCATGAGCAGGGCCCCTCTGCAGCGTTCGGAGACCCTTCTCTGATGCTGTTTGTAGTGCAGCCTGACCATATACTCTTAAGCGCATTATAACCTCGCGTTAAATGCTAACTTTGGAATGGCTGCACCTAAACATGTCGTGTTTGGTGTCAAACATCTTGGAATACTACCCCCCGCCAATTCTGGCGGCGGGGGTAGCATTCCACCCTTCTAGAGGGAAAGACATGTTAACTCTGGCTAGCCCGGTAACTTCTTTCCAAAGCCCAGGCATCACAAAATGGATGCTGCTGCCACAGACACGAGTCTGGCCTCCTGCTGCTGGACGAAACTCCGGCAGGGGAGGCCTGGACAATAGGTTTCCTGTCCCAGGGAGGTGTGACCACCTCCCCAGACAGGATAATGTGTATTGGGGCTGGGCGGGAGCACTTTCGGGTGCTTTGAAGTCCTGCACTGGGGGCACACTTGGGGTCCCTGTTCATACCCCAGTTCAAACCGGATCAGGGGCTTGCAGCCCCTGCTTTGGCACGAAATGGACAAAGGGAAAGGGGTGTAGCCACCCCTCTGCCCTGACCCACCCATAGGTGGGGCCACAGAGTAGTCCAACCCCTATACTTAGTATAAGTATAGGAACCCAGTCCTTAGGACTTTAGATTATCCCTGGACGAAACTCTGAAACTGAATCCTGGACCCTTCGACGCTCTACTCACGATTAGAGGACAGAAGAATCTCCCTTGGGGTCAAGGAGTGACTTCCCTGCTTGGCAGGCACCAAAGAAGCAATTGTCCGGTCTGCATCGCCTAAGCTCCCGTCGGACGCCGAAGTCTTTGCATCACCAGAGGTGGATTTCCAGACTTCCCCGAGGCTGCCCTGAGTCCCCAGCAAAGCTGAGGCCCCTAGCTGTCGTGGGTAACGTGGAACCGTGACCCCTGGACACCGCACGCATTTGCTAGTGCATACACCATTCGTGGGTCTCCCACAAAGTCGTGCTTTGGGCTCCGAGTAGCCCTAGCCTCCAGCACCAACTGCACCAAAGATCACTGGCCTCCACTCCACGAGTGTCCTGTGAGCCAGATCCACGTGCGACGTCTTGAGGCTCCTTCGCGGTCGCTAGCCCGTTGGCTAGTAGCCCTTCACGAAGGCCAATCCTTTTCTTCTTGGGCACCCTGGTTGCTCCAGGCCTGCCCTCACTTACCCTCGCTGGGTGAGTTCCTCAGACCTTGCTGGTCTGCACCATCGACAATCTTCATCTTCACCAAGACTTGCCGTTGCCAAGGCTTGTTGGGTCCAATCCGGTCGCTGACGCCTCAGCACTCGACAGACATCATGTACCAGCCCTAATCCTGCTCCTGGTCGCCAACAACGCCTCCTGGACCTCGTGGCTGAAGAGTCAAGATGACCGTCAACGCACCTGAAGCACTCGACATCGGTGGGCATCTGTCCATCGCCTTCCTGGTCACTGGCTAGTGACCCAGACTCTGTCCCCTCTGCTTTCAGGTTCTTCAGATCTCCGATCCACTCTTGGATCCACCCGGACACTTTTCACTTGGTCGCCAGCAGCACTTTGCAGCAGATCGCCATTCAAATCGATGACGAAACCCGACCCCGAAAGGCACCTATGCACCCGGCTTCCCTGGGTGAGGTAACACGAGTACTCCGGTGCTCCTGTGGGTAGAGACTCTAGAACGACCTAGTTCTCAAAGGGTTTGCTCCAAGTCCTCCTTTAAGTGTCCCTTTTCTTTAATTTCCTGATCGCGACTTTCTCCATAGAAGTTAACGGCGTATCGCGGTTGTGTATTAACACTGCACGCGTCCCCCGTGGGTCCCCTGTGTCACTACCTTGGGTGGTTCCTTGTGGTCCAAGCACTTCTAGAGGCTCTAGGCCTAGTGTCTAGTTCAGTCGTGGTTCTTATACCACTTTATTGGTATATGGTTTGGTACGCCCCTAGGGCCCAAACGTGTATTTGTGCTATTACTGTGTTTAAATAACTTATAACTTGTGTACTTCGAACTCTAGCCTCATAAAGAGACTAGAGGGGTGTGTTTAGCAATAAATACATATATTTTGAATATATACCTGGTGTGGTGCTCTTTCATTTGGTCACTCAAGAGATTATAGACTGGTAAAACAAGCTGCTTTACATTCCTTCAAGACTTAGCCTGAAGGCTGCTCTCCATAGCTACCACTAGGATAGCTTTCAATAAGGTTGTCTTTAACCTATCTCCAATAAGGGGTTGTTTGGACTGGTGCAAGGTGCCCACTATAATTAGTGGACAGCATATACCAGGCCAACTTCTCACATTGGTGTGCAGCGTGTGGGATTCCAGCTTGCTATTGTTTTACCAGATAATCTCAATTGAATTGATCAACTGAAAACCACTAAAGGTACCTAAGGTACATATAATTTAAGCTTAGAATACAGTAAGTTCTACTGAACTTAGAGTTGTGTGTTAAGGGATAGCACAACCCTTTCTACAACTCAAGAGAGTTTAGTAGGCCACACTAGAGTAGGTAGTGCATACACCACACCACACTAGTAATGTCTTTAAGGGTAGGATCTAAAGAATCCTTGCAGGAAGCCACTGAGCTTCCACCCTCCAAGTATGATACACTCCCATTCTTGGAATTGAGAGCTTTATGCAACTTGAGAAAAATAAGGACAGGCCAAAGCCCCACCACCCAACACCTTAAGGAGTTGTTGGTGGCTTATGACCTTAGTAAGCCCTTGGGGACTGAAGGGGTAGGAGCTGAGGGTGGGGCAGAAGATGAGGAAGGGGCCAGGGGTACCAATACCCCCAGCCCCCCCCTCTGAAACTGGCCAGGAGGGCGACAATGGCCCTGACCTGGATAACCCAATCCCTCCTGAGGAAGATGAAGAGGATGATCAGAATGATGCCCTCTTTGTCCCACCAGGAAGGATTATGAGTGTGCCCAGGAAGTCTAGATCTCCTTCTCAGGAGTCTAACCACTCTGGCACCTCAATAGGGAGCTCTGTCTCATCTCATAGGAGGGAATCCTCTCATGAGAGAAGAAAGAGGCTGGTTCAATATGAGGAAGCTCAGCTTGAAATCAGAAAACAGCAACTAGCTATAGACAGGGAGTCCCTAGATCTCTTTAGAGAGAGAAGAAAGTTGGGACTAGAGTCCCATGGTGGCAGCCATGTCCCTAGAGATAGGGAAAGGTCCTATGACCATAGGAACCTGAGCAAGATTGTCCCTCCCTACCAGAGTGGGGATGACATCCACAAGTGGATAACTGCTCTAGAGAGGGCCTGTAAAGTACAGAAGGTCCCTCAGGAGCAGTGGGCAGCAATCTTGTGGCTCTCCTTTGCAGACAAAGGTAGAGATAAGCTCCTCACTGTTAGAGAGGAGGATGCTGATAATTACAAGGTCTTGAAGAGTGCTCTTATTGATGGGTTTGGCCTAACCACTGAACAGTACAGGTTGAAGTTCAGAGATACCCAAAGAGCACAGACTCAAGACTGGGTAGACTATGTGGATTGTTCTGCCAAGGCTCTGGAAGGCTGGTTGATGGGCAGTAAGGTGTGTGACTTCTCAGGATTGTACAATCTGATAATGAGGGAGCAGATTCTTAATAACTGTCAAACTCAGCTGTTGCATCAATACCTGGTAGACTCTGATCTGACCTCTCCCCAAGAATTGGGAAAGAAGGCAGACAAATGGGTCAGAACCAGGGTGAAGCAGAAGGTACAGAACCAAGGTGGGGAAACCAAGAAGCAAGATGCTAAGAACTCTGAAAAGGGTGGGGAGAAGGGTAAAGATCAAAAGTCTTCATCAGGCCCCCAAAAATCTTCTTCAGGTGGGGATTCACAGTCTACCAAAGGGAAAGGCCAAAGAAAACCATGGTGCAAGGTCTGTAAGCAAAAGACCCACTGGACCAGTGATTGCACCAAGTCCAAAGACTCCAGTCCAGCACCCACCAATGCCCCTAAGGCACCTGTTCCCCCTAGTACAGTTGGTGGGAGTGCTCCAGCCAAGGGTTTAGTAGGGTTCACCCTGGGTACTGAGTTGGGCTCTGACCTAGTCAGAGAACTGACTCAGGCTGTGTTAGTCTGTGATGGAGGCATGGATGTGACCTCCACTGTGAGTCCCAGTAATCCCGGCAAGTACAGACAACAGCCTTTAATCAATGGACGTGAGGCTTTGGCATTTAGGGACACAGGGGCAAGTGTCACAATGGTGACACAAACCTTGTGAATCCTGGGCAAGTTATACTTGGTGAAATGTACCAAGTGACCAATGCTAGCAATGTCAGAACAGACCATACTCTGGCAGTTGTTAACTTCTCCTGGGGAGGGGTAACTGGCCTTAAGAAGGTTGTGGTAAGTGCAAACCTACCAGTCGAATGCTTGCTTGGCAATGACTTAGAGACTTCTGCTTGGGCAGAAGTGGAGCTCAGGACCCATGCAGAAATGCTGGGGATCCCTGCAGATGTGTTTGCTGTGACCAGGTCACAAGCCAAAATGTCTAGCACTGAACAGGCCTTGGATTCTGGAAGAATGGACCAAGTGCCTTCCAAGAGGAGGAGTAGTAGGGTTAAGGCAGTGCCTTCCCCTTGGCTCAGGAGGAAGATCAGTCCCTTGAGGGGGATGATCTCAGTCCTGAAGAAGGAACTGTCCCAGAGGAACTTAAACCTGACCAGGTTGAGTTCTTGGGGACAGGGGGACCTTCTAGGGCAGATCTGAGCCAGGAGCAGCAGAGCTGCCCCTCCCTTGAACCCCTCAGACAGCAAGCTGCTGCTGAGGCTGCTGGGAAAGCTAGTGGTCCCCATACAGTGTATTGGGATGGTGGACTCCTGTACTCAGAGAGTAGAGACCCCAAGCCTGGTGCTACCAGGAGGTTGGTTATACCTCTGAAGTTCAGGGGCTTCCTATTGACCCTAGCCCATGATATTCCCTTGGCAGGTCACCTGGGCCAGAACAAGACTTGGGACAGAATTGTCCCTCACTTTCACTGGCCCCACATGTCTGAAGACACCAAGGAGTTTTGTCGCTCCTGTGTAACCTGCCAGGCCAGTGGCAAGGCAGGTGGCACTACAAAGGCCCCCTGATACCACTACCTGTGGTGGGGGTGCCCTTTGAAAGGGTAGGGATTGACATTGTTGGTCCCATGGATCCCCAAACAGCATCTGGGCACAGGTTTATCCTGGTGGTAGTGGATCATGCCACCAGGTACCCAGAAGCTATTCCCCTCAGGACCACTACAGCACCTGTGGTGGCAAGGGCCCTCCTGGGAATTTTCTCAAGAGTGGGCTTTCCTAAGGAGGTAGTATCAGACAGGGGTGCTAACTTCATGTCTGGGTACTTAAAAGCAATGTGGAAGGAGTGTGGAGTGACTTATAAGTTCACCACACCCTATCACCCACAATGCAATGGTTTAGTTGAGAGATTCAACAAAACCTTGAAGGGCATGATTAAAGGGCTCCCAGAAAAGCTTAGGCGAAGATGGGACATACTCTTGCCCTGCCTTTTATTCGCATATAGGGAGGTGCCTCAGAAGGGGGTTGGTTACAGCCCTTTTGAACTTCTGTTTGGCCACCCTGTGAGGGGTCCACTGTGCTTGGTGAAGGAAGGATGGGAGTTACCTCTCAAGCCCCCAAAGCAAGACATAGTGGACTATGTACTTGGTCTCCGCTCCCGGATGGCTGAGTATATGAAAAAGGCAACCAAAAACCTCGAGGCTAGCCAGGAACTTCAAAAGGCCTGGCATGACCAAAAGGCTGTTCTGACTGTTTACCAGCCAGGACAGAAGGTGTGGGTGTTGGAGCCAGTGGCCCCAGCAGCTCTCCAAGACAAATGGAGTGGACCCCACACTATTGTTGAGCAGAAGGGTGAGGTTACCTACTTAGTAGACCTAGGAACACCCAGGAGTCCCCACAGGGTTCTCCATGTCAACAGGTTAAAACCATATGTGGACAGGGCAGACATGGGCTTGCTCATGGCTACTGATGAAGGGCAGGAGGAAGAGAGTGACCCACTCCCTGACCTGCTCTCACAGAACCCTGACGATGGGTCAGTAGATGGTGTAGCCTTGGCAGGCAGCCTCACTATCCAGCAACAAACTGATTGTAGACAGGTTCTCAATCAGTTTAGACACATGTTTTCACTGACACCCAGTCAGACCACCTGGTGCACTCATGAAGTGGACACTGGGGACAGTCTGCCTATTAAAAATAAGATTTATAGGCAACCTGACCATGTCAGGGACTGTATCAGGACTGAAGTCCAGAAAATGTTGGAATTGGGAGTTATTGAACCCTCAGATAGCCCTTGGGCTAGTCCAGTGGTCCTTGTGCCAAAACCTCACACCAGTGGTGGAAAAAGAGAGAATATGTTTTGTGTGGACTACAGGGGTCTCAATGCAGTCACTAGGACTGATGCCCATCCAATACCAAGGGCAGAGGAGCTCATAGATACTTTGCCTCAGCCAAATATCTCAGCACATTTGACTTGACAGCTGGCTACTGGCAGATCAGACTAGCTGATACTGCAAAGCCCAAAACAGCATTCTCAACCCCTAGTGGGCATTATCGATTTGTGGTAATGCCCTTTGGTCTGAAGAATGCACCTGCCACTTTCCAGAGGTTGGTGAATACAGTTCTCACAGGTCTGGAAGCCTATAGTGCAGCATATCTAGATGATATTGCTGTCTTTAGCTCCACCTGGGAGGATCACCTGGTCCACCTCAGGAATGTTTTACAGGCCCTGCAAAAGGCAGGCCTGACTATCAAGGCCACTAAGTGCCAGATAGGGCAGAGTCAGGTTGTGTACCTGGGCCACCTTGTGGGTGGAGGCCAGGTTCAACCTTTGCAGAGCAAGATCCAGACTATCATGGACTGGACTGCTCCCACTACCCAGACTCAGGTGAGAGCCTTCTTAGGCCTGACTGGGTACTATAGGAGATTTGTCAAGGGGTATGGATCAATAGTGACACCCCTGAATGACTTAACTTCTAAGAAAATGCCCAAAAGGTTCAGTGGACAGTTAGCTGTCAAAAGGCATTTGATGACCTGAAGCAGGCCATGTGCACTGCTCCCATTCTACAGAGTCCTGATTACTCCAAGAAGTTCATTGTTCAAACTGATGCATCTGAATTGGGGGTAGGGGCTGTACTGTCACAATTGAATGAAGAAGGTCAGGATCAGCCAGTAGCTTTCATTAGCAGAAGGCTGACCCCTAGAGAGAAACGTTGGTCAGCCATAGAGAGGAGGCCTTTGCTGTGGTCTGGGCTCTGAAGAAGTTGAGGCCATACTTGTTTGGTACACACTTCCTGGTTCAGACAGACCATAAGCCCCTCTTATGGCTAAAACAAATGAAGGGTGAAAACCCCAAACTGCTTAGGTGGTCCATTTCCCTACAGGGGATGGACTTTACAGTGGAACATAGACCTGGGAGTAACCATGCCAATGCAGATGGACTCTCTAGGTACTTCCACTTAGAACATGAAGACTTAACTGGGCAAGGTTAGTTTAATGTCCCTACATTTGGGGGGGTTGTGTAGGAGAGTAGGATCTGCTTCACATGGGTACCCCCACTTTTTGCTGATGCTTCACTGTTTTTCGACATTAGTCTGGCTGGGGCCCTGCTAATCAGAACCCCAGCCTAGCTGCTTCCTCTCTAAAATGGTTTCCATGTGCCTTAGGCACATCACTGATTGGAATCTGGAGTGCCCTTATAAGTCCCTAGTGTATGGTATACTATGTGCAAAGGGCATAGGTACCTCAGAGGCCTGCCAGGGGCTGCAGCATGTATTATGCCACCCCTGGAAGGCCATCCAAACTGACACCACAGGTCTGCTACTGCAGCCTGGGTAAGGTGGTGCATGCACCCCTTACTGTGATATAGGTTACCTATAT
This sequence comes from Calotriton arnoldi, assembly GCA_963921515.1. Taxonomy (NCBI): domain Eukaryota; kingdom Metazoa; phylum Chordata; class Amphibia; order Caudata; family Salamandridae; genus Calotriton; species Calotriton arnoldi. Next base: position 761,547 of record CAWUFW010009345.1, read on the forward strand.
CACTAAATACATACACACATATAAACCTATAAGTCACTCCTAAGGCAGGCCTTATCAATCCTAAAGGCAGAGTGCATGGTTCCTATGTGAGAGGGTGCCCCTGCATGAGCAGGGCCCCTCTGCAGCGTTCGGAGACCCTTCTCTGATGCTGTTTGTAGTGCAGCCTGACCATATACTCTTAAGCGCATTATAACCTCGCGTTAAATGCTAACTTTGGAATGGCTGCACCTAAACATGTCGTGTTTGGTGTCAAACATCTTGGAATACTACCCCCACCAATTCTGGCGGCGGGGTAGCATTCCACCCTTCTAGAGGGAAAGACATGTTAACTCTGGCTAGCCCGGTAACTTCTTTCCAAAGCCCTGGCATCACAAAATGGATGCTGCTGCCACAGACACGAGTCTGGCCTCCTGCTGCTGGACGAAACTCCAGCAGGGAGGCCTGGACAATAGGTTTCCTGTCCCAGGGAGGTGTGACCACCTCCCCAGACAGGATAATGTGTATTGGGGCTGGGTGGGAGCACTTTCGGGTGCTTTGAAGTCCTGCACTGGGGGCACACTTGGGGTCCCTAGTGCATACCCCAGTTCAAACCGGATCAGGGCTTGCAGCCCCTGCTTTGGTGCGAACTGGACAAAGGAAAGGGGTGTAGCCACCCCTCTGCCCTGACCCACCCATAGGTGGGGCCACAGAGTAGTCCAACCCCTATACTTAGTATAAGTATAGGAACCCAGTCCTTAGGACTTTAGATTATCCCTGGACGAAACTCTGAAACTGAATCCTGGACCTTCGACGCTCTACTCACGATTAGAGGACAGAAGAATCTCCCTTGGGGTCAAGGAGTGACTCCCCTGCTTGGCAGGCACCAAAGAAGCAATTGTCCGGTCTGCATCGCCTAAGCTCCCGTCGGACGCCGAAGTCTTTGCATCACCAGAGGTGGATTTCCAGACTTCACCAAGGCTGCCCTGAGTCCCCAGCAAAGCTGAGGCCCGTAGCTGTCGTGGGTAACGTGGAACCGTGACCCCTGGACACCGCACACATTTGCTAGTGCATCCTCTTCTGGGTCTCCCACGAAGTCGTGCTTTGGGCTCCGAGTAGCCCTAGTCTCCAGCACCAACTGCACCGAAGATCACTGGCCTCCACTCCACGAGTGTCCTGTGAGCCAGATCCACGTGCGATGTCTCGAGGCTCCTTCGCGGTCGCTAGCCCGTTGGCTAGTAGCCCTTCACGAAGGCCAATCCTTTTCTTCTTGGGCACCCTGGTTGCTCCAGGCCTGCCCTCATTTACCCTCGCTGGGTGAGTTCCTCAGACCTTGCTGGTCTGCACCATCGACGATCTTCATCTTCACCAAGACTTGCCGTTGCCAAGGCTTGTTGGGTCCAATCCGGTCGCCGACGCCTCAGCACTCGACAGACATCGTGTACCAGCCCTAATCCTGCTCCAGGTCGCCGACAACGCCTCCTGGACCTCGTGGCTGAAGAGTCAAGATGACCGTCAACGCACCTGAAGCACTCGACATCGGTGGGCATCTGTCCATCGCCTTCCTGGTCACTGGCTAGTGACCCAGACTCTGTCCCCTCTGCTTTCAGGTTCTTCAGATCTCCGATCCACTCTTGGATCCACCCGGACACTTTCCACTTGGTCGCCCGCAGCACTTTGCAGCAGATCGCCATTCAAATCGACGACGAAACCCGACCCCGAAAGGTACCTATGCACCCGGCTTCCCTGGGTGAGGTAACACGAGTACTCCGGTGCTCCCGTGGGTAGAGACTCTAGAATGACCTAGTTCTCAAAGGGTTTGCTCCAAGTCCTCCTTTAAGTGTCCCTTTTCTTTAATTTCCTGATCGCGACTTTCTCCATAGAAGTTAACGGCGTATCGCGGTTGTGTATTTACACTGCACGCGTCCCCCGTGGGTCCCCTGTGTCACTACCTTGGGTGGTTCCTTGTGGTCCAAGCACTTCTAGAGGCTCTAGGCCTAGTGTCTAGTTCAGTCGTGGTTCTTATACCACTTTATTGGTATATGGTTTGGTACGCCCCTAGGGCCCAAACGTGTATTTGTGCTATTACTGTGTTTAAATAACTTATAACTTGTGTACTTCGAACTCTAGCCTCATAAAGAGACTAGAGGGGTGTGTTTAGCAATAAATACATATATTTTGAATATATACCTGGTGTGGTGCTCTTTCATTTGGTCACTCAAGAGATTATAGACTGGTAAAACAAGCTGCTTTACATTCCTTCAAGACTTAGCCTGAAGGCTGCTCTCCATAGCTACCACTAGGATAGCTTTCAATAAGGTTGTCTTTAACCTATCTCCAATAAGGGGTTGTTTGGACTGGTGCAAGGTGCCCACTATAATTAGTGGACAGCATATACCAGGCCAACTTCTCACCTACGTTCTTGGGAATGTGCACAATCCTGTCTGCCTTTCTGGACGAATTGCTGCCACCATCTGAGCCTGACTTACTCCTAAGTTCTAGCTCCTTCAGTTCTCTCTTGTGCTCTAAGAGCATCTTCCTCTCCTCTATGGCCAATCTCTTCTCCTCCCGCTCACTCTCCAGCCTGAGCTTCTGCAGCTCAAACTGCCTTGCCTCCCGCCTGTCCTCCAGCTCCTCTGGGGACAGACTGCTGCTGCCTGACCTGGCGGGTTCTCCCCTACCCAGAAGCATATCCACCCTGGAAATAGGCTCCTCCACCTCCTCACTGAGATTACCAGGCCGCCCACTGGCATGTCTGGCTGCTACCCAGGCCCTCAGCGCCTTCTGTAGCTCCTCCTTCCTTGTGAGGCCTTTAATTTGGACTTTCAGGTTTTTACAAATTGCTCGTAGTTCCTTTACGGCGTAGGTTTCCAACCTATCCTCCTCAAAGATAATTTCCAGAGATGCAACGGATGATGCAGCTGTGTCAGGCATGACAAAAGTAGTGAGTTGAAAACTGGCAAGATCAAAAATAGGCCAAAAGAAAAAGAACCAGTATGTGGTATGTAATGGTCTGCGATATGGTAGTAGTGCACACCAATCACTGTAAGTCAAGTGCAAACGCAAGTCCTATCCTCACCGCTGACAACCAATGTTAGAAATGGGATCTCTAGTTGGCAAGGGCTTGCACCTTTGTCCAAGTAGGGACCCTTCTTCCTAGTCAGGGTAAGGGTGTTACACTCGTGAAGTAACCCCTGCTCACCCTCGTGGTAGCTTGGCACGAGCAGTCGGGCTTAATTCAGAGGCAGTGTGTAAAGCATTTGCACATAACCAACAGTAATACAGTGTAAGCACTACAAACGGACACCACACCAGTTTAGAAAAATAACCAATATTTTATATACTTAAGACAAGACCAATTACGACAAAAATCCACAATACTATACTTTAAAAACGAATACTTGATAAGGTAACTTCTTCTTTGCAAGAATAGTTCAAAAACAAAGTTCGTACGAGTCGGTAGCTCCGTCCGAGCCTACCGCGATGCTGAAAACCACAGAGTCTAACAGTTCCAGCCGACCGCGTCGATACGGGCCAGCAGAGTCGTGAACAGACTCGGTCACAGTACCTTTCTCGTTGTGGCTGGTACGGAGTGAACGAGCCGGTCGGCGTTCGTCGCGGTTGCGGTGCAAGACGGAGCGATGCAAGGTGCGGTGTCCCTCGATGCGGTGCAGGCAGCGGCTCGATGAGCGTCGTGCAGACGGAGTCGGTGAGTCCAAGGCGTGCGATGCAGGGTGAGACGATGCTCGATGCGGTGCTGACAGGTTGCGATGCAGGCGACCAAGCCGGAGTGCGGGAGCTGGCGTCGGACAGCGGTGCGAGTCGGAGCGGTGCGTCGCAGACGTGCGAGCGGTGCCCCAAATGCGATGCGGTCACGACTCTTGAGCCAGTTGCAGCGACCGCGTCGGTCGGGTCCGGCTGGTTCAGTGAAGCGATGCGATGCGAACTGCGGTACCCACAGGTCACGGTGCAAGCAGCGGCTCGGTGTTGGCGGCGTCGGACGTCGCCCACGGTGAGACCAGGGTTGCGATGCGATGCGAAGCGGGGCGATGCGGTCTGCGTTGCAAACAGGTCACCGGCCAGGGATGGATTCGGTTGACGGAGTCGGTTGCGGTTCCCTTCCTCTGTGGCAACTGAAACAGCGTTCCAGAAGCGGTACCCAGAGGCTTGTGAAGTCTTTGCAGTCCCTGAGACTTCTTAACAGGAGGCCAGCTCGGTTCCAGGCCCTTGGAGATACTCAGCACAAGTTTGTAGAAAGTTCAGTCCAGTCCTTTCACTGCCCAAGACAGAAGCAGCAACTGCAGGCCAACCCAACAAAGCAACAACACAGCAAAGGGGCAGTACTCCTCCTGGCAGCTCTTCCAGCTCTTCGTCTTGGCAGGTTCCTTGATTCCAGCGAGATCTAAATTCATGGGGTCAGGGCCCCAATATTTATATCCCAAATTCCTTTGTTCTCTGAAGGCAGAGAGGCCTTTGCCTAGTCCAAACCAGTTCTGGAGCACTTTGTTGACAAGTCTCCGTCCCTTCTTTCAGTGAGTAGGCCAGGGACATCAGACGCACCACAGGAGGTGGAGCCAGCATTGTGGAGGGAAGGCACTGTCCTATTCAGGGCCCAGGTGCAACTCCTCCCACCCATCTACATGTAGATCTTGCTATTCAGCCCTGTGCTGACTCACCCTGTCTCCTGGCATCCCCCAGCCCCTGTCACTCACACTCCAGACAAGGAATACACAACCTCGCAGAGGAAGGCTTGGATGGTTAGACAAGAAAATACCCACTTTCTAAAAGTGGTATTTTCAAACACAGAATGTTAAAACCAACTTCACTAAAAGATGCATTTTATCATTCTGAGTCCAGGCATACTAAACTCGAATTTCTACCATGTTCCCGGGGTCAGTTAGGATTATAAGCTGTAATAATCAAAACTGCCCGTTCTGGCCTAGGGGGAACAGGTAGCCTTGCAATAGTGAAAAACGAACTAGGCTGTAATTCACTATCAGGACATGCCACACACACCAGGGCATGTCCTACCTTTCGCATACAACGCACCCTGCCCACAGGGGTACCTTGGGCCTACCTTAGGGGTGAATAACATGTAGAAAGGGAAGGTTTAGGGACTTGCAAGTGTGTGCACTTGCCAAGTCGATATGGCAGCCCCAGGCTGCGCACAGGCTCTGCGATGGCAGGCCCGAGTTACACTTTACGGGCTGTTTGCGTGGGTGGCACAATCCAGTGCTGCAGCCCACCAACAGCATTTGGTTTATAGGCCCTGGCACTCGCAGTGCACTTTACAAGGGACTGACACATAAACCAAATAGGCCAATCATGGAAACGCCAATCCATAACACATTTTATACAGGAGCACTTGCACTTTCCTACTGGACAGCAGTGAGGAAAGTGCGCAGAATCATTACACCAGCGAAAACAGAGTCAAAACCGGGAGGTCAGAAAGCAAAAAGTCAGGGGAAACACGCCAAAAGATGCCAAGTCTAACAGGGACCCTTACTTCTAGTCAGGGAAGGGGGATACACACTGTTGATAACCCCTGCTCACCCCCTTGGTAGCTTGGCACGAGCAGACAGGCTTATCCCCAAGGGAATGTGTAAAGTATTTGTACCAACACTCACAGTAATATAGTGAAACACCACAAATGGACACTACACAAGTTGCTTATAAAAATAAAGTTATCTTTATATAGATTAGGCAGATCAAAACGACATAAAAATCACATACACAATTAATTTTGTCTTAGAGATGTTTTCTTGGGGAAAAAGTTCACTTTAGTAATGTTCTTTTTGTCAATATTCTCCTTATAAAACGTATTGGAAATAGTAAAAACACTGGTAGGCTCAGTATGGCTGTGAGCCCTTCTTTGTAGTGTGTGAAAATTCACAAAAGGCAAATAAGATGCTCCTTAATAATGACGCTCCTGGTGTAGGGAGTATCACTGTGAAAACGGTGCCCTTAGCGATGTAATGCCCCCGTTGTAGCACGGAATGTGCTTGCTTGCTCAATTACACCGTGAGAAATCACCCTTTTCAAAAGCGGGGGCGCGCGCCAGTCACAAAAAGGACACTGCCTTTAAATCACCAGAAGGACTCTTGTCCTTAATATTGCCCCCGCTGTCTTTTAAATCACCAGAAGGACTCTTGTCCTTAATATTGCCCCCGCTGTCTTTTAAATCACCAGAAGGACTCTTGTCCTTAATATTGCCCCCGCTGTCTTTTAAATCACCAGAAGGACGCTTGTCCTGAATGTTGCCTTCGCTGCTCGAAACCACCCCCTTCGTCAAGGCGCAGGCGCGCGCCAGTCACCAGCGAATTTACACGTTATTTAGGCGGGCCGCCAGCAGCGCATTAACACACGGTTTCCCCCCTTTTGCAGGCTCCGGTTACCTTGTGAATGCGGAGGAGGCTTGGCAGTTCGTGCAGATCCTCAGCGGGGCAGCTCTTTCCTCGGTGGCGCTCCCTGGCTTCTGGGATGGCTCCGCCCTTGATGACGAGTGTGGGGAGGCCCCGGTTGCTAGGGGACGCCTCACGCTGCCCTCTCCGTAATGCAGCTCAGCCGGGATGAGCCTCCTTGTTGTTAGGGGAAACCCTCGATGCTGGAACCAATCCCAGCGCGGCTTCTCCTTCACATAGGCGGGGAAATGGAAATGATGCCTGTGAGGCTCCCGGGCCGGCGGCGGTGATCTCGGCCCCTTGTTGACGGCCTCGGGTAGTGCACTGGCACGCACTCTCGAGCGCCGAGACAGTTGTTCAGGAGGCACGGCAGACCTCACGCAGAGCCCCACTGTGTGCTGACAAGCACACCGAGTTAAATAGCACACGGGCAGGCAGTCTTCACGAAGGCACAGGCTGTGCGCAGAGACACGCACACAGCAGCTTGAATGATGTTTTTCTGAGAACTTTTGTAGCCCTGAGTTCCCAACAGGAGGCCAGCTCTTCTCAGGCCCTTGGAGATAGGTAGGCTTCAGAGGGGGGCAAAGCACACAGCACAGCTCCTCTTCAAGCAAGGGGGACACAGCACACAGCAGACAGTCCCTTGGTCCTCTTCATCAGCAATCACAGCAACTGCAGGTCAGCTCCCAGACACTCAGCAATGGCAGCACTTTTCCTCAGTCTTCCTGGTTGTTCTTCTTTGGCAGGGATTCCTTCTTGATCACAAAGTCTTTCCTAATCTAAATTCTAGGGGTTTCAGCTCAGATATTTATACCCCAAAAGTCTTTGTTCTTCATGTGTGAGGGGTCCTGGACCCAGTCCAAACCAGTTCTGGGTGCACTCTGCCAGTGCACATCTTCCTCCTTTGTGAGTGTAAGCCAGGGCCATCAGACGCACCACAGGAGGTGGAGCCAGCATTGTGGAAGGCAGGCACAGCCCTATTCAGACCCAGGTGCTACTCCTCCCACCACTCTACATGCAGATAGGTCTATTCAGCCTAGTGCTGACTCACCCAGCCTCCTGGAGCCACCCCAACCCCTGTCACTCACAAACCAGACAGTCAATCCACAAACAGGCAGGGGCACACAGAAAGGTTGAACAAGAAAATAGCCACTTTCTAAAAGTGCTATTTCCAACTTAGAATTTAAAAACCATCTTCACTAAAAGATGTGTTATTAAATTCTGAGTTCAGGGATACCAGATTCCACTTTTCCATCTTGCTTCTATGGGGAGATATGCAGGTACACATGGGACACAGCATTCCCCATTCTGTCCTATGGGCAAGATGGCCTTTCAATAGTGAAAAACGAAATTGGCAGTATTTCACTATCAGGACATGTTACCCACACTAGTACATGTCCTACCTTTCACATACTTTGCACCCTGCCCAGGGGGGTACCTTGGGCCTACCATAGGGGTGTCCAATGTGTAAGAAAAGGAAGGGTCAGGCCTGGCAAGTGTGTACACTGGCCAGGACAACATGGCAGTTAACAAACTGCGCACAGGCACTGCAGTGGCAGGCCTGAGACACCATCTTAGGGCTACTCCTGTGGGTGGCACAATCAGTGCTGCAGGCCCACTAGTAGCATTTGAATCACCAGCCCTGGCACACTCAATGCACTTTACTAGGGACCTACTGGTAAAACAAATATGCCAATCATGGATAACCAATCACCATAACAATTTACAGAGAGAGCATATGCACTTTAGCACTGATCAGCAGTGGTAAAGTGCCCAGAGTCCTATAGCCAACAACCACAGGTCAGGAAAAACAAAGGAGAAAGAAGCAAAAAGTTTTGGGATAACCCTGCAAAAAGGGCCATTTCCAACACAACCCCCTTCCAGCCTAAAGCCAGGGTAGACCAAACGATACCTCGATGGGATTCCCTGCTTGGGGCGATAGAACACGGAAACTGGCCCGAACAGCAGGGGACTATTCCTGTTCTACGCCTTCCTGAACCTAGTTGGATCCCTCTATCCCTACTCTCAGGGCCCACTAGGCTAAACCATGGGGGGCCCTTCTCCTCACCTGGGGACCCCATCTGTGCAGCGCCTAACCTTACTTTGCTCACAGATGTGTCCGCACTGGTAGACAGTACCCGCCTGGCCAACACTACGGTGTGGCCCAGCCCACCCCCAGGGTGTGACTCCTGCCCTCCTCCCTGGGGCAACTCTGTCCACCAAGACAACCAGCCACAGGGGCCACTGACAGCGGTCAGTGATGAGAGCCAGGCCTCATGCCTGTCAGGCCTCTCTAACCTCTGTGGCGTCAGAAAGTGGGGGGCAGTAACCCCAGGTGCCTGGCACCTTTTCTCCACTCTCCCTCCTGCCAAGTCAGGTATGGCATCCTGACACTGGCCTGCCAGCCCAGGGTCTGTACCCTCTGGCAGACCAGAGGTCACGGGCGAGGCTCTCCTCCCCCTACCTCTCCTTCTGGGGTCCCGCACTCTACTCCCAGGAGAGGCGCCGTCAGAACACAACTCTCCCACCAGTTCAGGACCTTTCTCTCACAACTGGTCTCCCAACCTAGGGTCTAAACCCTCAGGTTGAACCGGTGTCAGAGGCGAGGACTCCCTCCCTCTGCACCCCCTTCCAGAGGGCTGCGCCCCCCCAACTGGGGTGGTACCCCTGGAAGCCAAACCGGTCAGGACACTGGTTACAGATGTCCTTCCCTCCAGGTCAGGCAGATCCTGAACCTGGCCTCCCAACCTTGGGGCTAAACCCTGCGATGGAACACTTGCCTGGCACACCAGGACTTCTGGGGACTCACACAGTATCCCCCCAAGGATAACACAGGACTCATGTGTCGTGTGACAGTCTGCCTGGCGCAGATCTCCCGACCCCTGTCCATCTGACAGTGCGCGAAGATCCCCCAGGACAGAAGTGGTATCACCATGGTCTCTCCTGTGAGGCTCAGCCCTTCTGGCTGGCCCCTGACCCACTGGTTCTCCCACTGGGGAACACATCCCCCTCTCACCCCTCAATCTGGACTTCTGCACCCTCCCAACTGGAGCGGCACTGCCAGACACCAGAACCACTGGAGCTCCGTTTACAGATGCTCCAGGTTCTCCTGACACTAGGAGATCCCCCTCAAATGGTCTACTATTACAGCGTAGGCCCCCATCCTGGTGTTCCCTTAGGGAACCCTCCAGGCCCTGAGACTGGGTTTCGGGCACCTTGGGACACACAGTCCCACACTCACTCCTTCTCCACTGAGACAGGACGTGAGCCCCTACACCCCTCCCACTACACCGGGACCTAGCTGGGCTACTCTGAACCTCTTCCACCACACAGGACCGGAAGATACCCGAGCCACTCCTTTTAGGATCACTCCCAAATGCCTCTTCAGACTCTCTGGAATCCACCAAGAGGTCTGCCTCCTGCGCAAGTTCCCTGGAATCAGAGAATTCACACTCCACCGGGCGTTGGCATAGCTCTGGAAAACAGGGACTTAAAATATGCTCTCCAACAAATGAATCACATAGCCCCCCACAGTTGTTAACCAAATTATCCTTTGCCCTACCATCCAGTGCCTCACACAAGTACCTCACATCACTCTCCTGAGATTGGCAAGACAGTGTCTGACTGTCTCTGTCACTCAACCCACACTCTCTGGGCGGTCTCCACATTCACACACCAGGACTTCTACCATGGGGGAACCCCTCTCCCTGCACCTCTCATCTAGAGTCAGTAGAGCGTCCCTCCCCCCACTAGCAATATGATCCCCTGTGTCAGTTCCCCAATCTACTTCAGGGACACTGCACACCACTGGAGCTACCTCATAAACCTGAACCCCCTGGTGTATGTCAACCCCCTCCCTCAAGTCAGGCGCCACATCTCTGGGTGTGTATACTTCTCCCTCAGCACTAGATACCATAATTTTGCTGCCACCATCTGAGCTGGACTCCACCTCCAACTCAGCAAAGCTCACTTCCTGAGCTACACACATTTCCTTTTCCTTGGCTAAGACATTCAAGGCCTCAAGCCTCTCGAGCTCCAAATCAAGCTCCCTCATTCTTAATTCATGTGCCAAGGTCAATTTCAATTCTTCCAAAGCATAAATCTTCTTGCTCTCCTCAAGCAATCTCTTTTCTTCCACTTCAGCCTTTTGGTTCTCCATTTCCAATAGTTTCATCTCGAGTCTCATGACTTCTAACTCATGATCTCTAACCCTTTGGTTTTCCTCCAACTCCACTGGGGAAAAACTGCTAGCGGAATGGTTGCTGCCAGCCCTGGAGGCTGTTCTGGACACAGGCAGATCCTGTGATCTGAAACCATCCCCTTGTGCATCCTCATCCACCTCTGCATCCTCTGCCTCCCCAGCCTCTTTGGCCTCCCACCAGGCCCTTAAGGCCTTCTGTAGCTCCTCCTTCCTGGAGCTGCTCTTCATGGGATATCCAAAGTTCCTGCAGAACTGCTTGAGTTTACCTACTTTGTAACTACTTAACATTTCGATATCAAACTCCAGTCCTGCAACACCACTTGCTGGTTTACCCTTCTGAGACATGATACGTGGATGACTCAAGGATCAGATCAAAAATAGAACCAAAAATAAAACACAGTATGTGGTTGCGTAGTGGTCTGCACTAATCTAGTGATGTACACCAATCACTGTGGGTCAAGTACAAATACAAGTTCAAATCCTCACCGCTGACCACCAATGTTAGAACTAGGGGTCTCTAGTTGGCAGAGGTAGGTACCTTTGTCCAAATACGGACCCTTGCTTCTAGTCAGGGTAAGGGGGATACACACTGTTGATAACCCCTGCTCACCCCCTTGGTAGCTTGGCACGAGCAGACAGGCTTATCCCCAAGGCAATGTGTAAAGTATTTGTTCCAACACTCACAGTAATATAGTGAAACACCACAAATGGACACTACACAAGTTGCTTATTAAAATAAAGTTATCTTTATATAGATTAGGCAGATCAAAACGACAAAAAAATCACATACAATTAATTTTGTCTTAGAGATGTTTTCTTGTGGAAAAAGTTCACTTTAGTAATGTTCTTTTTGTCAATATTCTCCTTATAAAACGTATTGGAAATAGTAAAAACACTGGTAGGCTCAGTATGGCTGTGAGCCCTTCTTTGTAGTGTGTGGAAATTCACAAAAGGCAAATAAGATGCTCCTTAATAATGACGCTCCTGGTGTAGGGAGTATCACTGTGAAAACGGTGCCTTTAGCGATGTAATGCCCCCGTTGTAGCACGGAATGTGCTTGCTTGCTCAATTTCACCGTGAGAAATCACCCTTTTCAAAAGCGCGGGCGCGCGCCAGTCACAAAAAGGACACTGCCTTTAAATCACCAGAAGGACGCTTGTCCTTAATATTGCCCCCGCTGTCTTTTAAATCACCAGAAGGACGCTTGTCCTGAATGTTGCCTTCGCTGCTCGAAATCACCCCCTTTGTCGAGGCGCGGGCTTGCGCCAGTCACAAGCGAATTTACACATTATTTAGGCGGGCCGCCAGCAGCGCGTTAACACACGGTTTCCCCCCTTTTGCAGGCTCCGGTTACCTTGTGAATGCGGAGGAGGCTTGGCAGTTCGTGCAGATCCTCAGCGGGGCAGCTCTTTCCTCGGCAGCGCTCCCTGGCTTCCGGGATGGCTCCGCCCTTGATGACGAGTGTGGGGAGGCCCCGGTTGCTAGGGGATGCCTTGCGCTGCCCTCTCCGTAATGCAGCTCAGCCGGGACGAGCCTCCTTGTTGTTAGGGGAAACCCTCGATGCTGGAACCAATCCCAGCGCGGCTTCTCCTTCACGTAGGCGGGGAAATGGAAATGATGCCTGCGAGGCTCCCGGGCCGGCGGCGGTGATTTCGGCCCCTTGTTGACGGCCTCGGGTAGTGCACTGGCACGCACTCTCGAGCGCCGAGACAGTTGTTCAGGAGGCACGGCAGACCTCACGCAGAGCCCCACTGTGTGCCGACAAGCACACCGAGTTAAATAACACACGGGCAGGCAGTCTTCACGAAGGCACAGGCTGTGCGCAGAGACACGCACACAGCAGCTTCAATGATGTTTTTTCTGAGAACTTTTGTAGCCCTGAGTTCCCAACAGGAGGCCAGCTCTTCTCAGGCCCTTGGAGATAGGTAGGCTTCAGAGGGGGGCAAAGCACACAGCACAGCTCCTCTTCAAGCAAGGGGGACACAGCACACAGCAGACAGTCCCTTGGTCCTCTTCCTCTGCAATCACAGCAACTGCAGGTCAGCTCCCAGACACTCAGCAATGGCAGCACTTTTCCTCAGTCTTCCTGGCTGTTCTTCTTTGGCAGGGATTCCTTCTTGATCACGAAGTCTTTCCTAATCTAAATTCTAGGGGTTTCAGCTCAGATATTTATACCCCAAAAGTCTTTGTTCTTCATGTGTGAGGGGTCCTGGACCCAGTCCAAACCAGTTCTGGGTGCACTCTGCCAGTGCACATCTTCCTCCTTTGTGAGTGTGGACCAGGGCCATCAGACGCACCGCAGGAGGTGGAGCCAGCATTGTGGAAGGCAGGCACAGCCCTATTCAGACCCAGGTGCTACTCCTCCCACCACTCTACATGCAGATAGGTCTATTCAGCCTAGTGCTGACTCACCCAGCCTCCTGGAGCCACCCCAGCCCCTGTCACTCACAAACCAGACAGTCAATCCACAAACAGGCAGGGGCACACAGAAAGGTTGAACAAGAAAATAGCCACGTTCTAAAAGTGCTATTTCCAAACTTAGAATTTAAAAACCATCTTCACTAAAAGATGTGTTATTAAATTCTGAGTTCAGGGATACCAGATTCCACTTTTCCATCTTGCTCCTATGGGGAGATATGCAGGTACACATGGGACACAGCATTCCCCATTCTGTCCTATGGGCAAGATGGCCTTTCAATAGTGAAAAACGAAATTGGCAGTATTTCACTATCAGGACATGTTACCCACACTAGTACATGTCCTACCTTTCACATAAACTGCACCCTGCCCAGGGGGTACCTTGGGCCTACCATGGGGTGTCCAATGTGTAAGAAAAGGGAAGGGTCAGGCCTGGCAAGTGTGTACACTGGCCAGGACAACATGGCAGTTAACAAACTGCGCACAGGCACTGCAGTGGCAGGCCTGAGACACCATCTTAGGGCTACTCCTGTGGGTGGCACAATCAGTGCTGCAGGCCCACTAGTAGCATTTGAATCACCAGCCCTGGCACACTCAATGCACTTTACTAGGGACCTACTGGTAAAACAAATATGCCAATCAAGGATAACCAATCACCATAACAATTTACAGAGAGAGCATATGCACTTTAGCACTGATCAGCAGTGGTAAAGTGCCCAGAGTCCTATAGCCAACAACCACAGGTCAGGAAAAACAAAGGAGGAAGAAGCAAAAGTTTTGGGATAACCCTGCAAAAAGGGCCATTTCAACACCAACAATGTACATTACACAGTCATTCCCAGTGTCATACGTCATTGCAAGGAGAGTAACTAAAATCAGAATGCCCTGAATTGCCTTTAGTCGCTAATGGACCTCAACCCCCCACCCATCACCCACGCTATGCTGACCCCCAACATGGCATAGTCGATCCCTCAGCCCCCTCCCACCCGTAAATGTAAAACCACAGAATCTACATCCCATAACATAAACAAACCCAAATGTTCATGGTGGGTTACACACCGGGGCAGATGTTGCCTACTAAACATCGAAAGATAGGTACCAGAGCCTATGTAACTATGTGCTCCTCCAATACTGATCATCTCAATTATGCATAATATTAAATGTAGTGACAGTGCCGCCCCTAAACCCCCTGGTAGGATACCATAACTAAGCTATCTCCCCACACCATCCCCCAAGTGAGGGCACACCGCAGTTTTATACCAAAAGCAGAAACACATTCAGGGAAATTTACTGTTCTTCCGGGTCTGGAGAATCATCGTCCAAGGAGGGGCGGACTTTTGGAGATCCCCCACCCCGTTTGTCGCTCTCTCTTCTTTTTAAGAAGTGCAAAACCTGTTTAGAGTCGTTAAATATGTGAAATTTCCCATCTGTGCGCACCCTAAGCTTCGCTGGGTAAATCATATTATATTCCAGATTCAGGTCGCGTAGCTTCCGTTTAAAAGGGATAAATTGACGTAGCGATTCCTGGACAGCTTGTGTGAAATCTGGGTAAATAGATATCTCTGTGCCCTCGTATCTCAGGGATTGTAGTTCCCTGGTTTTCTTTAAAGCAGCGTCCCTGTCTCTATAGTTAAGCACCTCGGCGATAATAGGGCGAGGAGCGGCTCCAGGGACCGGCCTGGGAGCGAGAGACCTATGGGCGCGCTCGATGATGAACATGTTAGAAAAGGTATCTTTGCCCAGGAGTGTAACCAGCAATTGTTCCACAAAGAGTTCCATATTTGGGATGTTGGAAGATTCAGCAATGCCCACTATGCGCAGATTGTTCCTCCCTGAACGCGCTTCCAAGTCCTCTGCTTTAGACTGAACGGAGTGCAGTAGCTTTTCTAGCTTCGTGGTGGAGTTCAAGGTAGAGTTCAGTGTGTCCTACGCGCCCGACACCCTCTGTTCAACAGTGTCCAATCTTGCAGCTTGTTTGTCCAGCCTCTCCGACATCCTGTCCATCCTGAAGGAAAGGGCGTCTATCTTTCCATCAATTTTCGTTAGGCTGAGCTGCATGGCCATGAGGATCTGTTTGAGATCAGAGTCGGCGGCAGTGTCACCCATCTCTGATCCAGACTCAGATGCATTTTTCTCGGTGTCTTGTTGTCTGGGGGTTTTACGTGGCTCAAATTGCAACTTGGATTGCTATTTCTCTGTGCGGCCCATGTTCGCCACTGGGATCAAGTTGAGATCGCTAGGGAGTATCACCCTCAATGTAGGTCGCTATAGCCTCACACAGATCACCTCGCGGAGGCAACCACCACAGGGGTCAGGGCCCTACCAACTGCGTGAACAAAGGTCTTGTGCACCTACCACGATGCACCACCACCTTATAGTACTTATTATCAGGAGTCCGTGACCAACAGCAGCATCCCAGTCAGCCGCTAAGTGCCCAAGGGATGCAGGCCGTAGCATCATCAGCACAGAGGCAGCAGATGGAGATCCCCGTTAGACCACCAAATCCTGCAGATCATGCCTAGGGTGCACCACCAATTATGTAGAGCCCACGACCACAGAGGCCGAGGGGGAGAAGAACAGGCTAGCGGCTGACCCCAACACAGAAGGCTCAGCGGGCTCAACCAGCAACCAGACCCCAATACTGAACGTGTTTGTCCTGCCGATGTCTCCAGGGGGCCGCAGCGTCAACACGGCGGCAGGCACCAGGAAAGCTGTGCCGCCCGAGTACTCCAATCAATAGGGGAATGCCTCACTGAGTCGCACCAGAGACACAAATTAAGAAGAGGCTTTCACTGCCTGTAGAGGGCTGCAATCAACGGGCGCTCCACACACACGACCTCAGCACTGAGGGTCTGCCCCTTTGTCCCAGCGATATGCACAATAGTGCCCAAGAATCACTGTGTCCTCAAGGCAGCCCCAACACAGCACCCCCACCACTCGTTGAAGGAGGTTAATGGAGCGAGGGGGACAACAGCCGCAGTACTCCCAGCAGGAGGGCCAGATAATAAAGCAAAGGCGGCCGCGATTCAGCACGGCGCTCGTCCCCCCCAGTCAACGGGGACGCTGACTCCAGTGACGGGAGCGGGTGGGGTCCTGGATGCCAAAGTCTAAAGCGGGGGCAGCAGAGAGAAGCGCAGGCCGCCCCAACCACTCACCGCTGCAGCCGCGGGTCCAACGGCGCTCCGGGACACTCAGTAGACGCGAAGCCACCACACCTCGCTCCAACGGCCGGGAGCCAGTGGGGCGGGGTGCCAAATGGTGCTCCAGCGGCTTCAGCAACATTGCGGGACAAATGTTCAGGCAAAGAGTGGGCCCGGAGACTGCACAGGAGCGGCAAGCACGGAGATGGGCCCGCAGCGATAGCGCAGGCCTCCAGGTAGGCCGCACGCAACAAACACCAGGCGGGATCTAGGCCGCAGCTTTCAGATCGGACGAGTCCTTAACACCTAGCGGCCTCGATTCGACTTTTTCTTTTTTCTTTTTGGGGTCCCACGGCTGCCAATACGTCCCACAGGCACTGGCTGCAGCAGGGGGACGAAATAGGTCAAATTGGAGAGCAGGATCGAGTCGGATGAATGACGGCTCATGGAGCTACCCTAAAGCGCGGCCATCTTGCGGCCAGGCAAGCGCCGCCCCCAACTCCTAGTGCCACTTTGTGTGGCTGCAGAGTCTTTGCCACAAATAGGAGCAGGCATGGTCACGAGACATAAGCCATTGGTGTAAACAAACAAGGCCATGAGTTGCAGAGTCTAGCACAGGTCAGAAAATTAAAAAATATCTGGATATTAGCTCAATGAACTGTAGCCCTCTCAACCACATGCTCTGCTGTAAACATTGCAAACGCCTGGCCATGTTAGAACAATTCACCAAAACCACTGCTGGAGTAGAGAATGAAAGCAGCACACAGCAGTCCAAATCTGCTTCGTACCGACACCTACGACTCATCATCCCTCACCCAACCAAAAACTAACATCAACAAATTCCTCACTAACAAAATAGGAACCCTCTGTGACAACATTGACCTACCCATCTGACATAAAAAAAACTGTTGTGGAGGTTGGGTGATATAATTTTTGGGGTGATATAATTTTTGGGGTGACATGTTTTGATTGGACTCTGTAACGCATAAAGAATTTCAGGAGTGGTGGAAAGAGTTCCAAAGAACAGGCTGCTGGACGTGTGGCTCCTCAGATCCTAAAATAATAAATAATAATATTTGTTTCTTTCCATGAAGCCCTCTTTCATTATACATTTGGTGAAAGGAACCTCAAGCGATCGTAGTAGATCAGCGTGTGATGGAAAACGTTGTGAAGTTGCATGAGCCAATGCTTGAACCAGCACGAGTCAGAATTCTGGCTGTGCTGACTCTGCACGTGTCGATTCTAAAAGCTCCACACCGGATACATCGTTGGCTACTGCAGCCTGTAGGCTAGAGGTGAGAGTTTCTCTACTAAATACGTTTGAGGCCAATATTTTTTTTTTTTACATTGTTTTGTGCCTGGCAATTATTTTCATAACTTTATACAACTAATATCAGAACTTGGTTAACCATACCGCTATTGGAAGTGGACTTTTCACTCATATATGTTGTTGCCTGTACATTCGGAGGAATACGTGCTATAAAAATTCTGTTTTGAAAATCATGTGGCCAGTTATTTTTGCATTGTGTCCTGACAAATTTAGCTGTTTTCTGACTCCTTTCATTTTCCGAACTACTTTGTACTGTGTTTGGTACAATTAATGGTGAAGTGTGGACAGTGAATTAGTCCAATATTTGGACGATGTGTTAACACTGGATAATTCCATTGTGTGTATAAACCTAAGCACTCAGAATGTTACTATAAGCCCACCTCAAGCTTGCTGGCCATCAGGTGTAAAACTTTAATGAAAAACATTTTTTGAACTATTTTGCTGCAGTTGATGAGCAGTGCAATATGTTTTAGGATCAGAAAAAATGATTTTATTGTATTCTCGTGGTCCTTCAGGATTGAAAGTATATAGTTGAATGCCTAAAGTAGCTGTCGTGCATGATGTGAAAGTTGTTAAATCTGCCATTTTAGATCTTGTTAAATATTTTGCACCTAAAGTCTGCACTGAAATCACTAGATACAAATCATTTTAAAGGAATAGAGATAATCATGAATCTATTGATGAATATGTGTCGTAGTTAAACAAAATTTGGCTATCGATTTCGAGTTTGGTAGCCTACATAATGATTTGATTCGGCACCAGGTAATGATGCATGCATTGAATCCAGCTAATTAGTAGCGTTTATGGGTGGATGGTAATTCTGCGTTAGACAATGATTCAGCTAGTATACAAAAGGCAGAAATATCAGGAAGATGTGCTAATAAAGAATAGCAATATAAAAAAGAAAGATGTGCTATTATTTTAAAACATGATGTTATGGAGAGTGAAATAATCAGTAAAATTAAGGACAATATTAAAAGTATAAGGAGTAACCCAGATGTTACCACTGTGACAGAAAGTAACATGTAACATTTAACAAACATTGACCAGCTTTGAACCAAAAAGGCAGTATTTGTGGTGTTGTGGGTCATTATGCTAAAGGTTGCGGGAGAAAAAAAAGATTGAATTAAATCTGTAATAGGTGTGGATGAAAAAAATAATGATTCTAAGGACGAGGGGATGGCAGCTGCTGAAGGTAATGTTATAGGTTTGAGTAGTATTTTTGTTTTGAATGAAAATGATGGCATCTGCTGTAAGAACAAAGAATGCTGGATGTCCATAGGTGTTGTCAGTCTTAAAATCTTTGCAGATTCTGATTCTCTCTACACAATTATCAATGAGAATATTTGGAGGAACAAATTTGAAAATGGAAATTATGATAAGAGAGGAGATGTTAAAAGAATTGGAAAGACTAGTATCCTTGAATGTGATTAAGGCGATTGAGGCATAAAATTGGATATCTCCACTTGATGTGGCACAACACAGTAATGGCAAAATAAGATTGTGTGTAGACTTATGCCATTTAAATAACAACATCATTAATTATAGATTTGCCATTTCCAAAATAAATGAAAGGGTGATGTCTGTTAGTGGTACCAATTGGATCTCCATAGCAGTGGACTTTTCTTCTGCATACCATCTATTTTCCCTTGCGAACACATGAATGAAACTTACATTACCCTTGTGGTTGTCTCTGGTTCAAATGGATGCCAATTGGCATGGCTTTGGCTTCAGCATTTAATGTTGAAGTTGTTTGGGAAGAAAAATGGCATAAAGTTCTTTCAGTTTTGAAAAAGGGGACCCCTACTAAAAACAATGGATCTTGCTAGCTGTAGGGAACAATATCATTTGGGGTAAAACAAAAAGCTATCCACAAGATATATAATAACTATTCAATGTGAAGCATCAGGCCTGGATCTGTGTGAAAACAGTACACATAAAATAATCATATATATGAAACTGCAAACAGTTGCTTTTTGATACAAAATTGTATTTCTTTATTTTAATAAATCAATTTTTTCTGTTCAGAAGAACAGAAACAATTATTAAAATAAAGAAATACAAATTTACCCCAAATGATAAAGTTCTTTCAGGACATTTTGTTTTTTTGCAAGGATAAACATGAGCATCATGTAAGGTTAGAGAGGTTGTTGAGCATTTTGGAGCCGAAAAGTCTATCAGTGTATATATGTTTTCACATTGGGCTGTCATAAAACAAGTAGAAAAAGCAGATACTGACTCAGTGTTGGAATTTTTCAATCAAGTTTTTACTTCTGAAGGTATTTCAACTACTCTACTGAGTGACAATGGGGTGCAATTTTAATCCAACAAGAGCTACTTTGAGAGAGTTGGGGTGAAACCTAAAAAACACTTTCTTGTACAACTCCAGCACTAATGTCATGACTGGGAGATTTATTTGCATGATTAGGGGTGCAATTCAATTGGCTATCAAAAGTAATATAGATTGAATAACACACAATGGTAAACTTGGTAAAACTGTGTGGGCTTACAGAGCTACTAGTAATTATGCCATAGGGTTATCTCTGTTTGTCATTATGAGGGGAAGGAACCCCAGAACCAAGTACAATCCGGGACGATTGTTCAAATCTGGTGTTGAGCAATAGTCTGTGGAATCTGCCCATAGAAGAACAGGTGACTATCATAAAAAAAGAAGGCCATGTTATGATTCTAAAAAGAGTACAAGGTGCTTCAAAATCCAAGTTGGGGAATGGGTTCATGTAAATTTGTAATGCTGAGAGCCTGCTTTATGGTCCTGCAGAAGGTGTGGAAGTTATGCAAAATGAGGTGCAGTTGAGCGATGGTCAAAATTGGAATCTAAATCATGTTGCAAGAGGGTTGAGTGGCAACTGGAAGGATTTTCACAGAGGAATCTATGGTGGTGGCACTGGATTGTTGGATGATTTGGTGGATGAAAGCTGTGAGGAGCCAATTTCGGATACTAAGGATAGTGAGATGAGAGTGGGATTTGGTGTGAGTAATGGATGTAGCGATAGTGGATTAGTAGTATCCACAGCCAGGAATGTTTTAGAAGCAGAGGAGGTGTCCTTACAGCATCTCAATATTAGCTGAGACGACAGTACATTGATCTCCAAACCTGATGGTGTGTCAGGGGAGGATGGTGTGCAAGGTATGTTGTGTTGTGCACTTTGCACAAGGAAACAACAATGGATGATTGTGAGCACCACAGACTTAATGGACCTAAAGTCTGTAAACGAAACAGGAAGCCTCCAAGGTGGTTAAAGGACTATGTTCATGATGATGATTTGGCTGCTTACCACTGTATTTTGTTCCTAACTATGCTTATCTGGAATTCCCATTATTATTCTTCCTCTTTCCTGTTTTACAATTGTTGCAAAATGTTGTATTTGGTTTCCTTCTTTATTGTTTTTCATGTTTTAGGAGGGGATTGTGTTGTGGAGCGTGGTTGATGGAATTATGTTCCTAACCTGTTTTGATTCTACTCCCTGACTCAGAGAGAATTCCAGGAGTTGTGGGAAGGATTTCAAGGAACATGTCACTGTAACGTATGGTTCCTCAGGTGCTGGAATAAATACACATTCAGTTTGGCAATGCTATGTTTCTTCATTCCACTACAGAAACCCACCTCCTTTCCCCAGGTTCCCTGCTCTTTTTCAGATCATCAAACTGTGGCACCCCCCCACCCCTCCCCCCCCTTACAAATGATGACCTGATTACCATACTCTAATCTCTCAAGGTAACAACCTATGATGATGATGCCAGTGGTCCTGACTGCACTATTACAAACAAAGTGGATCTGATACAGAGACTGTCACGTAAAAAGTCAATAACATCTGTCCTGAGAAGTGTCAGTACCATTAAATCCGACCCCGCTGAGAAGTGCTGGTAGGATCCCATTAAAGAGTAAAAGAGCATGGATGTGAAGTGCTGCTACACTTTATTACAAGCACTGAGAGTCTACGGGAAAAACTGGTCATCTCACAGTAAGTGCAAAGCAGGCTTGCTGAGAAGTATATATATTATTGCTAGTTGTACAGTATTGTTCATTATAAAGGTTTTTATTGACTTTAGAAACTACTTTACAGGTTAATTATCAAATTACCTACATACTTTGTGTGTATACATTACACTGGAAACTTTGTTCTTCACCTACATTTTAATGGCTGGATATAATGGGCTTTCTGATTTATTGATTCTTTTAGAATTCACTTGTTGGCTTTTGGAATACAGTGCTACCCGCTGTGAGCAGTGAATTGCCTTGTGCTTTATAATTAGGTGTTGGCTTCTTTTTGGCGGTAAACAGCCATTACAACGAGTTTTTTTAGTTTGCGATACCATTACAATGCATGCATTACCACGCATGCGTTGTACATCGCGAAGTCATTACTACGCATTTTTTTAGAATTCATGGTCATTTACCACGCATGCCTTTACAACGAATTTCGTTGTAAAGGTATGTATAGTAAATGACCATGCGTTCTAAAAAAATGTAGACGATCCACGTCGTTGTAAGGAAATAGAGGCTGTTCCGTTTCCTCATAACGACGTGCACCGCCCCTCAGAGACGACGTGTAGCAGGAACCAGGAGGAGAGAGGAACCACGAGGAGAGAGAGGGAAGGGGGATTGGGCATGGGATGGGGGTTACTTTTTTAGGGTTTAGGGGGTCGAGGGGTCGTGCTGGGGGTAGTGTTTTAGGGTTTAGGGTAGTGTTGTGGTGTTTGTGTAGTGTAGGGTAGTGTTTTAGGGTTTAGGGTAGTGTCGGGGGTCGTGCAGGGTAGTGTTTGAGTGTAGGGACCGGACTGGGGGTCGGGGGTCGTGCTGGGGGTAGTGTTTTAGGGTTTCGGGTAGTGTTGTGATGTTTGTGTAGTGTAGGGGGTCATGCTGGGGGTAGTGTTTTAGGGTTTAGAGTAGTGTTGTGGTGTTTGTGTAGTGTAGGGTAGTGTTTTAGGGTTTAGGGTAGTGTCGGGGGTCGTGCAGGGTAGTGTTTGAGTGTAGGGACCGGACTGGGGGTCGGGGGTCGTGCTGGGGGTAGTGTTTTAGGGTTTAGGGTAGTGTTGTGGTGTTTGTGTAGTGTAGGGGGTCGTCCTGGGGGTAGTGTTTTAGGGTTTAGGGTAGTGTTGTGGTGTTTGTGTAGTGTAGGGTAGTGTTTTAGGGTTTAGGGTAGTGTCGGGGGGTCGTGCAGGGTAGTGTTTGAGTGTAGGGACCGGACTGGGGGTCGGGGGGTCGTGCTGGGGGTAGTGTTTTAGGGTTTAGGGTAGTGTTGTGGTGTTTGTGTAGTGTAGGGGTCGTGCTGGGGGTAGTGTTTTAGGGTTTAGGGTAGTGTTGTGGTGTTTGTGTAGTGTAGGGTAGTGTTTTAGGGTTTAGGGTAGTGTCGGGGGTCGTGCAGGGTAGTGTTTGAGTGTAGGGACCGGACTGGGGGTCGGGGGGTCGTGCTGGGGGTAGTGTTTTAGGGTTTAGGGTAGTGTTGTGGTGTTTGTGTAGTGTAGGGGTTCGTGCTGGGGATTAGTGTTTAAGGGTTTAGGGTAGTGTTGTGGTGTATGTGTAATGTAGGGTAGTGTTTTAGGGTTTAGGGTAGTGTCGGGGGTTGTGCTGGGTAGTGTAAATGTAGTGAGAGGACTGTCACTTACCTTAGAAACTTTTACCACGACTATACCTTTACCACGCATGTTTTTGCGTTGTAATGGCATGCGTGGTAAAGGCATAGTCGGGGTAAAAGTTTGCGTTGTAATGGTATCTCGTAATTGACAACGCGTACTAATACCCGCGTTGTAATGGTACGCGTTGTATTGGTACGCGTTGTAACGAGTGCTATTCCTTTTTGGCATGTGTTGTGGTGACTGATCTCACTGGTTATCGTTTGTTCTGCGTTGGGTGTTCCTGATTCACATCCTGCTTTCACTAGTCGCTTACTTCATTGTGTATTATGCATTCAATGTATTTTAGTTATATTTCTATTTCTGTTTTATTGTTGATTCCTACTTTTTTAGACTACGCTGCTTTACAAGGGTCTACACACCTGTATAAAACTCAACACTTTGCCCTGAGGATGGTCTCATGTACTTGTTAGACTAGAGATACTAGAGATCGAAACATTGATATATTGGCCACCACAATTACCATACCTGAAGGATTCGCACGCCTTTTCCTCAAGGAAATATCTCTAAAGTCAAGGAGAACTATACGGTTGGGTGCTCCCCGGCCTGTCTCAGATCACTATTGAGACTAAAAAAAAACATTACTTTGTTGATCTTGTTTGACAGTGGAAAAGTGTGATTTGTTTTTGACCCTTCTTTTATTTGCCTATTGTGATAAATATATTTCAATTCGTATTGACATACATACCTTGTTTAACTAATGTTGTATTACATACAACCCATTGTTGATTTGCTACTTATTGCATATTGTGTTAAGGGGAGCGGATACATCTTTACAGTGTCCCTTAAACAAGATACTGAGCAGTCATTTCTCTCCTTCAGGAGATTCTTTGTTGTATTCACTATTACAGTGAATGTACTGCCCCCAGGGCAGTCGCGAACTGATGCTGCCGCTAGGGTAGTGCATTCAAGTTAAACACGGACCGGCTTTTTCAAAGCTGCTCCGTTTTTCACTGTGCAGGCAGCAACCCGCCAGCACGTTAAAGAGGGATGAGAGATCACTTTTCAGATGGGTGAGTGAATGACTGCACCTGCCTGCAAGGGAATATCCATAGGACCCCCATTTCTCCCTCCAGAGGGCTACCTTCAGGTGGCGCACTGACAATGCACCACTTTTTTCTGGCACACTTTCAGTGTGCCTCCTCAGCTTCTTTGCACCCACATCCATAATTCAGCACGGTTGCAGAGGCATAGAGATTCTGTCATTTGCATGGGGTCGCCCCCCCATGCAAATGTGGGAACTCCCTCTTGAGATAGTGCTGGTGCTTCATGTGCACCAGCGCTATCTGGATTACAGAAGGGGATGCACACGTTTCTGAGGCCCCTTCTGTAATAGAAAAGTGCCCCGGGGCGCACAAAGTGAGTGCACATGCCTGTTGCTCCCCGGAGCACTTTCTGTAATACGGCCCCGGGTATAAAAAAGGGACTATCAGACCCACTCTTCAGTTCACTTTCTGGACCTGTGAAAGGACTTTCAGAAGACTGCCTGCTGCTGTGACCTGCTGGGCACCAAGAAGGACTGCTCTTCTGCTTAAATCCTGCCTTGCACCACAGAAGTCTGCCCTGCTGCCTGAGGCCTCCACATCACCTTGAACCCAGGACTGACACAGTGACTCCTGATCAGAGGCTCAGGGACATCTTAAACGGCACCTGGGCCATGCCTGAGTGAGTACTGACCCTCTAAGTGGTGCCTCTCCAGTCCTGGACCCTTGGAAGATGCGGTCAGGATGCCCAGATAGCCCAAATCCAAAAGTTGGCGCTTAAAAACATTTTGACCAAAGAGTGGTCTGAGAGACGAAGGAGGACCAGGGCCAACGTGCTTTTTGATCTGCCCAAGGTGCATCACCGTTCAGCCTGACTTCGCAGCAACTTCTGCTACATTCTTCTCTGCAGCAGCAAATACTGTTCAGCAGCTCCTCGCAGAAGGGGTATCCAACCTTGTGGAGCCCTTGTCAGCTACTGCCTGCAGCTTCATCCCAATGGAGAAGTTTGAACGAAGGATTCTTCACACCGACTTCAGCCAGCTGCTCCCCGATGACGGCGCCTCCTCCTAGGATACTGCCAGCTTCCTTGCCCCACTGAACTTTACCTTCTAAGAAATGTTTCCACTAAATTTCCTATAAGTCCAAAGGTAACCAGAGACCAGGCCCAATCCACTTCTTGTACTTATCTCTGTCGGCCATAACTTTCAACTTTGCCCAGGTCTCACCCAACTAGATGTTCCCGGTTGGCGCTTTGATCTATTAGGCACTAGATTTCACTGTAAACTTTAGAAATTCATAACTCTGGTTCTTCTGATTGGATTTATTTCATTTTGGTGTCAAGTAATTTAATGAAATGTACTCTACGTTTCTAAATTGGTGTGGGAATTGTCTTGTGTTGTGTTTTCACTTCATTACTGTTTGTGTGCTGCATAAATACTTTACACATTGCCCCTAAATTAAGCCTGACTGTTTGTGTGCCACTGTTAATTTAGTGACTTATAGTGGTTGACCCTAAAAGGAATTACAGCTGTTTCTGAGCAGGGTTTCAGCCCCTCACCCAACAACCCGATTTCTCACAACTTCTTTAAAGGTCGTGCTACAAAATGAAAATAATTGCTAATTGCCAAATATTTCAACTGGCAGACTTTCTGCAAAAGCCAAACTTCAAAGCCTCTAACAAAATCAGGATTTCCAGCTAATCAGGAATGCTCAAGTAAGGCAGGCTGCAAGACTCCACAGTTCTGTCAGAAGAGCAGAAAGGCACAGGCCTGCCCGAGCATGACAGATCTGGGACACTCCATGGTTCAATGTTTGGGTCTGAGAGGAGAGAGGCGCGTGGAAGTAATGTAATCTGACACCGCCCCGAGGCATCATGGGTCACGGGCACGGCGGTTTGATAAGCTCAGCCTTTTACTTGTGGGAAGTCAGCACAGCCGACAGAGTGGAATCCCTGGGAATTTAGCTCGATTTTCCTGCTAGACGAATATTAAACGGAGGCTGAATAGCTCTATATGTCTCAGAAGCAAACTGTCTCTTCAAATGAAAGCAAATGTCACGCACACCGGTACTGCGCGCGCCTAACCAGTTTGCATTACCAGGTATTGTTTAACATCGCTTCCCCAGATACAATGTATGGCAGAGTTACCGTCTTCCTGCGTTGTCTGTACATATAACTATATTTGGGGTCACTCCAGACATGCTTTACCGTCTTCCCATGGCACGTGTGTGGTGTCCTCCACATTAAGTAAATAAAAGGAATAAAACCAGATAGCTTAAAGAGGTCCAGTTTATTCACCTCAGCCACCAACAGCTAACAGATAACTGACAATCTCAGAATGTTAACTAACATTCGCCCTAGATTACATAGTAGGATTCTAAATGGAGAACCCCAAGATGTCACACATCTTCTCTCCTTACAATAAAAATAAAAAAACAAAGAAACAAACTAAAAAAACAAAAACAAATGAAATACCAATGAAGAAAAAAGAACCGATCATGTGTCATAGTCTTTCATATGAAATGGTAAACTGCACCACCTCAGACTCCTCCTTCTGATATTGTCAGAGAAGAGAGAGGCTCAGATAAGCAAGACTTTTTTTTAAATCTGACATACTGCAAGATTTCTCACCATTAATGGGATGAGAATTGACCGAAGCCACACGACTCTTGTTCCAAATCCTTCCATCTTCAGTTTTAACAGCATTTCTGAAAATTTTTACAATTCTTCTCACCTTGGAAAACTTAGACCAAGATTGACAACCCACAGGAGCTCTAATCTTTACATAGTCGCCAACACACAAATTGTTGTATTGAACACATTTCTTATCATCAAAATAAAGTTTTCTTTCAGATTGTTTCTCAAGTTCTCTGACTCTCCAATCCCCAATGCGATTGTCTTTCCAACCCTTATTGAAGGACATCCACCCAGGACAGAGCTTAGTGTTAGATGCCCTACCTTTAAAGAGCTCAAAAGGAGATCTACCTGTGGTGGAATGGGGAGACATACGATAGGCAGTGATTCTATCTTGCAAAATCTGTTTCCAGTTTAAATTACTCGCCCTAGCCAACTGAATACTTTCTTTAAGAGTCTTGTTGACTCGTTCCACAGCCCCATTGGTTTCAGGATGATAAACAGCACTGCGCTTGTGACTTATACCACAATTTTTAAGATAAGCCTGAAATTCAGAAGAACAAAACTGAGGCCCATTATCAGAGAGTATGCAATTAGGATAACTCTCCTCTTGAAAACCTCTTCCAAAAACTTTATGACACAAGAGGATGAAATATCTCTAACAGAGCTCACTTCAATCCATCTGGAAAAAAGATCCAAAAGAACTATCAAATAAGGTGTGTCAGACACTCCATGCAGAGGACCAACTATGTCAATAGCTAGCTCATCCCAAGGATAATTGGGTAATTTTCTACAGACCATGGGCATTTGTCTGCTTTTGAGTATCTTATCACTGGAACAGCACTCCAAACAGTCTCGAACCAACCTTTCAATCTCTTTGTCCATGGCAGGCCACCAGTATTGCATTCTCAAATATTCCTTTGTCTTAACAATACCTAAATGACCAGAGTGAGCAAGACATAAAAGTTTACAACGCACACCCACAGGAGGAACAAGTTTGGTGCCTCTTACCAAAATCCCATTAACAACAGACAACTCATCACCAACCAAAGACCAAGGCTTCACCAAATGTTTGTTTTTACCTGAAAGAAGTAACTCCATTACTTTCGAGATTTCTTGATCTTTCCCAATCTCCGTTTTCCACTCCACCTCATCGACAACTCCCACAGTAATCTCACAGACATTAACTACATCATCAACCAGACTTTCCTCATCCACATCAGAGTTGGTAATGTCCACCAATCTAGAGAGGCAATCTGCCGACTTGTTGATAACACCAGGAATATATTCTACAATAAAATCAAATTCTTGTAAAGAAATAATCCATCTCCTAATTCTCGACGAAATGGAATCTAAACCTTTTTTCAAAAACACTTCTTTAAGTGGTTTATGATCAGACAATACCTTCACCTTAGTTCCCCAAATTAAATTTCTAAACTTCCTTAGAGCCCAAAAAATGGCAAGAGACTCCTTCTCAATTACCGAATAGTTAAGTTCAGAACCCCTCAAACATCTAGACGCACAAGCAATAAGACAATCAACCCCATCATGTTTCTGCA
The DNA here is from genome assembly GCA_963921515.1 of Calotriton arnoldi. NCBI lineage: Eukaryota > Metazoa > Chordata > Amphibia > Caudata > Salamandridae > Calotriton > Calotriton arnoldi. The sequence goes on from CAWUFW010009345.1 coordinate 789,842, forward strand.
GTAACACAGCGCCCAGACCTTTTGCACTGGCATCTGTAAGAATCAAAGTCTCTTCTCCTGGCACAAATGCTTGTAGGGAAGGTGCCTTCTTCAAATCATGCTTGATAGCAACAAATTCATTGGCACACTCAGTACTCCACTCAAACACAGTACTCCTCCCAGTAAGTTTCCTGAGAGCATGACTCTTATCAGCGTAACCTGGAATAAACTTACTGTAAAACTCAACCATTCCTAAAAAAGAAAGTAACTCCTCCTTGTTAGAAGGCTCACTGATGTTTGTGATAGAATCAACTAAGTGCTTCTTAGGGAAAACTCCACGCCCAGTAATACTGTGCCCTAGATAGTTAACCTCCTCCATGGCAAACTTGCACTTCTCTTTTTTAAGTGTTAAACCAGCTTTTCTCAAACATTCCAAAACAGCACACACTCTTGAATAATGTTCAGCTTCCGTGCTACCATAGATCAACAAATCATCTTGATAGCACTTCACACCAGAAATACCTTTAAGGACATTGAACATGATCCGTTGGAAAACAGAAGCTGCAGAAACCAGACCGAAAGGCATCCTACAAAATGTATAAGTACCCATGGGAGTTATGAAGGCTGTCAATTCTTGAGAAGACTCATCTAACTCCACCTGATGATAGGCGGATGCCAGATCCAAGGTTGTGAAAAACTTAGCACCAACCAGGGTACCAATCAACTCGTCTATATTGGGCAGTGGAAACCTATCTACTACAACCTCCTTGTTGAGCGAGCGCAAGTCAATGCAAAGACGCAACTCACCACTAGCCTTCTTAGCAATCACTATGGGAGACAACCACTCAGTTGCTTCGACAGGCACTATAATTCCCATGTCAACTAAACGCTCAATCTCCTTTTGAACACCTGCCTGTTCATTCAATGGTACCCTCCTAACCTTAGCAACAACAGGGACCGCACCCTCCCTCAGTCTTATGTGATGTTTGTAACTCTTAAGACATCCTAATTTGTCTTCAAACACATCTGCAAACTGCTCGGCCAATGTAGACCAAGAATCATCTACTGTCTGCACTATTACTTGTGGTTCAGCATTAGGATTAAGACGAACCCCAAGCAAACGTTGGTGAGGCCACCCCAAAAGTGCATCTCCATGCTCAGCCACATAAACTTTGCCAGTAATGATGCGTCCCCCTAACTCAATGCAGGATACGAAACACCCCAACAAATTTATAGGCAAACCACCATACCCCACAGGAGAAACATCGCTTATCATAAGAGCAATCTTTTCTTTAAAACACTGGTCAAATATATCCCTACTAATCATGGTAAGATGTGAGCAAGAATCAAACTTCAACTCAAGCTCAACTCCTTGAATTTTGACCACATGAGAAGGATGATTGGCTTTTTGCACATCAACCTGATACATTATTTCCTTTACCTGAGGTTGATCTCTAACTTTTGCTTGAGACTGTTCCCTTCTTTTACCCTTGTTTTTGCAACATTTGGCATAGTGACCTTTCATGCCACAAACACTACAATTGAAGCGCAGGGCAGGACAGAACGGAGCATTCGCTCTGTGACCAACTCTGCCACACCTGAAACAAACGACTCTGTTGTCAGCTGAAGAGGCACCTTCAAAACCCAGAGTAAGTTTGTCGCTTTCACTGACAACAGATGCCTTGTTTTTGACAAGACATACAACTTCTTCAATATCTGTACTCAAAACATTTGATTTTTCTTTTGCAACACTCAATTCTTTAACACATTTCATCATATGTTCTACTCTCTTAGCTACAGCGAGAACCTCTTCTAAGGGTGGCTCATCTTTTAACCACAGTTCTTCTCTGCTTTTGTCATGTGCACATTTCAAGACAAACTGATCCCTGATCCTTTCCTCCACAGTCCCTCCAAATTTGCAAGATGCCGCAAGCTTCCTCAGAGCAGTGACAAACTCCTCCACAGTCTCATCTTTTTTTTTGCTCTCGTAGGCCAAAATGATAACGCTCCATTATCGTGCTTAGACGAGGAAGATGGTGTCTATCTAACTGTAAAATGCACATTTCATATTCATTCAAGCTTCTTTGGTCAGCAGCGCTGAGTTCTGGCAAATGCTCAAGAACCTCTTGCCCTTCACCTCCTAAGCAATGCAAGAGTAAAGAATGCTTTCTTTCCGCACTTAAATTAGTCCCACAAACCCGTGCGTAAGTCACAAAAATTGTCTTCCATTTCTGCCACTTAATCAATGGTTCACCTGGACTGGTAAGGAAAAACGGTGGTTGTGTTACATTCTGCATTCCAAAATACTAAACTAAAAACACATTTGTGTACCAACACAACAAGTAATGTCCAGTAATGTGCCCAATGCCCCTTACACGGAGATAAAAGTACAGTACTTGTTTGCGCTCCAATGTCGCCTTAAAAATATTTCCCACACACAAGTTAAGCAAACCTAAAAGTATGACACAGAAATGTGAAATATTAAATCACTGTGTTTGAATTTACCAAAAACAATAATGCCTGCCACATTAAAGTAGCACGTGAATCTAAACTTCTCCAAAAAAAAAAACTTTTTTTTTTTTTTAAATACCAAGAACAAACCCAATGTGCCGGCAGAACTCCCAGGTGTGCCAGTCACCGTGTCATAAAACGAACAAAAGCTAAGTCTTAAATTACCGTTTAAATAAAGCTTTCCCAAAACAAAGATGCACTCGAAAAACCTGGAAGTCTATTGTAGTAGATGAAGGCTTTCCCAACTCTTTAAAATGGCCTCCAAAAACGTCAAAAAAACGTGATGACTCTCCTCTGAGAATAGCGTCCAAACGTGACGAGACGCTTCAAACAAGACCACCATCCATCACAAAGACATTATTCTCTTTGATCTTGCCTCCATGCGTGATGACGCTGCACGCTCCATATCACGCAGCTGACAGGCAAATCCGCTTCATCTTTCCTCAAGTCCCGCTTTCAAACGCTAGGTGAAACGCAAATGCGTTTCACCACATTCACTTCTGCTTAACTCCTCACCGGTAATCCCAAAAGTGACAAAACTCAGCTCCGTAATCAGCCGCTGGAGAAGACGATCGATCTTCTCTTCTTTAAACAAAGTAACACGACAGCCGCAGGAGGAGAAGCCGCAGGATGACTACGTTGATACGCTTCCAACTATAGCAGCCAATCTTCGCTGGATGTTGAGGTGAGTGAGCCACGCTCGTCGCCAAATAAATGTGGTGTCCTCACATTAAGTAAATAAAAGGAATAAAACCAGATAGCTTAAAGAGGTCCAGTTTATTCACCTCGGCCACCAACAGATAACTGACAATCTCAGAATGTTAACTAACATTCGCCCTAGATTACATAGTAGGATTCTAAAT
>CAWUFW010009346.1:0-152500 GCA_963921515.1 Calotriton arnoldi
CCTTGACCCCAAGGGAGATTCTTCTGTCCTCTATTCGTGAGTAGAGCGTCGAAGGTCCAGGATTCAGTTTCAGAGTTTCGTCCAGGGATAATCTAAAGTCCTAAGGACTGGGTTCCTACCTTTATACTAAAGATAGGGGTTGGACTACTCTGTGGCCCCACCTATGGGTGGGTCAGGGCAGAGGGTGGCTACACCCTTTCCCTTGTCCAGTTTGCGCCAAAGCAGGGGCTGCAAGCCCCTGATCCGGTTTGAACTGGGGTATGCACAGGGACACCAAATGTGCCCCCAGTGCAGGACTTCAAAGCACCCGAAAGTGCTCCCGCCCAGCCCCAATACACATTATCCTGTCTGGGGAGGCGGTCACACCTCCCTGGGACAGGAAACCTATTGTCCAGGCCTCCCATGCCGGAGTTTCGTCCAGCAGCAGGAGGCCAGACTCGTGTCTGTGGCAGCAGCATCCATTTTGTGATGCCAGGGCTCTGGAAAGAAGTTACCGGACTAGTCAGAGTTAACATGTCTTTCCCTCTAGAAGGGTGGAATGCTACCCCGCCGCCAGGATTGGCGGGGGGTAGTATTCCAAGATGTTTGACACCAAACACGACATGTTTAGGTGCAGCCATTCCAAAGTTAGCATTTTACCGCGAGGATATAATGCGCTTAAGAGTATATGGTCAGGCTGCACTACAAACAGCATCAGAGATGGTCTCCGAACGCTGCAGAGGGCCCTGCTCATGCAGGGCACCCTCTCACATAGGAACCATGCACTCTGCCTTTAGGATTGATAAGGCCTGCCTTAGGAGTGACTTATAGGTTTATATGTGTGTATGTATTTAGTGATATAGGTAACCTATATCACAGTAAGGAGTGCATGCACCACCTTACCCAGGCTGCAGTAGCAGACCTGTTGTGTCAGTTTGGATGGCCTTCCAGGGTGGCATAATACATGCTGCAGCCCCTGGCAGGCCTCTGAGGTACCTATGCCCTTGGTACATAGTATACCATATACTAGGGACTTATAAGGGCACTCCAGATCCCAATCAGTGATGTGCCTAAGGCACATGGAAACCATTTTAGAGAGGAAGCAGCTAGGCTGGGGTTCTGATTAGCAGGGCCCCAGCCAGACTAATGTCGAAAAACAGTGAAGCATCAGCAAAAAGTGGGGGTACCCATGTGAAGCAGATCCTACTCTCCTACACAACCCCCAAACGTAGGGACATTAAACTAACCTTGCCCAGTTAAGTCTTCATGTTCTAAGTGGAAATACCTAGAGAGTCCATCTGCATTCGCATGGTTACTCCCAGGCCTATGTTCCACTGTAAAGTCCATCCCCTGTAGGGAAATGGACCACCTAAGCAGTTTGGGGTTTTCACCCTTCATTTGTTTTAGCCATAAGAGGGGCTTATGGTCTGTCTGAACCAGGAAGTGTGTACCAAACAAGTATGGCCTCAACTTCTTCAGAGCCCAGACCACAGCAAAGGCCTCCTCTCTATGGCTGACCAACGTTTCTCTCTAGGGGTCAGCCTTCTGCTAATGAAAGCTACTGGCTGATCCTGACCTTCTTCAGTCAATTGTGACAGTACAGCCCCTACCCCCAATTCAGATGCATCAGTTTGAACAATGAACTTCTTGGAGTAATCAGGACTCTGCAGAATTGGAGCAGTGCACATGGCCTGCTTTAGGTCATCAAATGCCTTTTGACAGCTAACTGTCCACTGAACCTTTTGGGCATTTTCTTAGAAGTTAAGTCATTCAGGGGTGTCACTATTGATCCATACCCCTTGACAAATCTCCTATAGTACCCAGTCAGGCCTAAGAAGGCTCTCACCTGAGTCTGGGTAGTGGGAGCAGTCCAGTCCATGATGGTCTGGATCTTGCTCTGCAAAGGTTGAACCTGGCCTCCACCCACAAGGTGGCCCAGGTACACAACCTGACTCTGCCCTATCTGGCACTTAGTGGCCTTGATAGTCAGGCCTGCCTTTTGCAGGGCCTGTAAAACATTCCTGAGGTGGACCAGGTGATCCTCCCAGGTGGAGCTAAAGACAGCAATATCATCTAGATATGCTGCACTATAGGCTTCAGACCTGTGAGAACTGTATTCACCAGCCTCTGGAAAGTGGCAGGTGCATTCTTCAGACCAAAGGGCATTACCACAAATTGATAATGCCCACTAGGGGTTGAGAATGCTGTTTTGGGCTTTGCAGCATCAGCTAGTCTGATCTGCCAGTAGCCAGCTGTTAGGTCAAATGTGCTGAGATATTTGGCAGAGGCCAAAGTATCTATGAGCTCATCTGCCCTGGGTATTGGATGGGCATCAGTCCTAGTGACTGCATTGAGACCCCTGTAGTCCACACAAAACCTCATCTCTCTTTTTCCACCACTGGTGTGAGGTTTTGGTACAAGGACAACTGGACTAGCCCAAGGGCTATCTGAGGGTTCAATAACTCCCAAATCCAACATTTTCTGGACTTCAGTCCTGATACAGTCCCTGACATGGTCAGGTTGCCTATAAATCTTGTTTTTAATAGGCAGACTGTCCCCAGTGTCCACTTCATGAGTGCACCAGGTGGTCTGACTGGGTGTCAGTGAAAACATATGTCTAAACTGATTGAGGACTTGCCTGCAATCAGTTTGTTGCTGGGTAGTGAGGCTGCCTGCCAAGGCTGCACCATCAACTGACCCATCGTCAGGGTTCTGTGAGAGCAGGTCAGGGAGTGGGTCACTCTCTTCCTCCTGCCCTTCATCAGTAGTCATGAGCAAGCCCATGTCTGCCCTGTCCACATATGGTTTTAACCTGTTGACATGGAGAACCCTGTGGGGACTCCTGGGTGTTCCTAGGTCTACTAAATAAGTGACCTCACCCTTCTGCTCAACAATAGTGTGGGGTCCACTCCATTTATCTTGGAGAGCTGCTGGGGCCACTGGCTCCAACACCCACACCTTCTGTCCTGGCTGGTAAACAGTCAGAACAGCCTTTTGGTCATGCCAGGCCTTTTGAAGTTCCTGGCTAGCCTCAAGGTTTTTGGTTGCCTTTTTCATGTACTCAGCCATCCTGGAGCGGAGACCAAGTACATAGTCCACTATATCTTGCTTTGGGGGCTTGAGAGGTAACTCCCATCCTTCCTTCACCAAGCACAGTGGACCCCTCACAGGGTGGCCAAACAGAAGTTCAAAGGGCTGTAACCAACCCCCTTCTGAGGCACCTCCCTATATGCGAATAAAAGGCAGGGCAAGAGTATGTCCCATCTACGCCTAAGCTTTTCTGGGAGCCCTTTAATCATGCCCTTCAAGGTTTTGTTGAATCTCTCAACTAAACCATTGCATTGTGGGTGATAGGGTGTGGTGAACTTATAAGTCACTCCACACTCCTTCCACATTGCTTTTAAGTACCCAGACATGAAGTTAGCACCCCTGTCTGATACTACCTCCTTAGGAAAGCCCACTCTTGAGAAGATTCCCAGGAGGGCCCTTGCCACCACAGGTGCTGTAGTGGTCCTGAGGGGAATAGCTTCTGGGCACCTGGTGGCATGATCCACTACCACCAGGATAAACCTGTGCCCAGAGGCTGTTTGGGGATCCATGGGACCAACAATGTCAATCCCTACCCTTTCAAAGGGCACCCCCACCACAGGTAGTGGTATCAGGGGGCCTTTGTAGTGCCACCTGCTTTGCCACTGGCTTGGCAGGTTACACAGGAGCGACAAAACTCCTTACTGTCTTCAGACATGTGGGGCCAGTGAAAGTGAGGGACAATTCTGTCCCAAGTCTTGTTCTGGCCCAGGTGACCTGCTAAGGGAATATCATGGGCTAGGGTCAATAGGAAGCCCCTGAACTTCAGAGGTATAACCAACCTCCTGGTAGCACCAGGCTTGGGGTCTCTACTCTCTGAGTACAGGAGTCCATCATCCCAATACACTGTATGGGGACCACTAGCTTTCCCAGCAGCCTCAGCAGCAGCTTGCTGTCTGAGGGGTTCAAGGGAGGGGCAGCTCTGCTGCTCCTGGCTCAGATCTGCCCTAGAAGGTCCCCTGTCCCCAAGAACTCAACCTGGTCAGGTTCAAGTTCCTCTGGGACAGTTCCTTCTTCAGGGCTGAGATCATCCCCCTCAAGGGACTGATCTTCCTCCTGAGCCAAGGGGGAAGGCACTGCCTTAACCCTACTACTCCTCCTCTTGGAAGGCACTTGGTCCATTCTTCCAGGATCCAAGGCCTGTTCAGTGCTAGACATTTTGGCTTGTGACCTGGTCACAGCAAACACATCTGCAGGGATCCCCAGCATTTCTGCATGGGTCCTGAGCTCCACTTCTGCCCAAGCAGAAGTCTCTAAGTCATTGCCAAGCAAGCATTCGACTGGTAGGTTTGCACTTACCACAACCTTCTTAAGGCCAGTTACCCCTCCCCAGGAGAAGTTAACAACTGCCAGAGTATGGTCTGTTCTGACATTGCTAGCATTGGTCACTTGGTACATCTCACCAAGTAAAACTTGCCCAGGATTCACAAGGTCTTGTGTCACCATTGTGACACTTGCCCCTGTGTCCCTAAATGCCAAAGCCTCACGTCCATTAATTAAATGCTGTTGTCTGTACTTGCCCAGATTACTGGGATTCACAGTGGAGGTCACATCCATGCCTCCATCACAGACTAACACAGCCTGAGTCAGTTCTCTGACTAGGTCAGAGCCCAACTCAGTTCCCAGGGTGAACCCTACTAAACCCTTGGCTGGAGCACTCCCACCAACTGTACTAGGGGAACAGGTGCCTTAGGGGCATTGGTGGGTGCTGGACTGGAGTCTTTGGACTTGGTGCAATCACTGGTCCAGTGGGTCTTTGCTTACAGACCTTGCACCATGGTTTTCTTTGGCCTTTCCATTTGGTAGACTGTGAATCCCCACCAGAAGAAGATTTTTGGGGGCCTGATGAAGACTTTTGATCTTTACCCTTCTCCCCACCCTTGTCAGAGTTCTTAGCATCTTGCTTCTTGGTTTCCCCACCTTGGTTCTGTACCTTCTGCTTCACCCTGGTTCTGACCCATTTGTCTGCCTTCTTTCCCAATTCTTGGGGAGAGGTCAGATCAGAGTCTACCAGGTATTGATGCAACAGCTGATTTTGACAGTTATTAAGAATCTGCTCCCTCATTATCAGATTGTACAATCCTGAGAAGTCACACACCTTACTGCCCATCAACCAGCCTTCCAGAGCCTTGGCAGAACAATCCACATAGTCTACCCAGTCTTGAGTCTGTGCTTTTGGGTGTCTCTGAACTTCAACCTGTACTGTTCAGTGGTTAGGCCAAACCCATCAATAAGAGCACTCTTCAAGACCTTGTAATTATCAGCATCCTCCTCTCTAACAGTGAGGAGCTTATCTCTACCTTTGTCAGCAAAGGAGAGCCACAAGATTGCTGCCCACTGCTCCTGAGGGACCTTCTGTACCTTACAGGCCCTCTCTAATGCAGTTATCCATTTGTGGATGTCATCCCCACTCTGGTAGGGAGGGACAATCTTGCTCAGGTTCCTATGGTCATAGGACCTTTCCCTGTCTCTAGGGACATGGCTGCCACCATGGGACTCTAGTCCCAACTTTCTTCTCTCTCTAAGGAGATCTAGGGATTCCCTATCTAAAGCCAATTGCTTTTTCTGATTTCCAGCTGAGTTTCCTCATACTGGACCAGTCTGTCTCTTCTCTCATGAGAGGATTCCCTCTTGTGAGAGGAGATAGAGCTCCTATGGAGGTGCCAGAGTGGTTAGACTCCTGAGAAGGAGATCTAGACTTTCTGGGCACACTCTTAATCCTTCCTGGGGACAAAGTGGGGATCATCCAGATCATCCTCATCATCTTCCACAGGAGGGATTGGGTTATCCAGGTCAGGGTCATTGTCACCCTCCTGGCCAGTTTCAGAGGGGGCTGGGGTATTGGTACCCCTGGCCTCTTCCTCTTCCTCTGCCCCACCCTCAGCTCCTACCCCTTCAGTCCCCAAGGGCTTACTAAGGTCATAAGCCACCAACAACTCCTTGAGGTGTTGGGTGGTGAGGCTTTGGCCTGTCCTTAGTTTTCTCAAGTTGCATAAAGCTCTCAATTCCAAGAATGGGAGTGTATCATACTTGGAGGGTGGAAGCTCAATGGCTTCCTGCAAGGATTCTTTAGATCCTACCCTTAAAGACATTACTAGTGTGGTGTGGTGTATGCACTACCTACTCTAGTGTGGCCTACTAAACTCTCTTGAGTTGTAGAAAGGGTTGTGCTATCCCTTAACACACAACTCTAAGTTCAGTAGAACTTACTGTATTCTAAGCTTAAATTATATGTACCTTAGGTACCTTTAGTGGTTTTCAGTTGATCAATTCAATTGAGATTATCTGGTAAAACAATAGCAAGCTGGAATCCCACACGCTGCACACCAATGTGAGAAGTTGGCCTGGCATATGCTGTCCACTAATTATAGTGGGCACCTTGCACCAGTCCAAACAACCCCTTATTGGAGATAGGTTAAAGACAACCTTATTGAAAGCTATCCTAGTGGTAGCTATGGAGAGCAGCCTTCAGGCTAAGTCTTGAAGGAATGTAAAGCAGCTTGTTTTACCAGTCTATAATCTCTTGAGTGATCAAATGAAAGAGCACCACACCAGGTATATATTCAAAATATATGTATTTATTGCTAAACACACCCCTCTAGTCTCTTTATGAGGCTAGAGTTCGAAGTACATAAGTTAGAAGTTATTTAAACACAGTAATAGCACAAATACACGTTTGGGCCCTAGGGCGTACCAAACCATATACCAATAAAGTGGTATGCGAACCACGACTGAACTAGACACTAGGCCTAGAGCCTCTAGAAGTGCTTGGACCACAAGGAACCACCCAAGGTAGTGACACAGGGGACCCACGGGAGACGCGTGCAGTGTAAATACACAACCGCGATACGCCGTTGACTTCTATGGAGAAAGTCGGGATCGGGAAATTAGAGAAAAGGGACACTTAAAAGAGGACTTGGACAAAACCCTTTGAGATCTAGGACTTTGAAGAGTCTCTACCCACGGGAGCACCGGAGTACTCGTGTTACCTCACCCAGGGAAGCCGGGTGCATAGGTGCCTTTCGGGGTCGGGTTTCGTCGTCGATTCGGATGGCGATCTGCTGCAAAGTGCTGCTGGCGACCAAGAGAAAAGTGTCCGGGTGGATCCAAGAGTGGATCGGAGTTCTGAAGAACCTGAAAGCAGAGGGGACAGAGTCTGGGTCACTAGCCAGTGACCAGGAAGGCGATGGACAGATGCCCACCGATGTCGAGTGCTTCAGGTGCGTTGACGGTCGTCTTGACTCTTCAGCCACGAGGTCCAGGAGGCGTTGTCGGCGACCAGGAGCAGGATTCGGGCTGGTACACGATGTCTGTCGAGTGCTGAGGTGTCGGCGACCGGATTGGACCCAACAAGCCTTGGCAACGGCAAGTCTCGGTGAAGATGTAGATCGTCGATGGTGCAGACCAGCAAGGTCTGTGGAACTCACCCAGCGAGGGTAAGTGAGGGCAGGCCTGGAGCAACCAGGATGCCAAGTTAGAAAAGGATTGGCCTTCGTTAAGGGCTACTAGCCAACGGGCTAGCGACCGCGAAGGAGCCTCGTGACGCCGCACGTGGATCTGGCTTACAGGACACTCGTGGAGTGGGGGCCAGTGATCTTCGGTGCAGGTGGTGCTGGAGGCTAGGGCTACTCGGAGCCCAAAGCACGACTTCTTGAGAGACCCAGAAGAGGATGCACTTGCAAATGTGCTCGGTGTCCAGGGGTCACGGTCTCAAGTCACCCACGATAGCCACGGGCCTCAGCTTTGCTGGGGACTCAGGGTAGCCTCGGGAAGTCTGAGAATCCACCTCTGGTGATGCGATGACTTCGGCGTCCGACGGGAGCTTCAGAAATGCGAACCGGACAGATGCTTCTTTGGTGCCTGCCAAGCAGGGAGTCACTCCTTGACCCCAAGGGAGATTCTTCTGTCCTCTAATCGTGAGTAGAGCGTCGAAGGTCCAGGATTCAGTTTCAGAGTTTCGTCCAGGGATAATCTAAAGTCCTAAGGACTGGGTTCCTACCTTTATACTAAAGATAGGGGTTGGACTACTCTGTGGCCCCACCTATGGGTGGGTCAGGGCAGAGGGGTGGCTACACCCCTTTCCCTTTGTCCAGTTCGCGCCAAAGCAGGGGCTGCAAGCCCCTGATCCGGTTTGAACTGGGGTATGCACAGGGACACCAAATGTGCCCCCAGTGCAGGACTTCAAAGCACCCGAAGTGCTCCCGCCCAGCCCCAATACACATTATCCTGTCTGGGGAGGTGGTCACACCTCCCTGGGACAGGAAACCTATTGTCCAGGCCTCCCCTGCCGGAGTTTCGTCCAGCAGCAGGAGGCCAGACTCGTGTCTGTGGCAGCAGCATCCATTTTGTGATGCCAGGGCTCTGGAAAGAAGTTACCGGACTAGTCAGAGTTAACATGTCTTTCCCTCTAGAAGGGTGGAATGCTACCCCCGCCGCCAGGATTGGCGGGGGGTAGTATTCCAAGATGTTTGACACCAAACACGACATGTTTAGGTGCAGCCATTCCAAAGTTAGCATTTTACCGCGAGGATATAATGCGCTTAAGAGTATATGGTCAGGCTGCACTACAAACAGCATCAGAGATGGTCTCCGAACGCTGCAGAGGGGCCCTGCTCATGCAGGGGCACCCTCTCACATAGGAACCATGCACTCTGCCTTTAGGATTGATAAGGCCTGCCTTAGGAGTGACTTATAGGTTTATATGTGTGTATGTATTTAGTGATATAGGTAACCTATATCACAGTAAGGGGTGCATGCACCACCTTACCCAGGCTGCAGTAGCAGACCTGTGGTGTCAGTTTGGATGGCCTTCCAGGGGTGGCATAATACATGCTGCAGCCCCTGGCAGGCCTCTGAGGTACCTATGCCCTTGGTACATAGTATACCATATAGTAGGGACTTATAAGGGCACTCCAGATCCCAATCAGTGAGGTGCCTAAGGCACATGCAAACCATTTTAGAGAGGAAGCAGCTAGGCTGGGGTTCTGATTAGCAGGGCCCCAGCCAGACTAATGTCGAAAAACAGTGAAGCATCAGCAAAAAGTGGGGGTACCCATGTGAAGCAGATCCTACTCTCCTACAGAGAGGTGCAGAAACAAAGGAAGTACAGAAACAAGCAACAGGGGTGCAGAAAGAGGCAAGATGGGTGCAGAAAGAGGCAAGAGAAGTGCAGAAAGAAGTAACAGAGGTGCAGAAAGAGGGAATAGGGGAGGAGAAAGAGGCAAGAGAAGTGCAGAAAGTAGCAAGAGAGGTGCAGAAAGAAACAAAAGAAGTGCAGAAAGAAGGAACAGAGGCACAGAAAGAGGCAAGAGGGTTGCAGAAAGATGGAGGAGGGATGCAGACAGAGGCATGAGGGGGTATGGAAACAAGCAATAGAGGTACAGAAAGAAGCAAGAGAAGTACAGAAAGAAGCAACAGAGGTGCAGAAAGAAGCAACTAAGGTGCAGAAAGAGGGAAGAGGGGTGGCAAAAGAGGGTAGAGAGGTGCAGAAAACAGAAAGAAGCAACAGAGATGCAGAAAGGGGGAAGAGGGGCAGAGAAAGAGGCAAGAGCGGTGCAGAAAGAAGCAAGAGAGGAGCAGAAAGAAACAAAAGAAGTGCAGAATGAAGCAACACAGGTGCAGAAAGAGGCATGATGGGTGCAGAAAGAGGCAAGAGAAGTGCAGAAAGAGAAAAGAGGGTTGCAGAAACAAGCAAGAGTGGTGCAGAAAGAAACAAATGAAGTGCAGAAAGAAGCAACTAGGGTGCAGAAAGAAGCAACTAAGGTGCAGAAAGAGGGAAGAGGGGTGGCAAAAGAAGCAAGAGAGGGGCAGAAAGAAACAAAGGAAGTGCAGAAAGAAGCAACAGAGCTGCAGGCCGTTGCAATAATCGGCTCTGGATAGGAACAAAGCTGGCAAGAAAAGTGCAGAAAGAAGCAACAGACATGCAGAAAGGGTGAAGAGGGGTAGAGAAAGAGGCAAGAGGGGTGCAGAAAGAAGCAAGAGAGGTACAGAAAGAATCAAAGGAAGTGCAGAAAGAAGCAACAGAGGTGCATAAAGAGGCTAGAGAAGTGCAGAAAGAAGCAACAGATATACAGAAAGGGGAAGAGGGGTGGAGAAAGAAGCATGAGGGGTACAGAAAGAAGCAAGAGAGGTGCAGAAAGAAACAAAGGAAGTAAAGAAAGAAGGAACAGAGGTGCAGAAAGAGGCAAGAGGACTGCAGAAAGAGGGAAGAAGGGTGCAGAAAGAGGCACGAGGGGTGCAGAAAGAAGCAAGAGAGGTGCTGAAAGAAACAAGAGAAATGCAGAAAGAAGCAACAGAGGTGCAGAAAGAGGCAAGCGGGTGCAGAAAGATGCAAGAGAACTGAGAATGAAGCAACAGAGATGCAGAAAGGGAGAAGAGGGGTTAAGAAAGAGGCAAGAGGGCTGCAGAAAGAAGCAAGAGAGGTGCAGAAAGAAACAAAAAAAAGTGCAGAAAGCAACAAAGGTGCAGAAAGAGGGAAGAGGGGTGGTGAAAGAGGGAAGAGAGGTGCAGAAAGCAGAAAACAGAGATGCAGAAAGGGGAAGAGGGGCAGAGAAAGAGGCAAGAGGGGTGCAGAAAGAAGCAAGAGAGGAGCAGAAAGAAACAAAAGAAGTGCAGAATGAAGCAACACAGGTGCAGAAAGAGGCAAGATGGCTGCAGAAAGAGGCAAGAGAAGTGCTGAAAGAAGCAACAGACATGCAGAAAGGGGGGAGAGGGGTGGAGAAAGAGGCAAGAGGGGTGCAGAAAGAAGCAAGAGAGGTGCAGAAAGAAAGAAAGGAAGTGCAGAAAGAAGCAACAAGGGTGCAGAAAGATGCAAGACAGGTGCAGAAAGAGGCAAGAGAAGTGCAGAAAGAAGCAACAGACATGCAGAAAGGGGAAGAGGGGTGGAGAAAGAGGCAAGAGGGGTGAAGAAAGAAGCAAGAGAGGTGCAGAAAGAAAGAAAGGAACTGCAGAAAGAAGCAACAGAGGTGCAGAAAGAGGGAAGAGGGGTGAAGAAAGATGTAAGAGAAGTGCAGAAAGAAGAAACAGAGATACAGAAAGGGGAAGAGGAGTAGAGAAAGAAGCATAAGGGATACAGAAAGAAGCAAGAGAGGTACAGAAAAAAACAAATGAAGTACAGAAAGAAGCAACAGGGGTGCAGAAAGAGGCAAGATGGGTGCAGAAAAAGGCATGAGAAGTGCAGAAAGAAGCAACAGACATGCAGAAAGGGGGAAGAGGGGTGGAGAAAGAGGCAAGAAGAGTGCAGAAAGAAGCAAGAAAGTTGCAGAAAGAAACAAAGGAAGTGCAGAAAGAAGCAACAGAGGTGCAGAAAGAGGGAATAGGGGAGGAGAAAGAGGCAAGAGAAGTGCAGAAAGAAGCCACAGAGATACAGAAAGGGAGAATAGGGGTGGAGAAAGAGGCAAGAGGGGTACAGAAAGAAGCAAGAGAGGTGCAGAAAGAAACAAAAGAAGTGCATAAAGAAGGAACAGAGGCACAGAAAGAGGCAAGACGGTTGCAGAAAGAGGGAGGAGGGATGCAGAAAGAGGCATTAGGGGTACAGAAACAAGCAACAGAGGTGCAGAAAGAAGCAAGAGAAGTACAGAAAAAAGCAACAAAGGTGCAGAAAGAGGGAAGAGGGGTGGAAAAAGGGGGAAGAGAGGTGCAGGAAAAAGCAACAGAGATGCAGAAAGGGGAAGAGAGGCAGAGAAAGAGGCACAAGGAGTGCAAAAAGAAGCAAGAGAGGGGCAGAAAGAAACAAAAGAAGTGCAGAAAGGAGGAACAGAGGTGAAGAAAGAGGCAAGAAGGGTGCATAAAGAGGGACAAGGGATGCAGAAAGAGGCATCAGGGGTGCATAAAAAGCAAGAGAGGTGCAGAAAGAAACAAAAGAAGTGCAGAAAGAAGGTACAGAGGTGCAGAAAGAGGCAAGAGGAGTGCAGAACGAGGGAAGAAGGGTGCAGAAAGAGGCACGAGGGGTGCAGAAAGAAGCAAGAGAGGTGCTGAAAGAAACAAGAGAACTGCAGAAAGAAGCAACAGAGGTGCAGAAAGAGGCAAGGGGGTGCAGAAACAGGCAAGAGAACTGCAGAAAGAAGCAACAGAGATGCAGAAAGGGAGAAGAGGGGTGGAGAACGAGGCGAGAGGGCTGCAGAAACAAGCAAGAGAGGTGCAGAAAGAAACAAAAGAAGTGCAGAAAGAAGGAACGGGGGCAGAAAGAGGCAAGATGGGTGCAGAAAGAGGCAAGAGAAGTGCAGAAAGAAGCAACAGACATGCAGAAAGGAGGAAGAGGGGTGGAGAAAGAGGCAATAGGGGTGCAGAAAGAAGCAAGAGAGGTACAGAAAGAAACAAAGGAAGTGCAGAAAGAAGCAACAGAGGTGCAGAAAGAGGGAAGAGGGGTGGAGAAAGAGGCAAGAGAAGTGCAGAAAGAAGCAACAGAGATACAGAAAGAGGGAAGAGGGGTGGAGAAAGAGGCAAGAGGGGTGCAGAAAGAAGCAAGAGAGGTGCAGAAAGAAACAAAGGAAGTGCAGAAAGAAGCAACAGGGGTGCAGAAAGAGGCAAGATGAGTGCAGAAAGAGGCAAGAGAAGTGCAGAAAGAAGAAACAGACATGCAGAAAGGGGGAGGAAGGGTGGAGAAAGAGGCAAGAGGGGTGCAGAAAGAAGCAAGAGAGTTGCAGAAAGAAACAAAGGAAGTGCATAAAGAAGCAACAGAAGTGCAGAAAGAGGGAATAGGGGATGAGAAAGAGGCAAGAAAAGTGCAGAAAGAAGCAACAGAGATACAGAAAGGGGGAAGAGGGGTGGAGAAAGAGGCAAGAGGGGTACAGAAAGAAGCAATAGAGGTGCAGAAAGAAGCAAGAGAAGTATAGAAAGAAGCAATAGAGGTACAGAAAGAAACAAGAGAGGTGCAGAAAGACGGAACAGAGGTGGCAAAAGAGGTAAGAGGAGTGCAGAAAGAGGGAAGAAGGGTGCAGAAAGAAGCAATAGAGCTACAGAAAGAAACAAGAGAAGTGCAGAAAGAAACAAGAGAAGTGCAGAAAGAAGCAACAGAGGTGCAGGAAGAGGCAAGAGAGGTACAGAAAGAAACAAAAGAGGTGTAGAACGAAGGAACAGAGGTGCAGAAAGAGGCAAGAGGGGTACAGAAAGAAGCAAGAAAGGTGCAGAAAGAAGCAAGAGAAGTGCAGAAAGAAGCAACAGAGGTGCATAAATAGGGAAATAGGGAGGTGAAAGAGGGAAGAGAGGTGCAGAAAGAAGCAACAAAGATGCAGAAAGGGGGAAGAGGGGCAGAGAAAGAGGCAAGAGGGGTGCAGAAAGAAGCAAGAGAGGAGCAGAAAGAAACAAAAGAAGTGCAGAAAGAAGGAACAGAGGTTCAGAAAGAGGAAAGAGGGGTGCAGAAATAGGGGTGCAGAAAGAAGCACAAGGGGCGCAGAAAGAAGCAAGAGAGGTACAGAATGAAGTAAGAGAAGTACAGAAAGAAGCAACACAGGTGCAGAAAGAGGGATGAGGGGTGGCGAAAGAGGCAAGAGTAGTGTAGAAAGAAGCAACAGAGCTGCAAAAGGGGGAAGAGGGGTGGAGAAAGAGGCAAGAGGGGTGCAGAAAGAAGCAAGGGTGGTATAGAAAGAAACAAAAGAAGTGCAGAAAGAAGGAACAGAGGTGCAGAAAGAACCGAGAAAAGGGCAGAAAGAGGGAAGAAGAGTGCAGAAAGAGGCACAAGGGGTGCAGAGAGAAGCAAGAGAGGTACTGAAAGAAGCAAGAGAAGTGCAGAAAGAAGCAACAGAGGTCCATAAAGAGGCAAGAGGGGTGCAGAAAGAGGGAAGAGAGGTACAGAAAGCAGAAAGAAGCAACAGAGATGCAGAAAGGGGGAAGAGGGACAGAGAAAGAGGCAAGAGGGGTACAGAAAGAAGCAAGAAGGAAACAAAAGAAGTGCAGAAAGAAGCAACAGAGGTGCAGAAAGAGGCAAGATGGGTGCAGAAAGAGGCAAGAGAAGTGCAGAAAGAAGCAACAGACATGCAGAAAGGGGGACGAGGGGTGGAGAAAGAGGCAAGAGGGGTGCAGAAAGAAGCAAGAGAGGTGCAGAAAGAAACAAAGGAAGTACAGAAAGAAGCAACAGGGGTTTCAGAAAGAGGCAAGATGGGTGCAGAAAGAAGCAAGAGAAGTGCAGAAAGAAGCAACAGACATGCAGAAATAGGGAAGAGGGGTGATTAAAGAGGGGTGCAGAAAGAAGCAAGAGAGGTGCAGAAAGAAACAAAATAAGTGCAAAGAAGGAACAGAAGTGCAGAAAGAGGCACGAGCGGTGCACAAAGAGGGAGGAGGGATGGAGAAAGAGGCATGAGGGGTACAGAAACAAGCAACAGAGGTGCAGAAAGAAGCAAGAGAAGTACAGAAAAAAGCAACAGAGGTGCAGAAAGAGGGGTGGTGAAAGAGGGAAGAGAGGTGCAGAAAAAAGCAACAGAGGTGCAGAAAGAGGGGCAGAGAAAGAGGCAAGAGGGGTGCAGAAAGAAGCAAGAGAGGAGCAGAAAGAAACAAAAGAAGTGCAGAAAGAAGGAACAGAGGTGCAGAAAGAGGCAAGAAGGGTGCATAAAGAGGGACAAGGGATGCAGAAAGAGGCATGAGGGGTGCAGAAAAAGCAAGAGAGGTGCAGAAAGAAACAAAAGAAGAGCAGAAAGAAGGAACAGGGGTGCAGAAAGAGGCAAGAGGACTGCAGAACGAGGGAAGAAGGGTGCAGAAAGAGGCACGAGGGGTGCAGAAAGAAGCAAGAGAGGTGCTGAAAGAAACAAGAGAACTGCAGAAAGAAGCAACAGAGATGCAGAAAGGGAGAAGAGGGGTGGAGAAAGAGGCGAGAGGGCTGCAGAAAGAAGCAAGAGAGGTGCAGAAAGAAACAAAAGAAGTGCAGAAAGAAGCAACAGGAGTGCAGAAAGAGGCAAGATGGGTGCAGAAAGAGGCAAGAGAAGTGCAGAAAGAAGCAACAGACATGCAGAAAGGAGGAAGAGGGGTGGAGAAAGAGGCAAGTGGGGTGCAGAAAGAAGCAAGAGAGGTACAGAAAGAAACAAAGGAAGTGCGGAAAGAAACAACAGAGGTGCAGAAAGAGGGAAGAGGGGTGGAGAAAGAGGCAAGAGAAGTGCAGAAAGAAGCAACAGAGATACAGAAAGAGGGAAGAGGGGTGGAGAAAGAGGCAAGAGGGGTGCAGAAAGAAGCAATAGAGGTGCAAAAAGAAACAAAGGAAGTGCAGAAAGAGGCAAGAGAAGTGTAGAAAGAAGCAACAGACATGCAGAAAGGGGGAGGAAGGGTGGAGAAAGAGGCAAGAGGGGTGCAGAAAGAAGAGAGTTGCAGAAAGAAACAAATAAGTGCAGAAAGAAGGAACAGAGGCGCAGAAAGAGGCAAGAGGGGTGCAGAAAGAGGGAGGAGGGATGCAGAAAGAGGCATGAGGGGTACAAAAAGAAGCAATAGAGGTGCAGAAAGAAGCAAAAGAAGTATAGAAAGAAGCAATAGAGGTACAGAAAGAAACAAGAGAAGTGCAGAAAGAAGCAACAGAGGTTCAGGAAGAGGCAAGAGGGCTGCAGAAAGAGGCAAGAGAACTGCAGTAAGAGGCAAGAGCGGTACAGAAAGAAGGCAGAGAAGTGCAGAAAGACGCAAGAGAGGTGCAGAAAGAAACAAAAGAGGTGTAGAACGAAGGAACAGAGGGACAGAAAGAGGCAAGAGGGGTACAGAAAGAAGCAAGAAAGGTGCAGAAAGAAGCAAGAGAAGTGCAGAAAGAAGCAACAGAGGTGCATAAAGAGGGAAATGGGGTGGTGAAAGAGGGAAGAGAGGTGCAGAAAGAAGCAACAAAGATGCAGAAAGGGGGAAGAGGGGCAGAGAAAGAGGCAAGAGTGGTGCAGAAAGAAACAAAAGAAGTGCAGAAAGAAGGAACAGAGGTTCAGAAAGAGGAAGGAGGGGTGCAGAAATAGGGGTGCAGAAAGAAGCACAAGGGGTGCAGAAAGAAGCAAGAGAGGTGCAGAATGAAGTAAGAGAAGTACAGAAAGAAGCAACACAGGTGCAGAAAGAGGGATGAGGGGTGGAGAAAGAGGCAAGAGTAGTGTAGAGAGAAGCAACAGAGCTGCAAAAGGGGGAAGAGGGGTGGAGAAAGAGGCAAGAGGGGTACAGAAAGAAGCAAGGGCGGTGCAGAACGAAACAAAAGAAGTGCAGAAAGAAGGAACAGAGGTGCAGAAAGAACCGAGAGGAGGGCAGAAAGAGGGAAGAAGAGCGCAGAAAGAGGCACGAGGGGTGCAGAGAGAAGCAAGAGAGGTACAGAAAGAAGCAAGAGGGGTGCAGAAAGAGGGAAGAGAGGTACATAAAGCAGAAAGAAGCAACAGAGATGCAGAAAGGTGGAAGAGGGACAGAGAAAGAGGCATGAGGGGTGCATAAAGAAGCAAGAAGGAAACAAAAGAAGTACAGAAAGAAGCAACAGAGGTGCAGAAAGAGGCTAGAAGGGTACAGAAAGAGGGGAGAGAAGTGCAGAAGCAGCAAGAGAGATGCAGAAAGGGGGATAGGCGTGGAGAAAGAGGCAAGAGGGGTGCAAAAAGAAGCAAGAGAGGTGCAGAAAGAAACAAAGGAAGTACAGAAAGAAGCAACAGGGGTTTCAGAAAGAGGCAAGATGGGTGCAGAAAGAAGCAAGAGAAGTGCAGAAAGAAGCAACAGACATGCAGAAAGGGGGAAGAGGGGTGATTAAAGAGGCAAGAGGGGTGCAGAAAGAAGCAAGAGAGGTGCAGAAAGAAACAAAATAAGTGCAAAGAAGGAACAAAAGTGCAGAAAGAGGCAAGAGAGGTACACAAAGACGGAGGAGGGATGGAGAAAGAGGCATGAGGGGTACAGAAAGAAGCAACAGAGGTGCAGAAAGAAGCAAGAGAAGTACAGAAAGAAGCAACAGAGTTGCAGAAAGAGGGAAGAGGGGTGGAGAAAGGGGGAAGAGAGGTGCAGAAAGAAGCAACAGACATGCAGAAAGGGGGATGAGGGGTGGAGAACGATTGAAAAGAAGTGCAGAAAGAAGCAACAGGGATGCAAAAAGGGGAAGAGGGGTGGAAAAGGAGGCAAGAGGGGTGCAGAAAGAAGCAAGAGAGGTATAGAAAGAAACAAAAGAAGTGCAGAAAGAAGGAACAGAGGTGCAGAAAGAGGCAACAGGAGTGCAGAAAGAAGAAAGAAGGGTGCAGAAAGAGGCACGAGGGGTACAGAAAGAAGCAAGAAAGGTGCAGAAAGAAGCAAGAGAAGTGCAGAAAGAAGCAACAGAGGTGCAGAAAGAGGGAAATGGGGTGTGAAAGAGGGAAGAGAGGTGCAGAAAGAAGCAACAGAGATGCAGAAAGGGCGAAGAGGGGCAGAGAAAGAGGCAAGAGGGGTGCAGATAGAAGCAAGGGATGAGCAGAAAGAAACAAAATAAGTGCAGAAAGAAGGAACAGAGGTGCAGAAAGAACCAAGAGGAGGGCAGAAAGAGGGAAGAAGAGTGCAGAAAGAGGCACAAGGGGTGCAGAGAGAAGCAAGAGAGGTACAGAAAGAAGCAAGAGAAGTGCAGAAAGAAGCAACAGAGGTCCATAAAGAGGCAAGAGGGGTGCAGAAAGAGGGAAGAGAGGTACAGAAAGCAGAAATGCAGAAAGGGGGAAGAGGGGCAGAGAAAGAGGCAAGAGGGGTGCAGAAAGAAGCAAGAGAGGAGCAGAAATAAACAAAAGAAGTGCATAAAGAAGCAAAAGAGATGCAGAAAGGGCGAAGAGGGGCAGAGAAAGAGGCAAGAGGGGTGCAGAAAGAGCAAGAGAGGAACAGAAAGAAACAAAAGAAGTGCAGAAAGAAGGAACAGAGGTGCAGAAAGAACCAAGAGGAGGGCAGAAAGAGGGATGAAGGGTGCAGAAAGAGGCACGAGGGGTGCAGAAAGAAGCAAGAGAGGTGCAGAAAGAAACAAGAGAAGTGCAGAAAGAAGCAACAGAGGTGCAGAAAGAGGCAGGAGGGGTGCAGAAAGAGGCAAGAGAACTGCAGAAAGAAGCAACAGAGATGCAGAAAGGGAGAAGAGGGATGGAGAAAGAGGCGAGAGGTGTGCAGAAAGAAGCAAGAGAGGTGCTGAAAGAAACAAAAGAAATAAATCCGTATTTGTAAAGCGCGAACTACTCACCCTTACGGGTCTCAAGGCGCTGGGGGCCATCGTGGAAATTAAGTGAGCTATTGCCCAGAGTCACATGGTGCTGAGCTGAGCTGCTGCCGGAGCCGGGGATCGAACCGTGAGCCCTGTGCTCCGAAGTCAGCTGCCCTGGCCGCTGCACCACACCTCTCCACAGAAGTGCACAAAGAACCAACAGGGGTGCACGAAGAGGCAAGATGGGTGCAGAATGAGGCAAGAGAAGTGAAGAAATAAGCAACAGACATGCAGAAAGGGGGAAGAGGGGTGGAGAAAGAGGCAAGAGGGGTACAGAAAGAAGCAAGAGAGGTACAGAAAGAAACAAAGGAAGTGCAGAAAGAAGCAACAGAGGTGCAGAAAGAGGGGTGGAGAAAGAGGCAAGAGAAGTGCAAAAAGAAGCAACACAGATACAGAAAGGGGGAAGAGGGTTGACAAAGAGGCAAGAGGGGTGCAGAAAGAAGCAAGAGAGGTGCAGAAAGAAACAAAAGAAGTATAAAAAGAAGGAACAGAGGTGTAGAAAGAGGCAAGAGGGGTGCAGAAAGAGGGAAACAGAAAGAGGCATGAGGGGTACAGAAAGAAGCAACAGAGTTGCAGAAAGAAGCAAGAGAAGTGCAGAAAGAAGCAACAGAGGTGCATAAAGAGGGGTGGAGAAAGAGGGAAGAGAGGTGCAGAAAGAAGCAACAGAGATGCAGAAAGGGGAAAGAGGGGCAGAAAAAGAGGCAAGAGGGGTACAGAAAGAAGCAAGAGAGGAGCAGAAAGAAACAAAAGAAGTGCAGAAGGAAGGACCACAGGTGCAGAAAGAGGCAAGAGGAGTGCAGAAACAGGGAAGAAGGGTGCAGAAAGAGGCACCAGGGGTGCAGAAAGAAGCAAGAGAGGTGCAGAAAGAAACAAGAGAAGTGCAGAAAGAAGCAACAGAGGTGCAGAAAGAGGCACGAGGGGTGCAGAAAGAGGGAAGAGGGGTGCCGAAGGAGGCATGAGGGGTGCAGAAAGAAGCAAGAGAGGTGCATAAAGAAGCAAGAGCAATGCAGAAAGAAGCAACAGAGATGCAGAAAGGGGGAAGAGGGGTGGAGAAAGAAGCAAGAGGGGTGCAGAAAGAAGCACGAGAGGTGCAGAAAGAAACAAAAGAAGTGCAGAAAGAAGCAACATAGGTGCAGAAAGAGGCAAGATGGGTGCAGAAAGAGGCAAGAGAAGTACAGAAAGAAGCAACAGAGATGCATAGAGGTGGAAGAGGAGTGGAGAAAGAGGCAAGAGGGGTGCAGAAAGCAGCAGTAGAGGTGCAGAAAGAAACAAAAGAAGTGCAGAAAGAAGGAACAGAGGTGCAGAAAGACGCAAGAGGGGTGCAGGAAGAGGGGTGCAGAAAGAGGCACGAGGGGCGCAGAAAGAAGCAAGAGAGGTGCAGAAAGAAGCAAAAGAAGTACAGAGAGAAGCAACAGAGATGCGAAAATAGGCAAGAGAAGTGCAGAAAGAGGCAAGAGAGGTGCAGGAAGAAGGAAGAGAACTGCAGAAAGAAGAAGACGGGTGCAGAAAGTGGCAAGAGAGCTGGAAAAAGAGGCAAGAGAGGTGCAGAAAGAGGGAAGGCGGCTGGAGAAAGAGGCAAGAGGGGTGCAGAAAAAGCAAGAAAGGTGCGGAAAGAAGCAAGAGAAGTGTAGAAAGAAGGAACAGAGGTGCAGAAAGAGGTAAGAGAGGCACAGAAAGAGGTAAGTGGGGTGCAGTAAGAGCCAAGAGGGGTGGAGAAAGAAGCAAGAGAAGTGCAGAAATAAGCAAGAGAGGTGCGGAAAGAAACAAAAGAAGATCAGAAAGAAGGAACAGAGGTGCAGAAAGAGGCAATAGGGGTGCAGAAAGAGCGAAGAGGGATGCAGAAAAAGGCACAAGGGGTGCAAAAGAAGCAAGAGAGGTGCAGAAAGAAGCAAGAGAAGTACCGAAAGAAGCAACAGAGGTGCAGAAAGGAGGGAAGAGGGTTGGAGAAAGAGGCAAGGGAAGGTTCAGAAAGAAGTAACAGAGATGCTGTAAGGGGGAAGAGGGGTGGAGAAAGAGGCAAGAGGGGTGCAGAAAGAAGGACGAGAGGTGCAGAAAGAAACAAAAGAAGTGCAGAAAGAAGGAACAGAGGTGCAGAAAGAGGCATGCGGGGTGCACAAAAAGAGGTAAGAGGGGTGCAGAAAAAGGCAAGAGTGGTGCAGGAAGAAGCCAGAGAGGTACAGAAAGAAGCAAGAAAAGTGCAGAAAGAAGCAACAGAGCTGCAGAAAGAGGCAAGAGGGGTACAGAAAGAGGGAAGAGGGGTTAGAAAGAGGCATGAGGGTTGTAGAAAGAAGCAAGAGAGGTGCAGAAAGAAACAAAAGAAGTGCAGAAAGAAGGAACAAAGGTGCAGAAAGAGGCAAGAGAGGTGCACAAAGAGTGAAGAAGGGTGCAGAAAGAAGCAAGAGGGGTGCAGAAAGAAGCAAGAGAGGTGCAGAAAGAAGCAACAGAGGTGCAGAAGAGCAAGAGGGGTGCAGAAAGAGGCAAGAGAAGTGCAGAAAGAGGCAACAGAGGTGCAGAAAGAGGCAAGAGAAGTGCAGAAAGAGGCAAGAGGGGTGCAGAAACAGGCAGGAGAGGTGCAGAAAGAGGGAACAGGGGTGCAGAAAGAGGCAAGAGAGGTGCAGAAAGAGGGAAGAAGGGTGCAGAAAGAGGCAAGAGGGGTGCAAAAAGAAGCAAGTGAGGTGCAGGAAGAGGCAACAGAAGCAAGAGAGGTGCAGAAAGCGGAAGAGATATGCAGAAAGAGGCAAGAGAAGTGCAGAAAAAGGAAGAAAGGTGCAGAAAGAAGCAAGAGAATTGCAGAAAGAGACAAGAAAGGCGCAGAAAGAAGCAAGAGTGGTTTGCACACCATTAGTACCAATTTAACACCTACATTTAGTAACAGGTGACCATTCTAGGTTTGCAAAGGGCCTTCCACCACGCTGTAACATTTGTCGCAGCATTTTTGGTAACATTTGAGCTAGAAACAATGTTTTTTTGGTCAAATCTGCAGATTATGCAGCAGATGATGGATTATGTGGCAAATGTGGAAAATGTGTAATTGTGCAAAAGTAGGTGCAGCCAAAAAGTTGCATAGTTCCAGTGGCCCTGCTCATACCTCTGACTAGGCCCAGAAGTGCTCCTCAGTGGTTCCTTCTTTTTTTTCTCTCAGTGAGTTTATAGTTTAGCTTCTATGGAAACGAGGAAGACTAAACCTGAGGTTACCACTCCACAACACAGACTACCATACCACATAATTACTCTCCATAACACATAATCCCACTCTACATAATTCCTATACACTAAATACCACATACTTTCTATCCACATAATTTCACTGCACAACATACCACATAATTTCACTACACACAACGTACATCCACTCCACTCCAAAAAACATTAGTAAAAAACTTTTACTTTTACAACGCCAATAGCTTTAACTCTTGCAAATGCAAGACCTATTACATTGCGAATGCTTCTTTAACTAGTAGCGGCGTTTGCAGAGTGGTGGAGAAAGGGGGCTCGGCCTCCGACCAGTGCTCACGAATTCCACTGCATAGGACTTACAGGAGGTACCAGGAGGGCTTCTAGGCCCTCAAAGTCCCTCAAGAGTAAAGTGGACTTCATCCCCCAACCAGTAGTGTGCCAGGAGGCGCGTTCGCAGAGTGGTGGAGAAAGGGGGGGCATGGCCTCCAAAGACCTCTGAGCAATCCCACTGTGTGGGACTTACTGGGACATACTGGAGTAAGGGGGCCAACTACCCCTCCTGTTACCTCTAGTAAGTCCCACACAGCAGGATTGCTAAGTTCTCATAGCAGGCCACGCCCTCTTTGCCCACCACACTGCAAACGCGCTCCCTGGCACGCTCTTGGATGAGGGTTGAAGTCCCCTTCACTGCTGGGGTCCTTAGGGTCCAACTAGCCTACCTGTTACCTCCAGTAAGCCCCACACAGTGGGATTGCTGAGAGGTGGACACAGGCCACGCCCCCTTTCTCCACCACTCTGCAAACGCACCTCCTGGCGCGCTCTTTGTTGGGGGATGAAGTCCCCTTGCCTCCTGAGGGTCCCTGGGGGCCAACTAGCCCTCCTGTTACCTCTAGTAAGCCCCACACAGCTGGATTGCTGAGAGTGGTCAGAGGCTGCACCCCCTTTTTACACCACTCTGCAAACGCGCCTCCTGGCGCACTGCTGCTTGGGGGATGAAGTTCACTTTAGTCCTAAGATCCTCAGGACACAAGGGGACCTCATCACCCCACCAGCAGTGCGCCAAGAGGCGCATTTGCAGAGTGGTGTAAAAAGGGGCGTGGCCTCCTACCACCTCTCAGCAATCCCACGTTGTGGGGCTTACTGGAGGTACCTGGTGAGGTAGTTGGCCCCTAAGGACCCTCACCAGCGCAGGGGACCTCATCCCCCAACCCAGAACGCGCCACGAGGCGCGTTTGCAGAGTGGTGCAGGGAGGGGGCAGGGCCTCCGGCGAGTTGCCGGTTTCTTTTTTATTTTAGGAAGGGGGGCTGTGTGTCACCCTTCTCTTGAACTTTTGGGCCCCGGGAACCCCATCCCCCAGGGCCTGAGCCAATTAAAAAAAAATATATATATTGAAAAGGGAGGGGGGCGCGCGGCCCCCCTCCTCAGGCCAATTTTGGCCCCGGGCACCCCATCCCCCAGCCCTATTTATTTATTTTTATTAAAAGGGGAGGGGGGCCGAGTAGCCTACCTCCCGGGCCTCTGTTTGGGGACCCTGCCGGCTCCCTGCCTCCTGCGTGAGCCGGCATTGCTTTTGGGCAAAGGGAGCTGCTGACATGCAGCTCCCTTTGCCCAAAAGCAATTCTGCTTCGCTTCATGGAAGCGAGAGCAGTTTTCTGCTCTTGCTTCCATGAAGCGAAGCAGATGTTTTCTATGGTAGGACGGGAGCAGTGCTCCCACCATGCCATAGCAAACTGCAATGTCCTGGGGGTGGGCACCCCGTGACATTGCTGGAGCCGGCCCTGGGGGGTGGCGGTCCCCAGGGCCATCTAGGGCTCCTGGAGGGGGGCCGTGCAGCCCCCTCCCATCAAGTTTAAAGCCCTGGGGAGGTGGTGGTCCCCGGGGCCCGCTACTGACCTTGTATGTTAATTAAAAAATGCCCCGGGTAAGTGGTGGTCCCCGGGGCAGTGTGGGGGGGCAGGAGCCCCCCCCAGCATATTAATTTAAAAAAAGCCCCGGGGAGGTGGCGGTCCCCAGGGCTGCAGGAGGGCTGGGAGGCCCCCCCACCCATAATTAATTAAAGCCCTGGGGAGGTGGCGGTCCCCAGGGCCATCTAGGGCCCCCCCTCCCATCATGTTTAAAGCCCCGGGAAGGTGGTGGTCCCTGGGGCCCGCTACTGATCCCGAATGTTAATTAAAAAATGCCCCGGGTAAGTGGTGGTCCCCAGGACAGTGTGGGGGGCAAGAGCCCCCCCAGCATATTAATTTAAAAAAGCCCCCGGGGAGGTGGCGGTCCCCGGGGCTGCTGGAGGACCGGGAGGCCCCCCCGCCCATAATTAATTAAAGCCCTGGGGAGGTGGCGGTGCCCGGGGCAGTGTGGGGGGGCATGAGCCCCCTCACGCAATTTATTTTTAAAAGCCCCAGAGAGGTGGCGGTCCCCGGAGCTGCGGGGGCCCCCGTGGGCCCCACATCATAATTGAGCATTGTCCCTGGGACCTGGCCCACCCGGGGGTTACAAGAAAACGAAGTGCGGGAGATCCTTGTGGGTCCTCCTGAGGAGGCCTAGAGGGTCAGGGTGTTCCTACTCTGCCCCCTTTTCTTGTTTTTTTACCTTTTTTCTTGTAACTGGGTTCAACGGAGTCACAAGATGGCTGCCAACACTTTCTGGTTTGAAGTGTTGGCAGCCAATCAGAGTCAAGCTCGTGATCGGGAGGGTTGCGGATCCACTGCGGTCACCAGATACTAATATTTTTTATATATCAATTTCTCAGGAACTACTAAACGGATTCACACCTTTTTAAAAATAGGTCACTTTCTCAAGCAAGAGCAACCTTTTTGCCAAATTTGGTGTAATTCCGTTCAGCAGTTCGGGCTGTAGCCTTGTCTAAAGTTTCCTATGGAAATTAACATGGAGAAAAAGTATTTCGGGACCCCCCTTGATGAATCACCCCGACACTTTCAAGACAGGCGCTGACCTGAGCGGGCCATTAGTTTTGAAAATTTCGCGAAGATTCGTCAAACGGAACCAAAGATATTGGCAAAAGAAAAACTCTTTTTGAATAGAAACAAGGTCCTAACTATAACTACCTACTGGCAACCGCCAGTAGGTAATATATATATATATATATATATATATATATATCCGCCAGTAGGATAGGATAGGATATATATCCTACTGGTGGTTGCCAGTAAGTAGTTATAGTTAGGACCTAGTTTCCATAGGAAAAGTGTTTTTTGATTTGCCGATAACTTTGCCGTCGTTTAACAAATCTTCACGAAATTTTCAAAACTAGTATGCACCTGAGTTCCGCTGTTGTGCTTAAAGTTCCGGGGTGATTATTCAAGCGGGGGCCGAGAAGAAGGGGTGGTCCCAAAATACGTTTTCCCCATGTAATTTCCCATAGGGATTTCAGACAGGACTACAGCCCAAACCGCTGTACGGAATTACACCAAATTTGGCAGAAAGCTAGCTTTTGGTCCAGAAAGATTCCTTTTTGTGATGCAGTGTGAAGCCGTTTGGACTTATTAAAGAAAAAACAAATTTGTACATCTAGGGACTCGTGCTATAAGGTAACTATAACTCGGGGCCTCGCCATGCACTGCTACTCACCCCACATATTACAACAGTAATGACATCTTTTATGACATCATTTATTATATAAATGCAACATTTGCAAGAAAATTAGTGATGAGAAAACTGAGCATGGTGGAGGTGCGAGTTATAGTTACTTTTGGTTTTTTCAGGGAATTTCTAAGGTTTTCTTAATTCTTTTTCCTAACTATCCCTGTAACCTTTGGTTTTTGTCAGGGAATATATATGTGTGTGTGTGTGTGTGTGTGTGCGCGTGCGTGTGTGTGTGTATATATATATATATATATATATATATATATACACATACATATTATGATGGTTCTGTCCCCTCGTGTATGTATAATTGCTCTCCTGGGGACTCCTAAGCAACCCCATCCCTCCCCTTTGCGAGCGAGAGGAGATATTGATTTTTTTGGGTGTACTTTTTACATCTGAACCAGCAGTTTGAGGGTAAATCCCAATCTCCTCTCACTTACCATTATGAATAGCTGCACTATTCGGGCACAGGGTCTGCCGGCAACCAGGTAAGCCTATGAATCCCAGACATTTTTGAAAACTAGACACCAATGGGGAGTCCATTGTGGTGCGCCTTGTATAGGCCCCATGATGTTTTCTTACCCATAATGCACTGCAAACCTCAAACGTTGCCTATAATCATGCATTTTATTCACATTTCTGTGAGGGAAAGTTCCGGAATCTATGCGAAGCCACAAAAATCTACCACCCAGCATTCCTGCACTTCTCCTAATAAAAACAATATCCCACTTGTGTGGTTGGGCCTGGCGCACGCGACAGAAATGGATCAAATTAGGGATCATGCAAAGTCAATATGGTTTTCGAATGACCTTTGTTTTGATCTGCTCCTGTTACAGCGCTAAGCCCAGCCACACAAGTGGGGTAACGTTTTTCTCATGACAACTGTGAGAAAGCTGGGTTGTGGGAAATTAGTGGATCCCCACAGATTCCAAAACTTTCTTTTGCAGAAATGTGAAGTATTTTGTGCCAAAGTTTGAAGTTTAAAGGGCATTGTGGGTAAGAAAAAGGTCTTAGGATTCACACAAAGCACACCACCCTGAACTCCTGTGGGTGTCTAGTTTTCATAAATGTATGGGATTTGTAGGTTTCCTTGGGTGGTGGCCAAGTCCAGGCCTAAAATCTGCAGCTACCCACATTGCAATAAAAAAAACAGTCAGGTTTAAGTGGAAAACTTTGGTCTGGCCATGTTGTGTTTCTTTCGTGTTTCAGGTGCCAGGCCCACTCACACAAGTGGGGTACTATTTTTATCAGGACAAGTGTGAGAACGCTGGGTGGTAGGAAATTTGTGGATCCTCGTGGATTCCAGAACTTTCTTGCACACAAATATGTCTAAAATGGGCAAAGTTTGAGGTTTGCATGGCCTTCTGGGTAAATGAAACGTTGTGGGATCCACATAGGTTACACCATCCTGGAATTCACTGGGTGTCTAGCTTTCAGAAATTTCTGGGGTTTGGTGGGAGTCTCTGGTTGATGGCTAAACTAGGGCCCATTTTCCACAGCCACCCTGTGCAAAAAAAAGTTTGATTGGTAAAATATGATGTCTCAAGTTTGTGGTTTGGGGTATTCTGTGTCATGGGAGCTAGGCCCATCTCCCAAGTCTGGAGACGTGTGGGAATACACAATAGTAGTACATTTGTTATTATGAATTGTATTTCTCTGCATTTTTGGCTTTCAAGCGTAAGCCAGTGTGCAAGAAAAAAGACATTCTGCAAAATGCCCTCTGAATAATATGGAGAAGGTTGCCCAAAAGTCCCCAAAAGATTTTAGAGGGAAAGGATTTCACTTCAGAGCCTAGAATGGGACTTTTTGATGAGCAGACGCCCAGGATGCCCTTTCATCCACCCAGTGTTATTACTGTGTCCAGTCAGGGCACAAAAAGGGGGACTCTGTATGTCGCTGTAGGCCACCCACTGATAACTGATCAACAGAAGTGGCCATTGTAACTCTGGGGAAGGTTTATCTCAGCACAAGAGGGTAGTGCATGACCTAATATCCCTTAGTTGTGAGGTGGCCCCAGAAGGTAAGCTGGTGATCCCTTAGGGTAGTAGACATCACTTTCAGGAAGTCAGAGTTAATGGGGTCCCTGACACTGCTCTGAGGGATACATGTGTCAACCAGTTTTTGATGGTAGCAAGACTGGTTTCTCCAAAACAGTATCTGCCAGGACAGGTCTGTAGGCCAATGCAGGCACTGGAGCAGGAATTGTCCACCCTATGGCCCTGCTATCTCTAGAATATTTACCCAGAGGAAGCTCTTTGTCAGTCCCTACATAGCCATTGACTGTATCCTGGGCAATGAACTCCCACTGACGAGAAAAGAGCTTAGAGAGGCAGCCGCCCAGGGTGCTCCAAAAATACATATTTCTAGGAGTACTCTTCCTAAATGGAGGGCATAGAGGCCCAGACAAACAGTAAGGGGTAGGAGGTGGATGCCATTCATAGTGGGAGGACCAGATGGTCAGGAGTACCTGCTGTGAGATGAGAGCACCCTAAGACTGACCGTGGTGAGGTCACTTCTGACCTTGAGGTACTGACTGTGCTCTCAGAGATAGGGGGCAGGAGACTTTGTGCACACCAAGACCCTCGTCCAGGATGCTTGTTTCCGGTCGAGGGAAGGCATGGCTTGGCAGTTCGGGCTGGACTGTTCCCATGAGGCACAGGGTCAAGACTGATTTGCATATAGCTGTGTCTGAACTGGGGTCGCAAAGTGAGCTAAAGAACGATGATGGATTAGACCCAGATCTGTGACTGGGGGTGAGTGTCTGAAAAGTTTCAGCGCTCCGTCCATCATCTCCTTGTGTTTGCGACAGGAGACTTTTGCCATGAGGACCCCTACATGACTCTACGAAAGTGTGCCACCCTTGAGAGGGACTGCGCGTCTGCGAAGGAAGTCCTGGATTGCCGAGCACATTTTCAGTCTCTGCCTAAAGACCTTGAGCAGAGGAGTCAGTTCCAGTGTGTCACCCCTGAGATGATGGAAGTAAGAGTGGAAGGAGTGTATCTGCAATTTGTAGCCCCCACTCTGACAAACATAAGAGGCCAACGAGACCTCAGGAGCAAGTAGGAGACTCCTTGCCACCCCCACGGCTGGAGGTGAGATCTAACCAAGGCCTCAGATTGGATTCTTCACCTGCCAGTATATGGCCGGGGGCCTGGTTCCTGACGCTGACAGCTGTCAGTGACCTCTGTTGGTTGGAAGCATTTTGGGCAGAGCGTGCCCTAGATTAGGAACAGAAATCTGACCTAGGGGGTAGAATGAGCGACATCACCTTGTTGGCCATGGTGGTACTGTTTGCCTACTGGGATGCACCTGTGAGCAAGCTAGGGTTAGACGCCTCACAGGTGGAGTTAGCAGATAAGAAGAACGGTTTCCCATGGACAGGGTTAGTAACTAGGGAAGATGTTTTGTTGACATGGGGGTATAGGTAGGCTAAGAGGGGCATAGAAGAGACAAGTGCCACTGCAAAAGCGGGAATTTTTCACATCCCAAGCAGGGAAATTTACCTTAGTTCTTGACTGGGGGTGGCCTGTGTAGGAAATCCACGTTTTCTGCATGGTCACCCCAGATTGTTTGCCTTTTCCTAGACCCTATATTTTTGTTGGCTATAGAACTCTTGCACTTTACCCAACCATTGTTAAACTGCCTGTTCTCCCCTTTAAACAAGGTTGAATTGGCCTACTCCTAATTGGTATCTTGAACTTGCCTGTAAGTATCTAGTATATGGTACAAAATGTTCACATGGTTTAGAAGTTAAATGCCACTACTGGCCTGCAGCACCTATTGTGCCATCTTATAGAAGCAGTGCAAACATAGCGTCGGGCCTACCATTGTAGCCTCACTGAAGCAATGCAAAAACTGCAATTTGACCTGCCAAATTAAACCCTCTCGACAGGTCAAAACCTCCCTTTAAATATTAATAAGTCACTCCTATGTAGGCCTTGTAGCCCACAGGGCAGGGTGCATTGTATTTAAATATGTTGTTATATTAAATATGAATTTAAATTCATTGTATATATTTACTTTAAATGTAGAACAAAATAAAACAGGCTACATCTCTGTTAACTTAATTTTGAAATAAATCTTTAAAAATGGAAATTTTATAAATTAACTTAAAATTATTTTCCTAAAGTTTAAATTAAAAAAATTACGAACATAAAGCAATCAACATTTTAATATGCATTAATAATTATTAAAAATGATGTATAGAATTAATTAAGATTAATTTAGTTACATTTTAATAAGATTATTGTTACATTCATTCTTAAATTCAAAATTGGACATTAACATATTTTATAATTAAATATTAAATATGTACTCTTTTGATATATTATTAACATTAAACATACTTATTTATATTTTAATTATTTTAAAAAACTAATTTCACATTATTTCTTACAGCATTTTAATTTAATTCCCTACCTTTGTTATTTCCTATGTGAGGACGTTGCAGTAACAGTGGCTGAT
Source organism: Calotriton arnoldi (assembly GCA_963921515.1). Classification (NCBI taxonomy): domain Eukaryota; kingdom Metazoa; phylum Chordata; class Amphibia; order Caudata; family Salamandridae; genus Calotriton; species Calotriton arnoldi. Next base: position 29,424 of record CAWUFW010009346.1, read on the forward strand.
CGTGTGTGGTGTTGGACTTACAACTGTTTTTTCAGTGCTAGCTTACACTCAGATTTTGTGAATAAGCAAACAGTAGTAAACGTACTCAAAAGTGTAAATTACTCAAAAGAGTAATTTACCTTTGTGAATCCGGCCCTGTGTATTTAGTCAGATGTCTGGGGGACTACAGCCTTGTAACGATGCATGTCATATATGAGGGCAATACTATCTTGAGAGTACAATTCAAATGTACAAATATATTGTGATGACATTATAATTCTGTAATTACTACTTTGCCCACACTCCTCACATCCTCAGACGCGGCGGCCGCGCCTTCTCCCCTGTGGCCGCAAAACACTATAACGACCTCGGTCATCAACTCTGAAGAGGCCCCAACCCTTCAGGAGTTCAGAAAGAAGCTGAAAACCTGGCTTTTTGACAGATAGCCCGGAGCAGCAGCACCCCCACCCCCAGCACCTGGATACCCTCACGGGTGATAAGTAGAGCTCTATAAATCCTCCTTAATTGATTGAACGTTTGGTTACAATCCAACACTTCATTCATGAAGTACTAATTGTATTCTGGATCACTTCGTAGTCACAGATGTTGAAAATATCTTGATATGTTTCACTTTACATAAGAAACATGTAAAAAAAATGTCAGCGTTCTATTGGTAGTGTTTAGTCAACCAAAATTCAGTGAAATAAACGTGATATATACTCACACCAAATGTTGCACTTTTTTGAAGCCAGAAGACTATCCCAATAATTAATTGTACAAATTGATATGTTTATCTGGGAGATCTAATGATTCTTGCGATTGCTAAACTCTTGTTAAAATAAATGTGCTTGTTTGTTTGTCTCTTGTATGTAGCACCCCTTATCAGCCAGGCTAGCTTGAATCCTGTGGAATGATTCTTGCGATTGCTAAACTGTTGTTAAAATAAATGTGCTTGTTTGTTCGTCTCTTGTATGTAGCACCCCTTATCAGCCAGGCTAGCTTGAATCCAGTGGCAAAGTCAGCAAGAGGCCCACATCTGGGCATACCCTGCCAACTTAGGGCGAACAAAGAAAACACAATAAGATGATGGATGGAGCGCTGAAACTTTTCAGACACTCACTCCCACTCAACTACTTGTATTTGCTTTGTTTGTCCTAAGTTGGCAGGGTATGCCCAGATGTGGGTCCCTTGCTCACTTTGCCACTGGATTCAAGCTAGCCTAGTTGATTAGGGGTGTTACCACGAAATCGGTCCCAGAATGCTTGTTTCCAGTCCAGGGAAAACCTGGCTTGGCAGTTCGGTCTGGACTGTTCCCATGTAGAAGAGGGTCAAGACTGATTTGCATATGGCTGGGTCTGAACTGGGGTGGCGAAGTGAGCTAAAGAACGATGATGAATTCAACCCAGATCTAATAGTGACAGCGGGTGAGTGTCTGAAACGTTTCAGCACTCCGTTCATCGTCTCCTTGTGTTTACTTACATTTAATTACCTACTATTCCAGATCTACTGCCTAGTCTGACCATAGCTATACAATGGCTGACAAGGAGGCCGAAAGCCATCACTAAGCTAAGCACCTGATTAAGGCACCTACTTATCATCAAAACCTACAATATTTCAGTTGGGCAGACAGAGAAATTACTGGACATATCAGAGGTCATTGTTTATTTATTTCATTTATTTATTTATTCATAAAGTTCAACTATAACTCTAGAGGATGTATGTATTTGGTTTTGGTAAATGCATACTTGTGTGTATGTCTTGACAACAGATAAGGACGGAGGTGTGTATGAGTGTAGGCGTTTTTGCTGTCAATGTTTGCCTTTTTTCCCATAGTATCCTTGTTTAGATTTAGGCTCTGTGTGTTGAATGTGCAAGATGTGAGCGTAGATCTGCATATTAAATTGTACATATATCAGGTGAGTTGTTAGCTGAAGTGAATAAAACTGATTGAGCTTTGTAGGGCATGCCGGTCACTACTTTCTTTCTGTTTAGCTGGTCAAGTGGAAGTAGTCACTGGTTGTGTCGATGTTCTGCTGCATTACTTTAGGTATTGTGGATGCCTGAGTGCTGTAGGTTAGGATGCAGTGTCCATCCTGCCGTATCTGTCCTTGCAAGATGGTAACTGGCTAGATGAGGACAGAAGGAAGTATGTTTGTGTGGATTCAAGGAAGGCTATTCGGGGGTCGCTTTCTGCTTGGCTCTATGCCCCTCAGTAGAGAAATTGTTTGCAGGGTGCTGCTATATAACAAGGAATCAGTGTTGTTGCTTGAGCATGTTTTGGCTGTGGTGGTTCATTTTTGAGCATCTGGACTATCTTCATTGAGTGTTTGCTTGAGTTATTGCATATTATGGCTTTGGAGAGTAGGGAGCTTTTTTTCTTTTATCAAAAAAGAGGAGCAAAGAGGGATAATAACCAGGTTGCCCTCCACTCACTAAACCATAAATTAATGACCTGATTATATAGAACACTCTATACTTTCAATGTAAGAGGGGCAGTATTCATAACCAATCTCTGCCACGGGCAAGCTCCACTAATTGAACAATCGTACCCAACTCTAAGTGTTCTGTAAACTTTAAAAGTTTGTCAATCCACCATACAAAGCCTCACATCATAAACAGAGACAAAAAAGGTGTGAAAGGTCAGAAGGTACCTCACATAAGCATCACCCAAGGTGCTACTGGTTGGCATTCACCAGTTTGCTCACGTTGTCATCATTGGTAACTTTCATGACCAGAACAGAAAAGGGGAAAGTGGAAGGTTATTATGCCCAATTTTTGAAGTTGTATAAGAAAAAGGTGAAGGAAAATAAAAGTGTGGTGTCAATGCTTGTGTCATCCATCAACCATCTAGACTCCGTAACGTGCAAATGGGGAAATTGCTTTTCCAAGCTAAAATGAGTTGTGGCTCACTTGCAGTTGTACATACTTTATTCTTCGCAGTGACCGGACTCAGATTAAAAACACGGCATGTTTAGACCATTATTATTGGAACTGCCGACATGTTTCGTTGCCTAGTAATTTTTGGCAACTTCATCAGGGCTCAGGGACATATCTCCACCTTGCTGATACTTCAGGGACCATCTGTGGTGGTTGACAAACAGAAAGATAGTGCCAAACATGTAAACATATATTTAAATAATGTTTGATGGCAGCCTTGCCAAAATTTTTTTGCAAAATGTACGCAGGTTTTGCCATAATTACCCGGTGGTTGCCAACTGAACGCCTACCGGCAACACACTCAGATACGGGGAACAAACTAATTTTAGCCACGCTTCCCCATAAAGTAAGTAGTAGCCACCAGTCGTCGACCTGTGAATATATTAATGTACTGTTCAGCCATCACAAGTTTTACATTACACCAATATCTCAACAACACTCTCGTGTTCAGCTGCTTCATGTCTGTAAATGTAAGCAGTTCGAGAGCTCTATGCATTATGCAGCCCAATAGCTATTCTCTCAGTTCCCACACTCGCTAAAAACGGTTAGGATATGCTCAAACCTACAAGATTGTGAGTACCAATACCAATACCAAGATACCCACTCACCGCTATACCGGTCGTCTGAACTCGAATCTTCTCCTGGACGCCGAGTGAACTCGTGCGCCCAGTGAAGTACGCGTGCCGTGACCCGGAAGAGGTGCGGAAGACCCGCCCTGTCACCAGGGTCAACGGCCGCTCTCAGCCAATCGCGGGAGCCTAAGAGACTATTCATTACCATCCATCTTTGTATGTAGAAGGGAGGATTACAATCGGCGCCATCTTAAAGGTATTAATCCCGATTTACAGTATTATCAGTTTTAAATGTGAACCATGCTAGTGGATGTTCCCAATCTTGGCCATAAGTCAGAAATCATAAAAACACTCTGTGTTCAAAAACCACGCGGCCATGAGCACTGAATTAATCATGGTTATTGCTTCCAGCGTCATAGTGGTCGGCAAGCTAAGACGCCCATGTATAAATAAAAGATGTGTACAAATATATATATGTTAGGAAATACCTAAATCACAAGTGCACGCCCGAGAGTGCTGCATAGGTCATATGTATTAATTGCAGCAACACAGTGTTCGACAAGTAAAAACATTCAAGCATATATATGCAGATGTATGTAATATATATATTAAAGGACAACCAAATCACATGGGCCAGTGTCTATCCTTTGTCACCCATACATGGAACACCATAGTATTGAGTGATGATACCCTATGATACGGTCAGGTCGAAGTTTATTAAATGTACCAAATAAGGTGCATAATTTCACATGCAACCACCCCCGGTCGTCAGTGAAACTCATGATTTAAAGGTCTCCATTACATCTGGTGGAGAGGTGTGGTGCAGCGGGTGGAGAGGTGTGGTGCAACGGCCAGGGCAGCTGACTTCGGAGCACAGGGTTCACAGTTCGATCCCCGGCTCCGGCGGCAGCTCAGCTCAGCACCATGTGACTCTGGGCAATAGCTCACTTAATTTCCACTCCGGCCCCCAGCGCCTTGAGACCCGTAAGGGTGAGTAGCTGCGCTATATAAAAACGGACTTACATATCTGGCCCAAAATTCTTAAAGCCCAACGTCCACCTCCGGGCCGCCTGATTGTTTCGGGTATCCAATCCCTACTGGAGCCACTCTCTCAGTTTGCGGATTTCTTTTTGAGGGAAACTGTCATCAACCAACCCTCGTTCATCAAGGACACTACTGACATTCTCAATATCCTGGACCCTTTGGATTACGATCCAGAAAATAAATTTTTGGTCACGATCAACATCGAATCCCTCTACACCAGCATTCCCCAAGATGACACGCTGGTGGCAGCAGCGTGTGCTCTTGGGGTCCGTGAGTGGTTTTACGATACACCTCCATCCTTTGTGCTGCAATGTGTGGAATTGGCACTTACACGAAATTTCTTCAGCTATAAGAACCAACTATATCTCTAGGTCTCTGGGACCTCTATGAGGGCTACTTTTGCGCCAAGTTCTAAGAAGAAAATGGAAGGTGCACACGTGATGAAGTCAATACACGCACGTCGAAATCTGTTCCAGAATTCCTTCTTTTTATTCAATCAAATTTGTTAAAACTGGCACACAGCCAACGCGTTTCGTTCCCGATTTTAGCCAGAGGGAACTTCGTCAGGGCTCCTATATGATCAATTTGACAGTAGCAGAATTGGACCTCAAGAGGCATAAAGTAGCCACGATCACAGTAAGGTTAGTAGATTCTCACGCTTCAGAATATTAGGCTTTAAAATTTCTTTTTCTTATGTGGCGAAATCAGTATAGAAAAAAGGTCCAGAACGTTTAATCATCAAATAGACTTTATAAATAAAAAGTCATGCTGTATCAATTCAGTCATGCTACGTCTTCTTCTCGGGCGGCATGCTAACCAAGTCTGGCATGCATCTACGTCGGTCAGTTCGATGAGAATTTTATACATCATGTCTCCAACCCCTTCAAACAGTACATCTGTCTTTGGAAGAGATTCATTGACGACGTGTTGTGCATCTGGACTGGGCCAGAGAACAGATTACATGATTTCCTTGGATGGTTGAATGAGGCTGACAATTGCTTACACTTTACATGGACCATCAGTAAACACGCGGCGGTCTATCTAGATTTGGATATTGTTGCCACCAATCAGAAGCTTCACAACACTGTCCATCAGAAATCCACCGACAGGAACTCGCTCTTGCACTATCATTCCTTTCATCCAAGGGCATTGCAGGATAATCTCCCTGTGGGGCAATTTTTCAGGTATCGTAGGAATTGTACAGATACAAGCATGTACATGGAACGATCAGAAAGCCTGACGAAACGGCTTGAAAACAGAGCATACCAGAGTAAAGTCATCAAACGGGCACGCAAGAGAGTGCTTAATACCCCTCGTGAGTACTTGCTGGAAAGAAATAAAAGATCAAGTGAAGCATGTCTCCCAGTGGTAACCACATTTGACCCTCTGTCTACCAAAATCAGGCAGATTATTAGGAAACATTGGGCTTTGTTGGACACTAGTCAGAAGAAGATGCCTCCACCTAGGTTTGCGTTTAGGAGGGCATCTAACTTGAGAGACCGGCTGGTCCACACCTGCCACATCCAACAGAAAAGGGAATCAGGCATACCGTCAGGACACTTCCCTTATGGGAGGTGCACTGTTTGTGATCTAACTCAGGCAACTAAGAGCGTTCAGTTGGTGGATGGTAGAACCTGGCATCAAAATAAATTCAGCAACTGTAACACCATGAATGTAATCTACAGACTTACCTGTGCGTGTGGGTTGCATTATATTGGCCTCACGTCTCGTAAGGTAAAGGTGAGGATTCAAGAACACTTCAGCACCCTTAAGGCAGGGAAACTGACTACAGGATTGGTTCGACACTACCAGGAGTTGAAACACAACTATAGGGACCTGAAGTGGGCAGTGTTGGAGTGAGTAATGGGAGATGCATATAGGAGTGAGGACACGTTGATCAGGAAAGAGGCACGTTGGACTTTCACGGAAAAAGCAGATCAAATGAGCCTGAACGATTCCATTGAATGGAATAGGGTAGGCTGGTAGGAACTTGTCCCATGGGAGAAAGTGACACATGACTGGAAGTATGGGCAAGGGTGAGATATAGGCTCCATTCTGTGTCAGCACGAGTCCGCATTAATGGTCAGTAAAGTGTGTATGTAGTGGCACTGGCATGGAGACCTTTAAATTATGAGTTTCACTGACGACCGGGGGTGGTTGCGTGTGAAATTATGCACCCTATTTGGTACATTTAATAAACTTCATCCTGAACGTATCATGGGGTATCATCACTCAATACTATGGTGTTCCATGTATGGGTCACAAAGGATAGACACTGGCCCATGTGATTTGGTTGTCCTTTACTATATATATGTACATACATCTGCATATATATGCTTGTATGTTTTTACTTGTCGACCACTATGTTGCTGCAATTAATACACATGACCTATGCAGCACTCTCGGGCGTGCACTTGTGATTTAGGTATTTCCTAACATATATATTTGTACACATCTTTATATTTATACATGAGCGTCTTAGCTTGCCGACCACTATGACGCTGGAAGCAATAACCATGATTAATTCAGCGCTCATGACCGTGTGGTTTTGAACACAGAGTGTTTTTATGATTTCTGACTTATGGCCGAGATTGGGAACATCCACTAGCATGGTTCACATTTAAAACTGATAATACTGTAAACCAGGAGTAATACCTTTAAGATGACGCCGATTGTAATCCTCCCTTCTACATACAAAGATGGACGGTAATGAATAGTCTCTTAGGCTCCCGCGATTGGCTGAGAGTGGCCGTTGACCCTGGTGAGAGGGCGGGTCTTCCGCACCTCTTCCGGGTCACGGCACGCATACTTCACTGGGCGCATGAGTTCTTTCAGCGTCCAGGAGAAGATTGGAGTTCAGACGACCGGTATAGCAGTGAGTGGGTAGAGGCAGATACGGATTTCGCCCGTATATTGGTACTCGCAATCTTGTAGGTTTGAGCATATCCTAACAGTTTTTAGCGAGTGTGGGAACTGAGAGAATAGCTATTGGGCTACATAATGCATAGAGCTCTCGAACTGCTTACATTTATAGACATGAAGCAGCTGAACACAAGAGAATTGTTGAGATATTGGTGTAATGTAAAACTCGTGATGGCTGAACAGTACATGTATATATTCACAGGTCGACGACTGAATAAAGTATGTACAACTGCAAGTGAGCCACAACTCATTTTAGCTTGGAAAAGCAATTTCCCCATTTGCACGTTACGGGGTCTAGATGGTTGATGGATGACACAAACATTGACACCACACTTTTATTTTCCTTCACCTTTTTCTTATACAACTTCAAAAATTGGGCATAATAACCTTCCACTTTCCCCATTTCTGTTCTGGTCATGAAAGTTACCAATGATGACAACGTGAGCAAACTGGTGAATACCAACCAGTAGCTCATTGGGTGATGCTTACGTAAGGTACTTTCTGACCTTTCACACCTTTTTTGTCTGTGTTTATGATGTGAGGATTTGTATGGTGGATTGACAAACTTTTAAAGTTTACAGAACACTTAGAGTTGGGCACGATTGTTCAATTAGTGGAGCTTGCCCGTGGCAGAGATTGGTTATGAATACTGCCCCTCTTACATTGAAAGTATAGAGTGTTCTATATAATCAGGTCATTAATTTATGGTTTAGTGAGTGGAGGGCGACCTGGTTATTATCCCTCTTTTGCTCCTCTTTTTTGATAAAAGAAAAAAAGCTCCCTACTCTCCAAAGCCATAATATGCAATAACTCAAGCAAACACTCAATGAAGATAGTCCAGATGCTCAAAAATGAACCACCACAGCCAAAACATGCTCAAGCAACAACACTGATTCCTTGTTATATAGCAGCACCCTGCAAACAATTTCTCTACTGAGGGGCATAGAGCCAAGCAGAAAGCGACACCGGAATAGCCTTCCTTGAATCCACACAAACATACTTCTTCTGTCCTCATCTAGCCAGTCACCATCTTGCAAGGACAGATACGGCAGGATGGACACTGCATCCTAACCTGAAAGTATGGAGTGTTCTATATAATCAGGTCATTAATATATAGCTTTTTTTCTTTTGACTGTTTGTTCAAGGAGGGAGATGCGGTGTTTACTGTGTCTGTCACTTGTTCTCTTCCTTGTGCTGATATAATGTTTGCCATGATTCTGTGTTTAGATGTGATACCAGGTGGATCCTCACAATTCCTTGTGTGTCCTTGTTACCAGCAGAAGCTGCTCGGAGACTGAGCATCACACTTTTAAAAAATATATATTTTATTTAGTTAGTAGCGTAGAAAAGGTCATTTATAACAGAAATAGAAAAACAATCATTGAACATTTCTGAATAGCTGTTCATTCATTAGTATGAAGAGAAAATAAAGAAATATTACATATAGAAAGAAGATAGACAATGATTCTCCTTTGCCCAAAGTTCATATATACGATTCTAATAAATATCAATAATATTATGTCTTCTTAATGCCGTATGTCATTTGCATTAAACAAATATTACATTTAGAAGATAGACATTGATTCTCCTTTGCCCAAAATTCATATATATGATTCTAATAAATATCAATAATATTATGTTTTCTTAATGCTGTATGTCTTTCACATTATCTAGGCATTCGCTAGGCTCACAATCCCAGATATCCTGATATTTCTTTAGTGCCACCACTCTTTGTGCATAGAGTTTTTCTTTCAATTTAACCTGTTTCATTTTGTTTACCCAGGAATCGTAAGAAGGAACTTCCTCAGTTTTCGACCTTTGTAATATTAAAGATTTAACCACTAAAGATATATTTAAAAAAGCTGTTGTTGCAGTACAGAAAGGATTTGTGCAGACAGAATTTCAAAAGGGGCTCCAAGGGGAACTCGGGTCATGGCCACCTGAAGTTTAGCACTGATCCACTGAAATACCTTCCTCCAAAAATGGACTAGAGCAGGACAGGTGAAGCATACGTGTAGCCAATCTCCAATACTATGCCTGCATCTAAAACACTCCCCAGATGTAGTAGGGAAAATTTTGTGTATGCAAGATGGTGTAAAATAAAGCATCCATTTCGGAAAAAGCCATTCTTTTCAAATTTACCCCTCTAATGGCTTTCTGAGCCATTTGATTGTACCGATTCCGAGTCTGCGAGTCTTCCGAGTCTGTGAGCCACTTTAATCTTAGTTAAAGTGGCTGGGATTACTAATGCATAAAGTTGCTGCTGAAGCATGCGATACCAGTTGCCCACTCCTGTTAAGCAACCAATAAAGTATGCTGAGCTGATAGTGAAAGCTAAGGAATTAATTGATGGCTGAATACTTTGCATAAAATTATAGATTTGAAGGTAGGACTACAACAGTGCAGAAGGGATCACGGGATTGTCTGTTAACAAATGATCCCAGGATTTCATAGTACCAGCCAGTGTAAAGTTGCTAAATCAATAGATTTCCACCTTTTCCCAGCCTTTAATGACTCCGATCTCCACCTGTAAGCCCAACAGGCCACATTCCCTTATTGGCATGGAAGGATGGAATTGGGGAAAATGAAACTCTTCTTTGAGTTGAGTATATCTGAATAACATAATATGGGGAGACTTATATCTGGCACGTTTCGGAAACTTGGAAATTTTTAGAAAGTGGGAGAGCTGAATATCACCTAGGAGAATTTGCTTGAGATAAAAGCTGTTAAGTAAATTGCATGGTACTACTGCCTGAATAATCCAATCTAGAAAGGCAGCTTGATAATATTTCTTGAAATGAGGCAACTCTAAGCTCCCATCCTCAACGTTCAGTTGAGGTGCCATCAACTTAGTGCAAAATTTCTTCCCCTGCCACACAAATTGGCGCAGCATATGATCTATTTCGGTAAAATATTTTTGAGGAACCTTAATCATAACATTAGACAAAATAAATAGAAACAACGGGAGAATCATAATTTTAATCAGAGCTATACGTCCAATGATTGCTAGGGGAAAAGACTGCCATTGCTGCAGTAGACTCTGCGCTTTTGTTGAGAGTTGTTAAGTAGTTGAGTTGATATAAGTGAGAAAATTATAGGACACAAATATGTCTAAATATCTAATAAGATGAGAGGTTAGGACGGGCGGCCACATATCAGTGGCGGCTGGTGGATTTTGAAAGTGGTGGGGCGAAAAATGTACCCCAATGTAATAAGCGAGCGAGCGAAGCGAGCGAGCCCGAACAGCAAAAGGAGGGTGCGGGGGGGTTCTCCCCCCGCAAGAAAATTTTGAAAAAAATGGATTCAAATGGTGGGTTTTACACCACATATTTACTGCAAATTGTTGAAAAAAGGGGGATCCAAAATATAGCATTTTGAAGCACAAGTGTGAAGAAAACAGAATCAAATCAAAAATGTGCCCAATCCTCAAACTGGTCTGCTTGCAAAATGACCCCCAAGCCAAGCACATACAACCAACCGAAACAGGCCTTCTAAGTGTTTCCCACCTGTAACACATCTCTGAACCACCTATGTTTTCATTGTATATAATAACGAAAATGCTGCAGTTTGTTCTCATTTATCTTATGCAACTTACAACCATTGACAAAGCCTATAGTCCTGGCTGGTTGTAGGTTTAATGTCACTCGTATTATATATCTGGAGGCAATGACAGAAGAAGCACAATACCAGTGGGGCAGCACACTATGCTAAGTACAGATTTTTAGTTTAACAGTTTTAAGCCACGCTCATAATTACATCGGCTGCCCCCTACGAGACCCCCCCAGTTTTTTCATCCCACTTAAAGCCCTGCACACATACTTTGCTTATACTTTTCATGAGAGCCCTGGAAAACTGGGACGCAGAGGTTACTCACACTTAAATCAGAGAAAGAAAAATAAACACCAAGCTCCCTGGAAGACACAGCCTAACATTTGACATCTGTCTTTGATTGCACAGCAAATGTGACAAGATAAGAACAAGATTTAAAAGCTTGTTTACAGAAAGCGAGTTTGTGGAAAAACACAGTATACAAGATTTTGGCAATGGAAGGGACGAACCCGACAGCCTAAAACAAAGCCAGCAAACAGAAAATATGAGTTACAAACCACACAGCTAATGGTAAGCAACGGGCGGAATGCATTCCTGGGTCAACTTTCTGAATGTCCTCAATGTCTTTAGCAAACCAGACAGCTACGCGGTTTGGTAGGCTGAAACGTAAAAAGTAGTTATATGAATGTGAGCAGTGGAAGGATAGATGTCATCCAGTCAAAGGGATTGTAAAGAAGCTATTTTCCAGGGAATGACAAACACGAGAGGATGAAAAGACATCAAGTAAGAAGCAAGCAAACAAGCGATTAGACAGGCAACCAATGATTAGCAATGGGCTGGCACAAAGTCCACTGGAAGTTTTTGATATGGTTCACAGAATGTCTTTTACACACAGACAGCTGAAAGGCGTCTGTAGGCAAGATCTAAAAATAGCAGATCAATGCAAATGCCTAGGTCCTTGCATTGGGGAATGGGACTATTGGGCTACTAAGGGTTTGGCGGGCTGAAGGGAGAGGGTGCAAATGCATGCATGTGAGCGAGTGCATAGCTGGAAAGATGAAAGCATGTGTGCATGGATGAAAAGATGAATGTGTGAAAAGATGGATGCTTGCCGTTATCTCCCCATTTTGAGGGCAGAGAAAACAAATGCTTCCCCAGCTCCATGAAACAGAGAAATCTGGGGAGAGGTTGCATTGTCATGGCTATGCTGGGATCAGGGTAAGCCAAATTTCAAGTCCCATAACATTATGCCATTTTGTTTCGAGTGAAAGTCTGGTGCATTGAGGAAAGTATGGCCACAACACAATGGGGCCACAGACCGTGCACGGACACACACTGGTGAATGTATTTAATGCACCAGTGTCTGTAACGATGCGTCAATGAATGCCTTAGAGTGGGAGCGTACATGGATGGCTAAATAGGTATGGATAAGTGCCTGGGTGCGACTGGATTGATAAAGGAAGGTGCAGATGTGGCGGAAATCAAGAGCTGGACGCCTAGGTCTATTCATAGCCTTCTCTAAGTAACTGCTTCTAGAAGCCACAATTTCACAGCTGTAATGTGTGTTACAGAAGAATGTCTCCTAAAAAGTAGTAGCAGAAAAAAATCACAAAAGCACAAACAAATTCCAGGTGCCGGCCAACTTTTATGTTAAATGTACAGGCTTGTAAATGCTGAACTCTCAGTGGGAGAATGGGCTCTTTTTGCCTCTCACACTCCTCAGGGCATGTTCAGTGGGAGAAGTAGGAATCCTACTAGTGGACAATGACTTTTGTGGCCTCTCACATTTTGATCATAACCCATGTGGTGACAATTGAATAGGCTCTTGAAGACCCATGACCTCATACCCAGTATTGATTTAGTTGCAAAAGAAATCCTGAGTCACGTAACGTACACGGGTAGAGGAAGGACGTCCTTAATTGATTTTATCGCACTATCTAAGGCTTGGGCTAGAAAGGTGTGTAAGTTTAAATTGTAAAGAGTGTTCTGAATGATCACAACCCACTTGTTTTAGGCCTTAACCTAGGGCCGCCCTTGGTGTCTATGAATGGGATGGTTTGCCACATCGAATATATGAGAAATAGGGGTGTGCGCCGTAAATGGAGGGACGACGAACCAAAGGTCTTCTTAGCCCAGCTTGTGGAGAATCAGAGGGAGCACTTTGAGCTTTGTCTCAGTGCTGAACCCGATCTGGGGTTGGTACTAGGGGCCTTTGCCAAAATTTGTAAGAAGCCAACTGAGCAATTAACACTATTTAAGCAACACCATGCCGGAGGCGCAATAAATGGTTTGATAAGTCATGCTCACCAGCTCATAGTAGCCTCATACAAGCTCTAAAAAGCTTGCTGAGGGTTTTGCTAGAAATTAGAAAGTGTAGGACGCTCTATAAAGAAGCCATTAGGTTAAGGAAAGAGGAGATCAGAAGGGAGGCTTGGAAGCAGCTTATTGTTGCCTGTGCAAGGAATGATTCGTCTCAATTTTGGAAGGAAGTCAATGCACCTTTCTTTTCAAGTAGCTCCGCAATTAGCATAGATGGGACCATTCCTGAACATGTATGGGTCAAACACTTTACGAATTTCTATGATTCTAATAAACTGGAACCCATTGAGCACATCGCCATTGAGGATTCAATTGGCCTAGGAGGTGCAGAAGAGCTAACAATCTCCCTTGGGAACATAATCTCAGCTCTGAATAGATGCCCAAGCAACAAAGCACTGGTACCAGATGGGTGCCTGTTGACCCTTTTAAGGACAGTTTGTCACTTTGGGCCCTAATACTGGTGAATGTGCTTCGGAGTGCGAGCTGTGCTGATCCCCCTAAACCATGGTCTAGGGCAACAATTGTCCCAATTTTTAAAAAGGGGACAGAAGTGATTTCCATTGCTAGCAGCCATTATCATTAATTGATTCCCCTGCCAAGGTACTGGGCAGAGAGTTTTGTTGGATCAACTTGAAAACTGGGCACATGAGAAGTGCAGTTTAATTATCTGCACAATACGGTTTCAGGCAGGGCCTAGGGACTGTAGAACAATGCTTGAATCTACACCTAGTTATGAGTAAATGTGTGTCCACCAAAGAGGGTTGTCTCTTACAGGCATTTATGGATTTAAGCACAGCCTTTGATAATGTCTCAAGGGGGAAGCTGTGGAATATGCTAATAAACGAAGGTGCCAATCCCAAAATGGTTCACTCTCTCTCCCAGCTGCATGTCGATATAGAAGGAAGCATTGGGTTTTGGATAAACAAGGAGAGTAAGCTACATATAAAGATCCGAAAAGGGGTCAGGTGAGGCTTTATGCTGGCCCCTTTCCTCTTTAGTTTTTATAACAATGACCTAGATGATTTTTTGATTGATGCTGCAGCTTATCCGCCTATTATGGGGTGCCGACAGTACCCGTACTTATGTACGTGTATGACTGTGTGCTCAGGGCCAGCACGGGGATGGGTCTCCGGAAGCTTATAGATAGTTTTGTAGCTTTTACGTCTCAACTCTTTTGCTATGGTTTGTGTCCACCCTGGGACTAGTCTAACTCCTTTTCATAGTGGTGGTACTGCTCTTAAATGTGTATCCACATATATTTATCTGGGGGTTCCATTTGACAGCATGAGTACTTTGAGGCACCTGAGGAGTGCGAGGGCAATGCTGTTTGAACAAGCTACAGCTTCTCTATTTAAATCTGCTGTTAAGTTAGGGTCATTGCCCTTAGACGCTGCTATTACAATATACAAAGCCAGACCTATATAGAATGCCACCTATGGTGCCTGGGTCTGGGGGCACACTGATCATTCTTAACTGCAAACTAGTGAAAACAGATTTCTGCGAAGACTCCTATCACCATAGCATTCCTTCGATAATAGCGTATGAGGAATTAGGACTACTGTAACTGGGAGACATTGTAAGGCAGGCACCCACTATGCTGTGGCTGTCCGTGTGGTCCAGGGCTGAAGTAGCATTGACACAATCAATGATTAATGATTGCCTAAATCTAGGAAGGGCCCACAAAATGAAATGGCTTATGTTTGTAAAAGATGATTTGCAGGGAATTAACAGGATGGAACTGTTTAAAAATCCATTGTGTATTAATCCATTGGCCGAACCCTTGGTAAAAAGTGAACTTTTAAGATGGATAGCTGATATGAGACAGGATGGTGAATTAAGGAAGAGAATGGTGGCGACATACCTCCCATTATGCGCAACTCCTGGTATTGAGCCATTCCTGCTAAAGGTGCAATGCCAGCAGAGATTTTACGTATTACGATTTAGGCTTGCCTTGGCCCAATTTTTGGTGTCCCATCCCTCTAATGTGAATTCTGTGAAAGACCTGATACCATGCCCATGCAAGTCAATAGTGCCTCAATCGCAACTGCATATCATCTTTATTTGTGAGTTGTATAAAGAACAGAGAACACAGCAAGTGAAACCTCATGTGAGGAATTGAAATATTAGGAAATGTAAAGAGGCACTGGAGTATTTGCAGCTTATCCGAACCGATGAGGTATGCACAACTCTTTATAGATTAATTGCCTCCGTGGTTAAACATAGAAGAGTAGTCGGGAAATAGAGGATACCTAATGGAGGGTTCTTTAATCCATAGTCTCCCTCCCGACTAGCAGCCTGAAACACGGAAATTGGTTTTATTTGCACCTTTTTTCTACTTGCCACTCTTACTAATCCATGCACTTCATTACGGTGCTCTGAAAATCGGACTCTCGTAGATGAATAAGGCTATACTTACTTGTCCAGCACGAAGTAGAGGTCGAAGGCACCTTGGCAGGAGGGCTCCTCGGCTAGCAGGGGCCACCCCTGGCCCTTGAGGGCGGCCATCAGCAGCAGGGTCTCAGCATCGGCTAGCAGCAGTCACCCCCCATCTCGGAGGAGAAGCGAGCCGGGATACCAGAGCAGTCCGTGAAAGAGGAGTGGGGCAGGGAAAGGACAGTGAAGGCATGCAGGGAGGTACACAAGCCGGCAGGGAAGATGACTGAGGGCCCACGAAGGAAGACCGGCTGGCGACAAGAAAGAAGGATGAGGCGCCGAGGAGTCCGGGAGTCTCCAGATGTGCAGGGGTCAGGGAGGGAGGCCGGGCGCTCGCTCGTTACTTGTCTCTAGCCTCACTCACTCCTTCTCTCCTTCCTTCCACCTTATGAGCAGTGCTATTTCCTGAGGCACACACACTCTCTGAACTCTACTGGAGGAAGCCCGCAGCGATAAAAACAAATCCGGGACCGGGGGTCCAGTCTGCCCAAAGACAAACCCTTTCTAGCACAAGCTGTGGATCAGTGGCGGTTCTTTCCTTAGGGCGTAGGGGCGGCGCCCTCTGTGTTTTCTGCCACTAGACTATTTTGATTGTAGGTACTGTAATACCTATAAAACAGATGCAGATACACTGCCTGCTGTGCATCTATTAAAGGAATCGTCACTCCGTGTGGGTCAGGCAGCAGTCACAGGTCGGGGTCAGGCAGGCACATTCGATTCGCCAGTGCGCTTGCGCCAGCCTCTTCAGCTACACTTTGCTGGGCCGATGATCCCTCAGCCCTGGGGCCTGTGAGGTCATCAGCTCATCAAAGCCCTGACTTTCAGTGTGAAGGGCCTCCCCAAATGACGTCGCTCGTAAAGTCAGCCTCGGGCGTTTCAGGCTTCATCCCTGAAGTTCCGAGGCTGCATGTCAATCAGGGAAGAAGTCACACCCCCACCCTCTCCGATCACGTGTGGCGTAGAATCACTAACCCCACCCAGCAGCGACGCAATGTCAAGCTCCATGTTTCTTCAAATACATGGCGGGCTCCTGCAGCTGCACGCTAGGACTTTGGAGGGCTTCGTGCAGCAAAAGGAACGGAAGGCAACAGCTGCAGCCTCGTAAGAGCCGCCTGCATCCACAGCTTGTGCTAGAAAGGGTTTGTCTTTGGGCAGACTGGACCCCCGGTCCCGGATTTGTTTTTATCGCTGCGGGCTTCCTCCAGTAGAGTTCAGAGAGTGTGTGTGCCTCAGGAAATAGCACTGCTCATAAGGTGGAAAGAAGGAGAGAAGGAGTGAGTGAGGCTAGAGACAAGTAACGAGCGAGCACCCGGCCTCCCTCCCTGACCCCTGCACATCTGGAGACTCCCGGACTCCTCGGCGCCTCATCCTTCTTTCTTGTTGCCAGCCGGTCTTCCTTCGTGGGCCCTCAGTCATCTTCCCTGCCGGCTTGTGTACCTCCCTGCATGCCTTCACTGTCCTTTCCCTGCCCCACTCCTCTTTCACTGACTGCTCTGGTATCCCGGCTCGCTTCTCCTCCGAGATGGGGGATGACTGCTGCTAGCCGCTGCTGAGACCCTGCTGCTGATGGCCGCCCTCAAGGGCCAGGGGTGGCCCCTGCAAGCCGAGGAGCCCTCCTGCCAAGGTGCCTTCGACCTCTACTTCGTGCTGGACAAGTAAGTATAGCCTTATTCATCTACGAGAGTCCGATTTTCAGAGCACCGTAATGAAGTGCATGGATTCGTAAGAGTGGCAAGTAGAAAAAAAGGTGCAAATAAAACCAATATCCGTGTTTCAGGCTGCTAGTCGGGAGGGAGACTATGGATTAAAGAACCCTCCATTAGGTATCCTCTATTTCCCGACTACTCTTCTATGTTTAACCACGGAGGCAATGAATCTATAAAGAGTTGTGCATACCTCATCGGTTCGGATAAGCTGCAAATACTCCAGTGCCTCTTTACATTACATACTCTACTGGAGGAAGCCCGCAGCGATAAAAACAAATCCGGGACCGGGGGTCCAGTCTGCCCAAAGACAAACCCTTTCTAGCACAAGCTGTGGATGCAGGCGGCTCTTACGAGGCTGCAGCTGTTGCCTTCCGTTCCTTTTGCTGCACGAAGCCCTCCAAAGTCCTAGCGTGCAGCTGCAGGAGCCCGCCATGTATTTGAAGAAACATGGAGCTTGACATTGCGTCGCTGCTGGGTGGGGTTAGTGATTCTACGCCACACGTGATCGGAGAGGGTGGGGGTGTGACTTCTTCCCTGATTGACATGCAGCCTCGGAACTTCAGGGATGAAGCCTGTAACGCCCGAGGCTGACTTTACGAGCGACGTCATTTGGGGAGGCCCTTCACCACTGAAAGTCAGGGCTTTGATGAGCTGATGACCTCACAGGCCCCAGGGCTGAGGGATCATCGGCCCAGCAAAGTGTAGCTGAAGAGGCTGGCGCAAGCGCACTGGCGAATCGAATGTGCCTGCCTGACCCCGACCTGTGACTGCTGCCTGACCCACACGGAGTGACGATTCCTTTAATAGATGCACAGCAGGCAGTGTATCTGCATCTGTTTTATAGGTATTACAGTACCTACAATCAAAATAGTCTAGTGGCAGAAAACACAGAGGGCGCCGCCCCTACGCCCTAAGGAAAGAACTGCCACTGCGACACATATCCATAGGTAGGACTAATTCAGAGCTGTTAAAAAGAAGGGCTTCTGATTTTGCCTGCTTTATTCTGTATCCCCCTTTATCAGTAAATATTTTGATTTTGACGAATGATCTGGCGATATTCTGCTCCTCTGCGGTCAAATAGATCATTTCGTCCACAAATAGCTTGATCTTTGGTGCACAGTGCAGAGGGGCCTTAATCTGGGGATCTTGACACAAAGCAGCAGCTAAAGGCTCGATAAATAGGGCAAATAAAAATGAGGAAATAGGGCAACCCTGGCATGTACCACTGCTAAATAACAGAGCTCCAGTCGTATACGAATTAACTATGACTTTGGCGTCTGCTTTACGGTTTCAATTTTCCAACCAAAGCACCAATTTCGGGGGGAAATTAAATCGATATAAAATAGCAAATAAGACCTCTCATTGTACTAAATCAAAGGTTTTTCTGCATCAAGCATGATGATGGCAGCCTTAATCTTATTGTTTGAGAAAAAGTCTATAGTCTGCAGCAAGGAGTTGGAATTGGTTGAAATTATTCTTACTGGTAGGAATCCACATTGATCCCTGTGGACCACAGCTTGTGCTAATAGGGTTAACCTAGATGCTATATTTTTGTGTGAATAGCTTATAGTCACTATTCAAGAGACTAATGGGGTGATATGAACCCGGGCTATCCAACGGTTTATCCTTTTTTAGGAAACTAACGATTACTGCCTATGTGAAAGAACTAAGCACCTTGCAGCCATCAAGTATTTCATTAAATAATATAACTAGAAATTCAGCAATCTTAGCTGCAAACATTCTATACATTTCATCTGGTAGCCCATCGTTCTCAAAGGCTTTTCCATTAGGAGATGTTTTGATGGAGTCTTTTACTTCAGCAAGTGTAATTGGCGCCTTTGCGAAAGTCTGAAGTTCACTATTAGCAGTTTGATTGCCCGGAGATACTCATCTATTTCTTCTGAGGTGTTTATGGACGTAGGGGCATACAAGTTGATGTAGTGCTCTAGGAATACCCTAATAATATCTTCTGGTTGATTGTCCATCTAGTGCCTAGCCTCGTCGTAGAATGACTTAATGGATGCATTATTACGTCTTTTCTTAACAGACCAGGCCAGAAACCTCCTGGCGTGTTCGCTTTCTTCGTAATATTGTTGGAAGCATGTGTTTTGATTTATAATTTCCTGAAACATATAATGCTCCCTTTGACACCAACTTGCTTTCGTAATTCAGGCCCCACAGGCATGGGAATAGAGAGCCAAATGGGCTAGCATTGCTTGGTCAGTTTCCACAGCAATGCTAATGTTTTTTCCTTTCTCAGCTTGCATATTTGAACTTTATAAAAAATTGCTTCACCCTTAATATAAGCTTTGCATGCCCCCAAACTGCGAATGTAGAGGCTGAGCCTATGTTACTGGCGAGAAAATCTTCAAGGGCGGGCCGCATGATTGTTAGCCAACTGGTATCTGTTAGAAATGATTTATCGAGTGACCGTCATGGTCGATGTACCCAATTAATGTTTACGATTACAACAATCGAAGGGACCGAATGATCCAAAAAGGTTTTGATAGTATGCAGGAATTTCTCCTTGCCCATTGATGTAAAATTTAAAAAAAGAGTTGATTCTAGAGGCCGTATTAAACAGTTTAGAAAAACAGGTACATTCTTGTGCCTGTGGGTATTCTTGACACCAAGGGTCTATCTACTAAGGCTAAATCACTTATTACTTTAGCTAAAAAATTAGAGGCACTAGGTTTGTTTTGTGATTTATTCCTACGAGACAAATCTAACCTGATGTCTTGTACGATGTTATAGTCCCCCATCACAAAAATACCAAAAGTGGGAGCAAAAGGTTGTATATTTCACTAAGGGATTGCTACATCGTCCTCTATTGGGCCATAGAAACTAACCAGGTGGAAAAGTTGGTTATCTATATTTCAGGTTGTTAGAAATGGGGGTCTCTAGTTGGCAGAGGTAGGTACATTTGACAAAGTAGGGACCCTTGCTTCTAGTCAGGGTAAGGGGGCTACACTCCTAAATAACCCCTGCTCACCCCCTTGGTAGCTTGGCACGAGCAGGCAGTGTGTAAAGCATTTGTGAACACATACAGTAATAACAGTAATACAGTGAAAACACTACAAATGGGCACCACACCAGTTTAGAAAAATAAGTAATCTTTATCTAGATTTAACACAAGACCAAACGACAAAAATCCACAATACAATACTCAAAAATATGACTTTCAGATGGTAGAAATAGCTTAGTTCAAATTAGATGGTAAATGAGTCACTTGGTTCTCAAAGTACCTGGGATGCGTCACGCAATGCAAGCAAAAGGGTCGCAGGGAAGTTGATGCGCCATTCCTTACACTCAGGGGAGTGGATGCGTCGGTTCCTTACTGCAGCGCAGGGGAGGTGATGCGTCGCTTCCTTACTGTGTGGGGAGTTGATGCGTCATTTCTTACTGCGGCCCGGTGACGATGCGACAAGATGGCGCCTCGATGCGACGATCCGGTGCGATGCGACAAGATGGTGTCTTTGATGCGATGTGACAACGTAGATACGATGCGTGTAAGCCTGACGGCCGTGCGGCGAAATCGATTAACTTTGGAGCCACGACAGGCCCTGCGACACGCTTCTCCGGTGATGCAACGGCAACCTCTGCGGTGGCGGCACGCTTCTCCGGTGATGCCACACGCTTCTTCGGCGATGCGACGGCAAACAGCTGCGGCGGCGATACGCTTCTTCGGCAATGCGACGGCAACTGCTGCGGCGGCGGCACGCTTCTTCCTCGTTGCGTCGCGCTTCCAGCCCCAGCGACACGCAGACACTAGAGGTACCCAGAACAACAGCAGGCACCTCTCTGCAGGTAGAATTCCCAGCAAGGAAATTCAGGGGGAGCTGGTGGTGAAGTCTTGGTGTCCCTGTGACTTCAGACAGGAGGCAAGCTCAGCTTCAAGCCCTTGGAGATCTTCCTCAAGATGATAAAGTACACAAAGTTCCTTTTTCCCTTTCCTTGGAAATGAGTAACCACTGCAGGCCAACCCTAGACAGCAACCAGCACTCGGGCAGTCTCCTCCTTCAGCTTCTTTGGTTTCTCTCCTTGACAAAGGTCAGTCTTGATTCCCAGAAGTGATCGAAAGTTCTGGGGTCTGGGCCCCAATATTTATACTAGTAAATCCTTTGTTCTCTGAAGGCAGAGAGTGTCTGTGCCCAGCCAAAACCAGTTCTGTCCTCCCTGGTGCAGCTTCCTGGCAGGAGGTGGAGACAGCATTGTTGAAAGCATACCTGGCCCAGGTAGCTGAAAGGAAATCTCCTCCCCCTACTCTCTATTCTATGAGGGCTCAGGTCAGTGAAAGGAAATCTCCGCCCCCTACTCTTTATTCTATGAGGGCTCAGGTTGGTGAAAGGAAATCTCCTCCCCCTACTCTCTATTCAATGCAGGTCCTACTCAGCCCAGCCCTGACCCATCAGACTGCTTGAGCCAAGGCCCTCTCCAGCCCCCTGTCACTCACAAACCAGACATGGAATACACAAACCTAGCAGAGGCAGGCTGGATGGTTAGGCAAGAAAATACCTACTTTCTAAAAGTGGTATTTTCAAACACAGAATGTAAAAATCACCCACACTAAAAGATGTATTTTAACATTCTGAGTTCAGACATCCTAAACTTTATTTTCCTATCTTGTTCCTAGGGTCAGTTAGGATTATAAGATGTTATAATCAAACTGCCCATTCTGACCTATGGGAACAGATAGCCTTGCAATAGTGAAAAACGAAATTGGCTGTAATTCACTATCAGGACATGCCAGCCACATCAGGGCACGTCTTACCTTTCACATACAATGCACCCTGCCCTTGGGCCTACCTTAGGGGTGACTAATATGTAGGAAAGGGAAGGTTTAGGGACTGGCAAGTGGGTGCACTTGCCAAGTCGACATGGCAGTCCCAGACTGCACACAGGCTCTGCAATGGCAGGCCTGAGCCATATTTTACAAGCTGCTTCTGTGGGTGGCACAATCAGTGCTGCAAGCCCACCAGCAGCATTTGATTTACAGGCCCTGTGCACACATGGAGCACTGTACTAGGGTCTGACAAGTAAATCAAATAAGCCAATCATGGAGTCACTAATCCATTTCAATAATTTACAATAGGGAGCACTTGCACTTTGGCACTGAATAGCAGTGGCAAAGTGCCCAAAGCATCTAGACCAGCAAAAACACAGGAGGCAACAGCAACAATTGGAAGGGAGACCCACGCCAATGGTGCCAGGTCTAACACGTGTCCCCTCCAGCTGAAATGTGGGGAGAACTACCCTACCTCTTGGGAGTTCTCTTCACTAAGGCGGAAAAATCTGGACAGACCATCAGCATTGGCGTGTTCTGTACCAGGGCGGTGTTCCACCGTGAAGTCCATCCCCTGTAGGGAAATGGACCACCTCAACAGCTTTGGATTCTCACCCCTCATCTGCATCAACCATCTGAGGGGCCTGTGGTCAGTCTGAGCCCGGAAGTGAGTCCCAAACAAGTATGGTCTCAACTTCTTCAGTGCCCAGACCACAGCAAATGCCTCACGCTCAATTGCACTCCACCTCTGTTCCCATGGAACTAACCTTCTACTAATAAAGGCTACGGGTTGGTCTAGGCCCTCCTCATTCATCTGTGAAAGAACAGCCCCCACACCATGCTCTGAAGCGTCTGTCTGTACAATGAATTCTTTAGAGAAGTTGGGCGCCCGGAGCACAGGTGCTGTGCACATGGCAGTCTTCAGGGCATCAAAAGCTTTCTGACAGGTGTCAGTCCAGTTCACTTTCTTGGGCTCCGGCACTCACTAGTAGTGTACACCAATCACTGTATATGAATCACAAATGCAAGTCCAGAATCCTCAACGCTGACCACCAATGTTAGAAATGGGGGTCTCTAGTTGGCAGAGGTAGGTACATTTGACCAAGTAGGGACTGTTATATCCCGCATAGAGGCCCTAATGTAGACCCGTTCGTACATGCCCTAAAATGGACATATTCACATTTACCCTAATATAGACATATTCGTACTTGCCCTATTATGGTCATGGCCTCATATGCCCAATTATGGTCACAACTGTACATGTCCTATTATAGTATGATTCCTTATAGAGGCATGATCTTTCACCTACATTGGTCCCAGCTAGTACACAACGAGCTCTGAGGGCTGAACGTTATCTATCCTGTGGTTTTGAATACAGCAGGGTTCTTCCAAACACAGGCCCACACTGTACTCATTAATTATGCATGACTTTCTAAGAATACACCACCGGCATAATATGTATGTACAAAGTTCACCCCTGACGTCTTCCTCATGTCCAATACAAACCATACTGAGGACCGAGACTCTTTAGGGTATAAATACACCACATCTTGCCCCGGTAAGGCAGAGGGAACCGAGACTTCCATGCTGACCAGAGACGCTGAGGCTCCTGCATGCAGTCGCTCAAGCTAACAGTGGTCTGACACAACCCGGACGGGGTGTCCAACTCAAGACCAGGACGGGGTCCCACACTCTCTCTATTCAGGTATGGGGGTTCGACTAAATCCTAGGAGGATTCTTGGCTCTTAGCTTCTAAGACCTACACACATATGCTAGGTACACACAGGTACATCTAGGTAGGCATCGTAGGAGTACGCGCACTTGCATAATGCTTTTATATTCATGTATGTACTCATGATTATCGCAATATGGTAGAACTGTTCTATCCCTTTGCTTTTATCGTACTGCTGATAATATATCTCTGTTATTGTCTGCTGGTTACCGCAGCACATATATTTTACACTAGAATAACAACTGTTCAATAAATACTTATTGAAACGCCCGACTGTTTATTCTGTGTAACTCTCTGAGACAAACCGAATAAGTGAGCACGAATGACTGAGCGAAAGGTAGTACATTGTCTCCACGATTCTGAGGGAATCAGGGTTGTCATGGTCTAAGGTTGCCAGAAACTAATCTCTCCTTGATAAGAGGAGACACTAGTGGCACTGCGAGCTAGCTAATGCAAACCAGGCTAACATATACGGTGGGGGTGCACGGAGTCAGTCTGCCACCAAGCCCGCAGTATATGTTATCCAAACGCGCAGGTCCTGCAGGGGTACTATAGGAGCTACACGACATGGCGCCGCCAACGTTGGTTGGGTACGTATTTAACAGTAGAATCTGAGTAGTTCAGTTGTGCTATTCTCAGAGAACCTACTCAGAAAACCCCAGAGACGTCTGGAGTGGGTGGGCACAAAATCCGCCGCAGCTGAGTAGTAAGAGAATACTACTTTTTGGCTGTTGGTTACTCAAGCTTGAAGGATATTTAGTTCCTACAATTGTGCACTTACACCTTATTTTATGAACTCTTTAATCTCCCTTCTTCCAATTAAAAATGGTGGAAGAAACAAACACAACAGGGAGAGTTACAACAAACCTCTTTGGTTTAGAAGAAGACCCTGAAGATGCAATACAAATTGCACCAAATTTCAGAAGGGCAGTCACCATAAAACTTCTAGAACATGGCTTAAGAGCCAGGGGTGGTACAATAATTTTCGTGATTGAGGCACACGAATCCAATAAAACAGAGGTGTTCTATTCATGGGTTACACTCCCAGCAGTAAATGCAATTACAAATGTATTTCACTACTACCTAGAAGGTGAACCACCAGCGGACTATACTCCTTTTAAGGAAGTAGAGGTTCCGCTCACTTACCAGGAGCATAATTACTGGTTTAAAGGTGCCCTACCCAACGTACGAGGAAGAGCAAGATTAGGCCCGCTCGGAGGAGCAGGAGCCACATGGCCCATATTAGCGGCATACACACTGCATCCTGACATTGACACAATGCCACAGCCAGACTTACTCGTACAACACAGAGATTTAATTAAAATCTACAGAAACCTCACACAATTTGTGATGAGGACTTTAACAGTTCAGCCTGCACCAGCTGCAGCACAAGACACTCCAGTCCAAGGTACAGTTAATAAAATAACTCCACAAACATTACACGCGATAATGGGCAAAATGCCAGCAAAACGCGAACAAATCCCATTCTGGATAGCTCAGAAAATAACTTAGCTTGAAGCAGTATTCCCGAATACTACCACCTGTGATAGACACAGAATTCTAACAATCTGTTGCCCATGGGTCTCACACCACAAGTAGAGGACTGCACCTCTTGGGGTTCAGTCTTTGCTGCCATATATACCAGAACACATGGTATCCCGTCCTTAGCAGTAGTACCTGACGTATTGAGACAGATACAAAATGAGTACGGAGCAGAGCCTGCCCTTAACTTAGGGATGAAGGTACTAAATAACTTTGACCAGGTATCAGCCATAATACTAGCTAATATTAAGGGGGAAGCAGCTTCAGTGGCGATCCGCCAACGCCTGAGGGAGTTCGGTCCAGAGGATCAACAACACGAACTACCCAAAATAATTGAAACTGCATATGCAGAATTAGGCAGAGACAGTCTAGGTGGGAAAGCATTAAAACCACAGCTGGTGGGCAGTCCTGAAAAGGACACTACAAAGCAGACACCTACTTCTTCTAAAAAGAAGTGGGAAAATAAAAAACAACAAAAGTCTAAAGACACCAGATCTCAGTCCAGAGGTAGGTCTCAGCAACAGGAGCCCTCTGAAAGGAGGTATAACCTCAGGAATAGGGATAATATTAAAAAACCTGACAGGTATTAGGATACTGATACTCGTTCCTCTCGTTCCTTTCAGGGTTCGTCAAGAAACTCCGAGAGGGAAGGACGGTCAGAACACAGACAAGAAGAGCGTACAAAGTCCAGAGACACGCAAGGCGCTGCGGACTACGCACCTAAAAAAGAAGATCAACAAAAATCAAAACCTCAGTTCAAAAAGAAGAAGGTAGCAGGTCTCAAGATCAGACATGCCCAGAATTCTGAGGACACAGCTTCTGAACGGGGAATGGGCTCTGACGATGCTAGACAGCGCGGCAGAAGTAACGATAGCTCGCCAGAACCTGAAGGAATTTCTGGTGACAGCGGAGTTGAGTGAGTATATCACGGTGGAAACACCTGATACTCGGGTAAGTGTCCCACATAAGTTACATGAGATAACACTCCGGATGGAGGGGGACAAGCCCAGAAAAGTTAAAGGTCTCTTTTGGAAAAATCTGTCATCTGGTTATGACATTCTATTAGCAGAACAAGACTGGCCGCCAGCATTCGTCATGGAGTGCCCTAGGGGAGAAACAATAATTTTTCCAGCCTTTTCCGACCTCGTTCCCGTTCACCTAAAACATGCATATGCGCAGGAGTGGGCGGTTGCCCTAGCTCCAGCATTGTACAAAAATCATGCTGGTTGGGATGAGGATTCAACCCACCACGTGATCCCGTTAAAAGTTTCCCCAAATGCTCAAAGGCAATACCCTATAAAGCAGGAAGCGAAAAAACAAGTCAGGGAGATTCTAGATCAACTTGAATATCAGGGGGTGATAGAAAATTGCACTTCACCTATGAACAATCCTTTGTTCCCCGTAGCCAAACCTGACAATACTTATCGTCTAGTTTTAGATTACAGACATTTAAACACTTGCACAAAGACATTTGCAGTTCAAAATGCACACAGTGCCGCATTAATGAATAACATTGTGCGCAAAAAATACAAAACAACACTTGATATCTCAAATGGATTTTTCTGCCAAAATATAGCGCCTGAAAGCAGGTATCTAACCGCATTCAGTGTGTTAGGGTCCCAACGACAATTTTGCCGACTCCCCCAAGGGTACAAGTATAGCCCGGGGTTGTTTTCAGCAAGGGTAACAGAGTTACTCCAAAATTTGGATGAAGAAGCATTGTCCTATGTGGATGATATTTATCTGACGGACGATGACTTAAAGAGGCACTTGACCAGGGTGAGCACCATTATTATGGGATTCGCCTCTGAGGGCTATAAATTTAATTTAAAAAAATCTAAAATTGCCCACCTCAATGTCCTGTTTTTAGGATACGAGCTGGCAAGTGAGGGAAAAAGCCTAGCAGCTAACTTTTTAGAAAAATGTGCGCTGCTCCAACCTCCAAAATCATTAAAGAATTTACAATCAATTCTGGGATTCCTAAATTTTGGTCGAACATACATTTTGGATTACGCAGAAAGAGTAAAACCTTTCTACGACTTAATAAAACCTGACTTTTCAGTTAGACAATGGACACAGGAACACGCAAATATCCTGCGTTCCCTACAGGAAGACATGATAGCTTCTAAACATTTACAGACACGCGTAAACGCACAGAACTTAGTGATCCGAGTCATAGCGGGTCAATGCGGGTACACTTATTTAACTTTTAATGAAGGTGAAACAGTACCAATCGCATACAAATCACACCTGTACACAAACGCAGAGATGCGTTTCACTTCAACAGAAAAATCCTGACAGCAGTTCAGACCGCTGTAGCAAGAGAAAGAGCTCTGGCTCAGGGAAAACGCATAATTGTCGTGACCCCAGTACCAGCTTTAGAAGCTGTTACAAAAGCTAGCATTCCAAATGCTAAAGCCTTACATCCAAGATGGATACAATGGGCTAATTCTGTTACTGCAACAGATGTTGAATACAGATTTGATCCAAGTTTAAAAACACAGGCATTCCTGCAATACGAACAAGAATACCCTCTACCAAATGAAATTTTGCCTCTAGATCAGTATGAATACATTATTTACACTGATGGTTCTGCTCAACCGGCCATAGGGAGTAAGCAAGCTTACAGCGCAGCATGTGCGATTGTTAAAGGTCGCATGCACGATGGCAAGTTCCATCCGAGTTGCACTAAAACGCAATCTCTAGGAGACTGCACGGCACAGTTGGCAGAACTCAAAGCACTTATACTGGCACTTATAAATACGGATCAGGAATTCCCCACACTTATTGTGTGTGATTCCTTTTACTGTGTACAGTCGTACAATGAATATCTACATCATTGGGAACAAAACGGGTTCAAAGATGGAAAAGGTGGCACAATTAAGCATAAAATGCTATGGGAACAGGTAGTGGAGTTGAGAAACGAACTACCAAGGGCTCACGTGATACATACACTGAGTCATCAGCGTGTTGGCGTTCACGTTGAAGGGAATTCATTGGCTGATGAAGCTGCAAAGGGGGCTGTTCGCACAGCCGCCGTAGCTGCAGTTACTCGTTCAAAGACGAGAATAGACGGCGAGATAATGGTAGCTGTCAATGCTTCACGCAAAGGCAGTACAGCAGTACCTAAAAATTTCCACTCAAGTACTCCTACAAGTTAGATGCACAAAACATTCCATATGCTCAGATTCCTGGAGTGGGGGATAGAGTAATACCAAATATGGATCGTAGGCTAGGCTTAATTTTAGCAGCACACGAGGGTTTGGGTTCTGCGCATACAGGCGTTACAGCGACTATTTCTTTATTGAAACAGCGCTACTGGTGGCCAGGGTTAACGAAGCAGACTAAAAACTATGTCTTGAAATGCAACATCTGTCAGCAGATAAAAGGCTCCACCGTAACACGCCCAGCGCAGACACCATTGCTGAAATCAGACAAACCTCTCGCATGTGTGTATTTGGACCACTGCGGACCCTTACAATCTGATGGGTCCAAGAAATATATCATGGTTGCAGTGGATTCCTGCTCTAGATTCCTATGGGTTTGGCCTCAGCGCTCGGCTGGCGCTCGAACTGTTATAAAAGATTTGCGAGTCTTTATCGGCACATACGCAGTAGGCCCGTTACATTCTGACCGTGGTCCGGCGTTTAGCTCTCGGGCTTACAAAGAGGCCATGGAAGGAATGGGCGTAGCATTGCGGTACTCCTCTCCGTACCATCCCGAGGGAAATTCTGTTGTGGAGAGGAAAAACCGAGACTTAAAGCAATCTTTAACAGCTAGGGTATTAGGCAAAGGCGGTAGATGGGTCAATCACCTTTATGGGGTACAGCGCGCGCTCAATAACCAGCCAAGAAGCTCTCTAGGAGGTGTCACTCCTTACGAGGTCCTATTTGGGACAAGAATGTGGGTACCTGATCATGATTGTGAAGGCACAGTGGCGGATGAAAAACCATTTGATATCCATGATCGTTTGGCTGTTTTACAGGATCTAAATGAATCCAGGACACAACAAAGTAACGTGCTCCAGAAACAGGCCGCCTCTGAGGAAGTCAAGGCAGTAACGGCAAAACCTATCTGGATCCCAAAAATCGGGGATCTGGTCAGAGAGAAGATTGCTGACAAGAAAGAATTTGGGCCATCCTACAGAAAGCCTGTACCGGTCCTTGCAATCCACGGCACAATAACTGTACTTCTGCCACCTCTTGCCGGAAAAAAGGAGAAAAGATTTGTCTCAATTGACTTAATCAAACCACACTATGTGGCCGATACTAAACAGTAGGCCACGTGGACTCCACAGTAGCAGACGCCCTCCTCTCGCTACAATCCAAGAAGTTCAAACAGAAAGACTCATCACGTTTGAAGAGCCACCTGTACGGAATGAAGGACTAAGCAACAATGCTATGGAACTCGTTCCACTTCAACAAGAAATTCATCTTCAAAATGAAAACCAACTTAACAACCAAGTTGCAATCTGACCTAATACAGACATCTACGTCAACATGCCTCGTCAAGAGCAAAATCCGATTTCAACAAATCCCGATGCAATTCCAACAATTGATCGAACTGCTTCTGGCTATTTCATGAACTTTGATACGTTTTCACTGGATCCAAGCGAACCGGAAACGACGCCAGCCAAAAAAACACTCCAACAGAAACTCAATGACTTTTTGAACTTTTTTAGAAAGACTTACCTGGTGTCACCTTGGATAGAACTATGGTATATCACTGGGATTTTATTTTTCATTTTCTGGCTAGGTTTAATAATAACTTTTAGTATGCTTATTAATGGACGATACCTCCAACCAAGCTCTACAGCCCAAAGAGTCAATTTGATCTTAAAACCCCACCAGTCTTCACATCGTGAACCAAGAGACTTGTCTTCAGTGAACATCACAGCAGTTCCTATACCGGACGGTATAGTATGGGACAAGATTGATTATGATGTATTCAGTCCGACTGAACTTTTAAAGCTAAAACATGTATTTAAAATTTCTTTAAGTACATTTTCTGATGATTGGGACACTGAAACTGTAAATGCTATGATGTCTGATTTAGAAAAAACTGCTGCATTTCCGAACAATGAAATGTTAGAAGGTACTTCAGACTATGATACATTGTACTGTTACCAGCAATATGGTCATCATTTGTTACACAAATCTATAACACCTAGAAATGTATTTGAGTACCACCAATGGGAACACTGCCCAACACCTCCAAAAGGTAGTTCACAAGCATTCGCACAGAAATTCACAAACTTCTCAGGGTTTAACACATCCGACCCAAAGTCATTTTTTTATAAAGTGGCGAAAATTTCAGCTCAGAAAATTATGTTGACAAATACCAAACATATTTACTCTGCATCCTTTCTGAACCAGTTGTCTAAACAGGGTTTCGATCTATGGAAAGACACAATAGATTCCAAATCAATCTGGGGTTCTAGGGACTGGCAAGTCCAGGGAATAGAAGCACTTTTTAGAGCATGCATCATTCCGCAGCAGATTTTATTTCTGAATGAAACTGTGCAACAAACTACATGTCTTGGATTAGACAAAGGCAAGGAAATGAACACACCGGGGTTTCCAACACCATCGCAGATGGATGGGGGCAGAACTCAACTACACAAGTGGTAGGATTAGATGACATTTTCCAGTACAACAGATCAGATCCTGATTGGACAGAATGGCTGGTTTGGCCCATTGACACAAACAAATGTCAACAGAGATTTATGAATACAACCAGAGGGTTTAGTATCCATAGGCCAGATCCACGCTATGTACAAAGACAACACCCAGGGGTAGTGACATCGTATAGTGTTGGGAAGTTGTGCCTTGATTGGCTAGAGACCTCAACACTGACAGAAGTAAAGCACCACTTGACCTTACTCTCACCTGACATGGATCTTAGAGGTTTTCTACTAGGACCCAGGAAACAACGTCAGAAACGTTTCATATATGCAGGCCTTTATGCCTACTATAATGAAAACTGGAAAATATCCCAACAAGAGGCCGCAGAAAGGATACGGGAGATAGACCGTATTAACTTAGAAAAGGCATTAGCAGTAGTGGATAATGGGTTAACTACTTTGACCCCCAGGATTTACTCCTTAGGCAACATTGTGTCCTCGGCAATCGACATATTAGAACATATTAGAACAAGATCTGGCCTTGTTACAACACGGGCAATCTCAGCTACGTTCTATTATGATGTTAAGCTGGACGCTGCAATCTTTGCGTGCAGGCTATGTGCCATGGCGTTTTATAAACACCACGTCTCTGTTCTCAGAATACAATCTAACTGATAAGCAGACAGAAATGGCACAGAGGGGAGCCAAATATACAATGCTGCGTATTGAGAAACTGGAAAGGTTACCATTCACTGTAGCCGAATCACCATCAACAGAATGGCTAATTCATGGCCAAATCACTCTGCCGGTCACTACGTTTCAGTTTCAATATTGCCTTGAGCAGAGGCAGGCAGGCAAATATGAGAAAATGGGTAAGGGATACATCAAGGAAACTTGGAAGTTACCGTATAGATACCGATGCTGGAATGGGGATCGAGAAGTGTATCTGAGTGGTACAGACTGCAAGAACGCTTTGAGCGGTTCTCTCATGTGTCAGGATATTTCTCTACACGGAGCCTGCAGTGGTTCAGTGGCGAACTTATCTTGTCACATGTCAGGGACCCCAGCGGCCATGATCACGCCGGTTTTCCAGCTGCTCTCGAATGGGAGTTACTTAATGCTAAATGATCAAAGTTGTTGTGGGATGCTTCCGGGCGTCGCAAATCTAGTAACTGTTGACTCCAGGGTTACTTGCTGTATGCAAGTATTGTTTACGCCACTGAACACAGTCAGGGAGGCGCCGTTATGGCCTTCGCTGAATGTTTCTTTTATACAGTTTGATACTCTGAGCAGATTGAAAGCCATGCTTTTACAGCAACCCATGCCCTTAACCTCCGCTCGAGAAACCTATGAACTTCAAGTTGCAAGGACCTCGACTGAGATACAGGCACTCATACGTACAAACTGCCCCATTCATTTCGCAGAAATGGTGGGATGTATCTTTAATATGTCTGATATGAGCGGAATTGTACACCTATTTAAGACCATAGGGTCAGGACTGTTAAGCACCTTTCAGACAGTCCTCGGAGTAATCCCAAATTTTATACACTCCGTATTGGGAAGCGTATTTGTAGGATTCCCGCTCATCCTGTTCCTAATCGCAGGAATCCTGATTGTAATATTGCTGCTACGCAATGGACGGCCCACTTCCCGAGGGAATGGTGAACACGCTCCTGGAGCGGAAATACCGTGAACGCATGGTACAACTTCTGGGCATTTCTTGCCTGCGAGAACTCAATGCCTCCTGGTTTCTATCATTTAGACCGGTCTAGGTAGACTGCATCTTACCTGTTCTTCGATGCCTGTTCTGCGGAGAAGAATGCACGTTGGATCTTTGTCTAACTTTTCCATCAGATGCGCCTCCGGACACGGATGCAATGCTGGACCCCATAAAGGCCCACGCTCTGCGTTGTCCTCAGCGGCTTCCGATTCTGATGAATGCATTCCTGGAGAATCCATAGGTGCCGTTCGCTCCTGCTGGGTGAGGTGATTCTTCCACAGGCATCCAGGTTACAAGTGCCGCACAAGCTGCCGCAGCACCGACTGTTGGCAGTACTACATTCCATCTATGTGCGATTGACGTTCTCTGTGAGGCGTTGGATTTGTCATCTACAGCAGCTGACACCGATAATTTTGAGCTTCCCAGCCAGGACGCGTAATCTTGAATTGGCTCATCGTGTCCTGGGAAAGAATTCGGCTTCTTCACTCGTTTCAAAATAAACGATCTAAATTTTGAACATTTTCTTACATTGACACTTTCGCTTGAGAAAAGCATGGCCTTCTCCTGCTTATGGTAATACAACTTCTATAAAGAGACGATATTGACTTTTTAAGTGGCAACTAGAAAAAGCTGAATTTAAAAAAATTTTAACACCTCAATTTTTAACGATTTTTAGAACCATGTTTTTACTTGCTTTTAAAAATGTTTTTTAAATTGTCCAGATTTTAAGTATGGTCATTTTTATCCTCTTCGGAAGAGGAGTGGGTGTTATATCCCGCATAGAGGCCCTAATGTAGACCCGTTCGAAAAATGCCCTAAAATGGACGTATTCATATTTACCCTAATATGGACATATTCGTACTTGCCCTATTATGGTCATGGCCGCATATGCCCAATTATGGTCACAACTGTACATGTCCTATTATAGTATGATTCCTTATATAGGCATGATCTTTCACCTACATTGGTCCCAGCTAGTACACAACGAGCTCTGAGGGCTGAACGTTATCTATCCTGTGGTTTTGAATACAGCAGGGTTCTTCCAAACACAGGCCCACACTGTACTCATTAATTATGCATGGCTTTCTAAGAATACACCACCAGCATAATATGTATGTACAAAGTTCACCCCTGACGTCTTCCTCATGTCCAATACAAACCATACTGAGGACCGAGACTCTTTAGGGTATAAATACACCACATCTTGCCCCGGTAAGGCAGAGGGAGCCGAGACTTCCATGCTGACATACTGACCAGAGACGCTGAGGCTCCTGCATGCAGTCGCTCAAGCTGACAGTGGTCTGACACAACCCGGACGGGGTGTCCAACTCGAGACCAGGATGGGGTCCCACACTCTCTCTATTCAGGTATGGGGGTTCGACTAAATCCTAGGAGGATTCTTGGCTCTTAGCTTCTAAGACCTACACACATATGCTAGGTACACACAGGTACATCTAGGTAGGCACCGTAGGAGTACGCGCACTTGCATAATGCTTTTATATTCATGTATGTACTCATGATTATCGCAATATGGTAGAACTGTTCTATCCCTTTGCTTTTATCGTACTGCTGATAATATATCTCTGCTATTGTCTGCTGGTTACCGCAGCACATATATTTTACACTAGAATAACAACTGTTCAATAAATACTTATTGAAACGCCCGACTGTTTATTCTGTGTAACTCTCTGAGACAAACCGAATGAGTGAGCACGAATGACTGAGCGAAAGGTAGCACATTGTCTCCACGATTCTGAGGGAATCAGGGTTGTCATGGTCTAAGGTTGCCAGAAACAAATCTCTCCCCGATAAGAGGAGACACTAGTGGCACTGCGAGCTAGCTAATGCAAACCAGGCTAACATATACGGTGGGGGTGCACGGAGTCAGTCTGCCACCAAGCCCGCAGTATATGTTATCCAAATGCGCAGGTCCTGCAGGGGTACTATAGGAGCTACACGACAGGACCCTTGCTTCTAGTCAGGGTAAGGGGGCTACACTCCTAAATAACCCCTGCTCACCCCGTTGGTAGCTTGGCACGAGCAGGCAGGCTTATCTCAGAGGCATGTAAAGCATTTGTGAACACATAAGGTAATACAGTGAAAACACTACAAATGGACACCACACCAGTTTAGAAAAATAAGTGATCTTTATCTAGTTTTAACAGAAGACTAAACGACAAAATTCCACAATACAATACTCAAAAATATGACTTTCAGATGGTAGAAATAGCTTAGTTCAAATTAGATGGTAAATGCGTCACTTAGTTCTCAAAGTACCTGGGATGCATCACGCAATTCAAACAAAAGGGTCGCAGGGAAGTTGATGCACCGTTCCTTACACTCAGGGGAGTGGATGCGTTGGTTCCTTACTGCAGCACAGGGGAGGTGATGCGTCGCTTCCTTACTGTGTGGGGAGTTGATGCATCGTTCCTTACTGCGGCCCGGTGACGATGCGACAAGATGGAGGCTCGATGCGATGTGACGATCCGGTGCGATGCGACAAGATGGCGTCTTTGATGCGATGCGACAACGTAGATGCGATGCGTGCACGCCCGACGGCCGTGCGGCGAAATCGATGAACTTTGGAGCCACGACAGGCCCTGCGACACGCTTCTCCGATGATGCGACAGCAACCTCTGCGGCGGCGGCACACTTCTCTGGTGATGCGACGCGCTTCTTCGGCGATGCGACGGCAAACAGCTGCGGCGGCGACACGCTTCTTCGGCGATGCGACGGCAACTGCTGCGGCGGCACGCTTCTTCCTCGTTGCATCGCGCTTCCAGCTCCCAGCGACACGCAGACACTAGAGGTACCCAGAACAACAGCAGGCACCTCTCTGCAGGAAGAATTCCCAGCAAGGAAATTCAGGGGGAGCTGGTGGTGAAGTCTTGGTGTCCCTGTGACTTCAGACAGGAGGCAAGCTCAGCTTCAAGCCCTTGGAGATCTTCCTCAAGATGATAAAGTACACAAAGTTCCTTTTTCCCTTTCCTTGGAAATGAGTAACCACTGCAGGCCAACCACAGACAGCAACCAGCACTGGGGCAGTCTGCTCCTTCAGCTTCTTTGGTTTCTCTCCTTGACAAAGGTCCGTCTTGATTCCCAGAAGTGATCTAAAGTTCTGGGGTCTGGGCCCCAATATTTATACTAGTAAATCCTTTGTTCTCTGAAGGCAGAGAGTGTCTGTGCCCAGCCAAAACCAGTTCTGTCCTCCCTGGTGCAGCTTCCTGGCAGGAGGTGGAGACAGCATTGTTGAAAGCAGACCTGGCCCAGGTAGCTGAAAGGAAATCTCCTCCCCCTACTCTCTATTCTATGAGGGCTCAGGTCAGTGAAAGGAAATCTCCACCCCCTACTCTCTATTCTATGAGGGCTCAGGTTGGTGAAAGGAAATCTCCTCCCCCTACTCTCTATTCAATGCAGGTCCTATTCAGCCCAGCCCTGACCCATCAGACTGCTGGAGTCAAGGCCCTCTCCAGCCCTCTGTCACTCACAAACCAGACATGGAATACACAAACCTAGCAGAGGCAGGCTGGATGGTTAGGCAAGAAAATACCTACTTTCTAAAAGTGGTATTTTCAAACACAGAATGTAAAAATCACCCACACTAAAAGATGTATTTTAACATTCTGAGTTCAGGCATCCTAAACTTTATTTTCCTATCTTGTTCCTAGGGTCAGTTAGGATTATAAGATGTCATAATCAAACTGCCCATTCTGGCCTATGGGAACTGATAGCCTTGCAATAGTGAAAAACAAAATTGGCTGTAATTCACTATCAGGACATGCCACACACATCAGGGCATGTCCTACCTTTCACATACAATGCACCCTGCCATTGGGCCTACCTTAGGGGTGACTAATATGTAGGAAAGGGAAGGTTTAGGGACTGGCAAGTGGGTGCACTTGCCAAGTCGACATGGCAGTCCCAGATTGCACACAGGCTCTGCAATGGCAGGCCTGAGCCATATTTTACAAGCTGCTTCTGTGGGTGGCACAATCAGTGCTGCAAGCCCACCAGCAGCATTTGATTTACAGGCCCTGTGCACACATGGTGCACTGTACTAGGGTCTGACAAGTAAATTAAAGAAGCCAATCATGGAGTCACTAATCCATTGCAATAATTTACAATAGGGAGCACTTGCACTTTGGCACTGAATAGCAGTGGCAAAGTGCCCAAAGCCTCTAGACCAGCAAAAACATAGCAAAAACACAGGAGGCAACAGCAACAAATGGAAGGGAGACCCACACCAATGGTGCCAGGTCTAACACAGGTTGACTAAAATCCACCAGGCTTTGGGATCCCTAACAACCTGCTGCACTTCACCCATAAAATTGCGCAAAGTCAGAATTGCCACACCTCGAACAGCCGCATTGGCTGATGAATAGAATGCTTGAGAGATAAAGTTTAGCATTTTTGGCAATTTGGATTGTGCCTTAAGGTGGGTTTCTTGAAGCAGAATTATCTGCACTTGTGACGCCTTAAGCCACTTAAGTATGGACCTAAACATAACTTGGTTGTTTACCCCATTAACATTACATGAAGCTATTCCAAAAGAATTAACATTCATGGTGGTGGGTATACCACCGACTTAGCCCTGCTCTTTGTTTCTCCTCACTTGACTGCTTATACTTTATCCACTTAGAGTCTTTTTTTACATTGATGTGTTCCAGCCATGCATTTAACATAAAAATTGAAAAAATCCTGTCCTTTCTACCTGTATTTTTCAAAACCAAAGTGACCCAAAACCCCCATCCCGCTATTGCCAACTGTAGGAGAGTAGGATCTGCCTCTTATGTTGCCCCCACTTTTTTTCTGATGTTTACACTGGTTTCTGGCTATAGTCAGGCTGGGACCCTGCCAATCAGGGCCCCAGCCTCTCTGTTCTCTCTAAACGACTTGGAGTGCACTCTAGGTGCACTAGTGATTGGATACTGTGGTACCTTATGAGTCCCTAGTATATGGTACCTTAAGTGCCAAGGGCATAGGTACTTCACAGGCCTACCAGGGGCTGAAGCATTTATTATGCCACCCCTGGGAAGCAGACTAAATGTGACCCCACAGGTCTGCTACTGCAGCCTGGGTAAGGTGGTGCATGCACCCCTTACTGTGATATAGGCTACCTATATCACTACATAGATACACACATATAAACCTATAAGTCACTCCTATGGCAGGCCTTATCAATCCTGAAGGCAGAGTGCTTGGTTCCTATGTGAGAGGGTGCCCCTGCATGAGCAGAGCCCCTCTGCAGCATTCGGAGACCCTTCTCTGAGGCTGTTTGTAGTGCAGCCTGACCATATACTCTTAAGCGCATTATAACCTCGCGTTAAATGCTAACTTTGGGATGGCTGCACGGAAACATGTCGTGTTTGGTGTCAAACATCTTGGAATACTACCCCCCGCCAGTTCTGGCGGCGGGGGTAGCATTCCACCCTTCTAGAGGGATAGACATGTACCTACTGTGGAAACGCGGTAGAATCCTGAAGAGCCCTGGCATCACAAAATGGATGCCACCAGTCACAGACACTGGGCTGCCCTCCTGCTGATGACCGAAACTCGCAGTGGAGGAAGCCCAACAATAGGTATCCTGTCACAGGAGGGTGTGACCACCTTCCAGACAGGGTTTAGTGTATTGGGGCTGGGTGGGTGCACTCCTAGAGTGCTTTGAAGTCCTGCACTGGGGGAGCAGAAGGCTCCTCTGTGCATATGCCAGTTCAAACCAGCTCAGGGGCTACCTGCCCCTGCTCTGGCGCGAAACTGGACAAAGGGAAGTGGGTGTAGCCACCCACTCCCCTGACCCTCCCATAGGTGGGGTCATAGAGCTAGTCCCTCCCTTTCTTTTAGTATAAGAGGGGGAACCTGTGAATTGCAAACTAGATACCTCTGGACGATGCTCTGAAGAAGAATCCTGGACCTTCGACGTTCCACTACCTCTGGAAGACTGAAGAATCTCCCTTGGAGTCAAGGAGTGACTCCCCTGCTTGGCAGGCACCAAAAACTACAACGACGGTCGCAAACTACGCCGCTCCCGCCAGAGCCCGAGGTCCCTGCAGCCCAAGACAAAGATTTCCTGACTTCTCAAAGGCCATCGTGAGTCCCCAGAGAAGCTGAGGCCAGTGGATCCCACGAGTGACGAGGAACCACAGTCCCTGGGTACCGTGCACTATTGTCGAGTGCAACCCCTTCACGACGTTCTACGAACTTGTGCTTTGGACCACGTGTGGTCCCAGCCTCTAGCAGGAATCCCTCCGAAGATCAGAGGCCTACCCCGTCCCGAGCGACCGTGACCCCTGTTGAAGGAATCCCCCCGAGGCGTCTTCGCGATCCCTTGCCAGCCGGCTTGTGGGTCCTCAGAAGACTTTTCTAAAGAACCAAAGGGCTCCCCTGGTTGCTCCAGGCCTGCCCTGACTTACCCTCGCTGGGTGAGTTCCCCAGACCTTGCTGGTCTGCACCATTGACTTTTTACGCTTTCCATGAGACTTGCTGCTACAAAGGCTTGTTGGCTCCAATCGGGTTGCCGACACCGCAGTCAGATGCAAACTTCGTGGGACACGCCGAATCCAGCTCCTGGTTGTCGTCGACACCTCCTGGACCTCGTGGCCGAAGAGTCAAGACACCCGTGAACGACCTGAATCTGTCGACGACGGTGGGTATTCATCTTCCTTGCCCCGGGTCACTGCCCAGTGACTTTGAACACTGTCCCCTCTGCTTTCAGGTCTTCCTTCTTCCGAATCCAGGCTTGGATTCCACCGGACACTTCTTCGGACTTCACAAGCAGCAAGTCTTCATTGGCTCCCATTGAAAACGACGCCGCGACCCGACACCAAAGGACACCTATGCACCCGGCTTCCCTGGGTGAGGTAACTCCAGCACTACGGTGCTCCTGTGGGTGTTGGCCCTAGAACTACTTACCCTGTAAGTGACTTGCTTGTAGATACTCCCGAAGTGCCCTTAACTTCTTAATTTCTAACCGCGACTTGCCCCATTGAAGTCTACGGCGATCCGCGCCTGTGTTCACGCACTGCACGCGTCCCCCCTGGGTCCTTTACTTACCTGCCTTGGGTGGTTTCGTGAGGCCCCAACACTTCTGAAGGCCCTGGGCCTTGTCTCTTTGCAAGTCGTTGTTCTTAAGTCTCTTTCTTAGTATATGGTCTGGTACGCCCATAGGGCCCCAGCCATATTGTGCCATATTGTGCTTAATTTATTGTGAAACGTTGATTTGTGCATATGTTCCTGACTTCTAATCTCATAAAGAGATTAGTAGAGAGTTGTTTAGTAATAAATACATATATATTTGATATATATACCTGTGTGGTGTCTTTTCATTTGGTGATTCAAGAGATTGTGTGGTAAAACAAGCTGCTTTACATTCCTCCAAGACTTAGCCTGAAGGCTGCTCTCCACAGCTACCACTAGGATAGCTTTCTATAAAGGTTGTCTTAAACCTACCTACCATAAGAGTCGAATTGTACTGGTGCAAGGTGTCCACTTTAATTAGTGAACAGCATATACCAGGCCAACTTCTCACACCAACCCTGAAGCCCAACCCGTCCTAGGCTCCCTTCAAGGCAGTAGCTCACCTACCTTTATGTGCCCATTCCCCAGCCCCTCCTCCCACAGCCTTACCCCCTGGATGAATGACCTGCCATAGCACTCCCTGAATCTGCAATTGAGGGTAACAGAGGGCAAGCTAATACATAAGAAATTGCTTTGGCCTAGTCTAACACCAAGCAAAACATTATACGGCCTAATAATCTTGTGTGTTACTACACTGATTTCAATCAAATCAATCAATTTTAAAAAAACACACACAAAAAACACTGTACCTTGATAGGTGCTACTTCTTGCTCTCCACCCTCCAACCTTATTGAATGTAAAAAACCCTTAGCCTGGTCAACAAGGTGAAAAATGTGCACTTGTCGCTTAAAAAGAACTTTTAGTTTTGACTGCTGAATAATGCCAGTGGACGCCCCTTGTCTCTTAAAATCGTCGATCAGTCCACGAAGTCTCTGCGGCGCCGTGCTGCCAATATAGACATGTCTGAAAAGATTTTGAAGGAAAAATTATCGGGAGTGGAATATGATTTACTCTTAACAACAACAAGATATTTTCTTTAATCCTGAATTTGTCAAAGTTTACTAAAATAGTGATTGGGTATTTTGCATTGGTGAATTGGACAGCAGGAACGCGGTGTGCACGGGTGATTGCTAAATCCGGGCCTTGTGTTGCCTCTCGGTGCACACATGCTTGTTGATGAGGTCTGGAATTAGCTTAGTAACTGTCTGACTTGCTTTGCGACCCTCAGGAAGTCCTACAAATCTTAGATTTGACAGCGAGATCTATTTTCATCGTCATCCAGCTTCAGTTAAAATTCCTCTAATTCTGCTTGGATTTTGAAAATCGTGGTGTTGTGTTTATTTCTTGAGTCTTCCAGGTCCGAAACCCTTTGTTCCACCTTTGACATGTGAGAAGTAAGCAACTGAATGCTAGAGTTGATCTGCCCAGTTGATTATTGGTCTTTCTGGGAGCATCCTCTTGTGAGATTTTCATCTCTAAGTTCCCCTAAAATCTGATTTAGCATTGCTTCGATTAGTGGTATCTGCGCTGGGGGTGCTGACAAAGCTTGCGATGATAATCCCCCTTGAGATTGAACGTGCACTGGTACATTTGGGGAGTCCTCCGTCAAGTTCATGTTTCCCAGTGCTATCAGAGGGATTAAGGTGTTAGAAGGCTTGAGAGTAGCTGCCAAATCCGCACTCTGGCATCCCACTTGTCCTTGAGTCAGGTCCGCCATCCCTCTCTCTTTTTGTAGTCCCTTAGAGCCAACGGCCGTAACAGGAGATATGTTGGTCTATCCTTAGAAGAAGGTGGATTATCTAGCAGAGTTGTGGGAAGTGGTTTTTCCAAATTAGCATGCAGCACTGGAATACTTCCTGGGACAGAACCCTGTCCCCGATTTCCAAGAGCGAGCAGGACAGGGAACAATTCTGGAGTGGTGGAATTCTGTGTCGTCAGAGCCTCCCCCTGGGCTCATCTGGGAGTCTGATACCAACAGCTTCTGTTGATGCATCTCCTGTGGCAGCCTGTCTGGCGAGATAGTCTGCTGTGTTTCTCCAGGGGGCCAAGCCCTATGTATTTGGTTAGTCGCAGGTTGATTACGGTTCTTGCTACCTTTTAGAGCTTTGCCTAGTGCTCGTGTTCTCATTGATATGTCTTATGAGAGTCGCTTCATTTAGTGGCCGTGTATTGTTTCTTCGGGGTAAAAAAGGGGGACGCTGGAGGTTCACGAGAGGGCCGCAAGCCATATCTATGCTACATAGACCACTTTTGAAACACCCCCTGAATCTCCTCCACCCATGAGGGAACCTAGTAAACCCCTCACAGGCTGCTTTTCTAATGTTTTCTGCTTTTGGCGTAGAGCAACCGTCAGCTCCGTGGATGAATCAGTATCCAGGGTGAAGAGGGTGCGAAGGAAAATGGTCGATAAACAGATGTGCCGCAGCCGCAGTTGAGCAGCGCAAGACTCTGCCTCTCTCGGCCTGTGACAGGCATCTGTGATGTCGGCTCCAGGGAGGAGGGGACCTTTGCGGGTGGCGTCGCACACCGCCGACCTCGTGTTTGTTTATCTGGATTAAGGCCCGCAGGTCCATAAGGCACTTCACAAAACCGACCCTTTATACCTTCAAAAAATCTTATTTTGGCATGTGTCAAGCAAGCCGTGATCTTCGGTCCAGGTCAACTAGACTG
This sequence comes from Calotriton arnoldi, assembly GCA_963921515.1. Classification (NCBI taxonomy): domain Eukaryota; kingdom Metazoa; phylum Chordata; class Amphibia; order Caudata; family Salamandridae; genus Calotriton; species Calotriton arnoldi. Next base: position 72,029 of record CAWUFW010009346.1, read on the forward strand.
GTGGAGATTCCAAGAATCAATAAAGCAAGATGGGGCGGTAGGAGCTTCTCCTACTCCGCCTGTAACCTACGGAATTCCATGCCCCTCTCTTTAAGATCCCAATCTAATCTGATATATTTTAGGAAAATGTTAAAAAACGTGGCTTTTTTCCTCTCTCTCTAAATAGGATTCAACCTTAGTATTATATCCTTGTTCTACGTAATGAACACGCTATGCTAGAATATACTGTATGTCATATGGAATTAGGATATAGTGTTGGTCATGTGGAATGTTTATGTTCAATCTCTTGAGCAGTTACTTGGAGCTTACTGGAGCTGTGGGTTGTGCTCTTACCTGCTCCTCAACTCAATAAAGGAATTTACTTCAATATCCTGATTCAGTGATCCTTTACAACACTGACGATGAGGAGTTGAGGAGCCACGAACCTACGCGTGATTTCACATCTGCTGGAGGATTTTTTTATTACACTTTTCCTTGTTTGCCTGGATTTTGGCAGAATCGGCAGTTTCAGCATAATTGGACACGCTGGAAGATATTAAGGACATTTCGACAAGGGAGGACGGCTCGACCTTGTGGGTGAGCTGCGCGTCTCTAATTTCCTATCTTTAGCTTTACAGCGCAATTTTTGGCTTACCGTTTATTCTTGGAACTCTCCTGAGTTCAAACGTTAGTTGCCCAGCTACGCGCCTATTCTATTGCTCAGAGTGTGCGCACCGCTTTACTCGCGCAGTCTCCAGTGACGTCTGCTGTGACACCCTTACTCAAGCGTCATCACGTTCGTCGTGAGGGTCACGCTACGTGACCTCACGCAGCGGCCATCTTGGTTTTCTTTAATTGGAGCATCGGATCATCGGAACATCGGAGCTTTGAAGCAATCGAGGCAGTTCTTGGCAAATGTTACATTTCTACGAGCGCTTCCTTCAGTCTTCGGTTTAAGCTTATTTATTACATTTGGGAAGCTGTTTCTTTTGGGTAAGCTATCTTTTCGTTTTTTTTTTTCTGCACGCTTATGAATTACAAGTAGCTCAGTGTGGTGAAGATTGGACAGTGAACTAGTCCGTAGGGTGAAGTGTGGACACTGCGTCCATAAGAAATGAGCCACCAAAGCTACAACATCAACCCTCCTCAAGCATTTTGGATCTCAGGGGTTGAGCCTCCTTTGAAATGGTTTAACCAAGATTGGTCCATTCAAGTTGGTAAAACTGTTTGGGCTTACCGTGTCACGTGCAATGATGCCACAGGTTTTTCTCCTTTTGTGTTAATGAGAGGTAGGAAACCGCGATCCAAGTTTACCCCAACTTGGCTTTTTCCTTCCAGTACAAAATTTTGGTCCACTAAGGAGGTACGAAATGGCATGGATTTAATGCACAATAAGAGTAAAATGTACTATGATGCTAAACATGGTGTTAAAAATCCGGAAATTAATATAGGTGACTGGGTGCAAATCAGGAAACCTGGTTGGGTTCCTAAAGGAGAAAGTCAATATTTTTAACCGGAAGAAGTGGCTGAAATTCTTCTCAATGCAGTAAGAGTGAAAAGTGGAAAAGTATGGAATTTAAACAGAGTTGCTAAAAGCAAAGCTCCTGGTGCTGATCATATGGTAAATTATGATTGGATGTTGGATGAGCTCAGCAATGAGTTACAGGAGATGTTAATAGTACTTCTGTCTCTTCAAGTTCAAATGAAGGTAATGTGGAACCTGATCTGATTTCTCCTTCTACCAATGAAAATGTGGTTGAATCTCAAAACCCACAGGAGCCCCTTTCCGGTGTTGAGGGTGAGATTAATTCTCATCATTCGATAAGGAAAAGGATGGCTCCGTCGTGGTTGAAAGATTATATTATTCAGTAACATGTAATATGTTAAACTTTTTTTTTTTTTTGATTTGTTGTGTTTCCATTTCTTAGCTTATTTTTTTCTTTTAGAAGAAAGGGGGATGTGTTATATCCTTGTTCTACATAATGAACACGCTATGCTAGAATATACTGTGTCATATGGAATTAGAATATAGTGTTGGTCATGTGGGATGTTTAGGTTCAATCTCTTGAGCAGTTACTTGGAGCTTACTGGAGCTGTGGGTTGTGCTCTAAGAGTCTCTAGTTTGTACCAAAGGGCTGCTCGGTTTCCCTTCTCCCCCACATTTCGATAAAGCTCTTTAAAAATCCCTCGTTATTTTAGGGCTACCTCTGCGGAGAAAATAGTTGATTTCCGGCTTTGTTCTTCATTCTTTGCACAAACTGCGTGTTTTTAATGGTGACCATCTGGATAAACAGTATTAAAAAAAAATGCCCTGTCTCACTGCGGTGCAGAAGTGTATGGCAGTGAGAGTGACAGGGATGTAGAGAAAATGTCACCCCGTTAATTATCACACAATGCAGACAGTAGGCCCTTCTTACTCAAGAGCAAACAGCGTGCATTTCTGTATTCCCCAACATTTTTATTTGCTTTTATCAACGTCACCGATTATTTTTCTGTTGGTGTCATCCAGAAGCAAAACATATTAAATGTAAAAATAATGAAAAATCAAGAAGCATCCAACCGATAAGAATGATATGTAATCATACCTCCAGACTGCCGAAGGCATAACCTGTACTTCCCCGCTTTGCTAAATTTGAGATATCGTGGTTACATTCGTCAGTCTCCCTGCACGTCACTTCCCTTATGTACCAAAATGGGAATATTTAGAAACAGGCCGACTACAGTATTATACTCTGTATAAAATATTGAAAATGCAGAATCTCTCTCTAGTATTAAGTTGGGTTCAAAGTGAAAACACACCATCTTTTAAGTCTTATCTGGATGAGCAGAGTGTAGTTCGCTGTACTACAAAATGACATAATGGGAATGATTCTCAGTTTTTTTGTAATGGTTGCAATTAGCCCCGCACCAAAATAATGTCAAGTTGTTTGGATTATATGTGTATGTATGTATGTATTAGATATTTATTGAGCGCATATATCACCCGTAGGTCTCATAGCGCTAGCTGAAAACAGAAATCTAGTAAGGGCAGGGCAGAGCGTTAGAATAACCACGTTTTGAGGGCTTTGCGGAATTTTTTGTGGTCAGTTTCCAGGCGGAGCTGTACAGGCAGTGCGTTCCATAGCTCAGGCGCAGTTCTGGAGAAGGACCTGCAACCGTTCCTAACAGTGTGGACCTTGGGGATGGTTAAAAAATGTTTGCTGTTAGAGAGGAGGGTTCTAACTGGCTGGTATTTGGTAAGTTTCTTTGCTAGATAGATTGGTCCATTATTGTTGAGTGTTTTATGTACCAAGCAACATAGTTTGAAGTTAATCCTCTTTCTGATAGGGAGCCAGTGGAGAGTCTTTAGACTGGGAGCCGATGGAGAGCGGGGGGGGGGAGATTTAAGACTAGCCTTGCCGCGGTGTTCTGCAGAACCTGAAGCTTGGACAGAAGCTTTTCGTTTATGGATGAAAACAGCGTGTTACCATAGTCCAAGCGATTAATGATTAATCCCTGAACCATAACCCTGAACCATATGTGAGCAAATTGGTCACATGAAACGTCCATGTATGCACAAGGAAACTGCAAACAATACAGAATGCAGCCGCAAGGCTTATCAGAAATGTCCCGCTAAGGCATCACATCTCCCCCCATCTACGTAGTCTACACTGGCTGCCCGTGAAAAAACTAACAGAATTCAAAGTGCTCACCCTTGCTTACAGGGCAATAAACGAAGTTGGCCCCCACTATTTACGGAAAAGAATCCGTAAATCCCATCAAACAAGAAACCTAAGATCCAATCATCTTGAACTCCTCGTCACCCCTCGCTTTGCCAAAGCCAGAATAGGAGGGCGGTCCTTCCCCGTCAGAACCACGACCCTGTGGAACTCCTTGCCCGAACACATCAGAAAGGCCAACTCGGAGTCTAGCTTCCGGAAATCCTTGAAGACGTGGCTTTTTAGTCTGCCTTAGCACCTTGCGGATTCCAACTTACTCACCCCACCTCTTTCTATGTCTCCGCTGCCAGCGCCGGGACACTCCCGTTGGGGGTAGCAGCGCGCTCTATAAGCTACATAATAATAATAATAATGAGAGGAGGCAATGCAAGTGGGCGGAAGACCCACCCTGGCAGCAGCGGCTATAGACTATATTTGTTGGTTGAGGAAAAAGGGTGGTGAAGCCATAGGATTGCTTCGGTGTTCCGTGGCTGCAAAAGTACTTCTGCTCCAGCCTGTCATAACTCAGAAATGTCAGGTGTGCAAACAGAGATTTTTTTGGGTAGTATTTCCAATAAACCGACCAATTGGCTCATAAAAAGAGGCACTTTTGTTAACTATAAAATATTTTTTTGCCCATGTTGCCTACTGTTATGTACAAGTTGGATATTCAGGGCTTGTGCCCCGAATTACATACATTTGCCTGGCTGTCTAGTGACGTGCAGTTTTGGCACAAAACGCAAGAAACTGTCAATCATCAGAAAAGCAAACTAGACAGATATGCACAGACACAAGCGTAGCTCGAGAATGCAGCATGTTACCAACCTGTTTTTTCGCAGCCTTTATGAATCTGCACCAAAGCAATTGCGGAAAATAAACTGCTGATAATAACATCAGAAACAAGTATACGTTCAAATGAGAGAGAAATAGAATGTGAATATTAAAAACAGAACGGAAAAAGAGGGAAAGAAAAAATAAAAGCGAAAATGAAGGGGCAGGCAAATGAAAACAGCTCTTTTCAAGCACTCGTGCTTGTGCTGGCATCCACGAGAGCGAGCAGCGGCGTGCAAGCAATCTGTTTTCAATTAGCACGCGCGCCGCTGCTTGCTACCGCAAGGTGGATGCCAGCACAAGCACGAGTGCGAGTGCTTGAAACATCAAGACTGAACGCTAAAGGCCCTCTCCTAGAGCAGCGCTGCCTAGGCGAGACCTAAAAAAAAAAGAATACAAAATGACTCAGTATAATAATGAGGCTTTAAACTGTTTCAAATGGCTGTTATTTTTCTTTGCGAAAGGTAGCAGTCACTCACATCCAGACATCCCTCAGTCGGGCCGCGAATATGGGTTTTTGGGAGCAGAACTGTCTCTAAAGCCAATCGCTAATCTCAGCTCAAGGCTGTGGAACATTAGCTGCTAGTACATATCTTTAATTTATAAGGTCATTTTGGACTGGTAGGTCGGGCACCGGATTCCAGGAGCACTGTGTCTAGAAAACTGTTTGCTCGCTAGGAACCGGATTGTTTCTTTAAGCGGTTGGTTGGTTATGCTATCAACTTGAGCTACAGATTAGTAGTGAATTAAAGTCTTTGCTAGGTTGTGCCTCTTACCTGTCTTTCCCTGTTTGGGTAGTTTTGCAGCTCCCGGGTAGCCATGCGCTATAGAAATGTAATTTCATTAATTTCATTCACTGAGTTTGTCGCCAAGGTTGCTTTCCAATTTAATGTCGGGGTAAAAAATGTGAAAGTGTGCCAATATAACGTAATTGGTGCTCTTGTAAAGCGCTCCAATACCTTCAGGTCGATTTCGCGCTATTATACAATTGTAAAAAAAAAAAAAAAAACTAGAAAATGTTTTGCCCCAATTCCTCTGCGCTGAGCTGAGTCTTCCTAAGAGTGAAGGCCGGCCACGGTCTCTAATATCAGAGAGCTGCAACGCTATTACTAACGATAAACAATTTAATAACAGTAAAAGAGTTTTAAAAATTTGTCGACTTGAAGACCATGTTTTCTCAACAATTGTAATCAGTATTTAAGCAATTAAATGCTTTATGTGAGCACGCACCTGACATGCCCAGAAAGTAAGTCTGGTGCCTCTGTACTGGGCGCAAGGCCCCTGACGACCTGCCTTTAGACTGTCGGGAAAACGGCTGTGCCTGCCCACGCCACCCAGAAGCAACAGAGATAAAACCACAATGCACGGGGGGGTGATGGAGCAAGGTTTCATAAATAAAACTTGCTTGTATTCAATCCTCATCACAGTATTAATTTATTAAAACTTGTATTGTTAATACTAACCTTTGCATTCACAACACGAAAGGGAAGGATGCTTGCTTATGTGTTTTTCTAATAAATAACGCTTGTCTGTAAATCCAAAATGGCCGCTATGCGCGGGAAAACTCAGTGCGCATGTCATAACCAGATCACATGGTGTGACGTCTTTCTTTGCTTGGTGGGAAATTTCTGCTTCTGCGCAGTGTGTATTAAAATGGCTGCTTGATGTTTTCACATGCTTCAGCTTGCTCTCATGTCATTACTAAATTGTCGTTTCCTAATGCTACTAACGCGGGATAGAATTTATAATTAAATGGGAATAGAGTAGAAAAAGTGGGCATACAGTGAAACATTTTATTCTGTGATTTTAATATTTGCTTCTTGCACTTTTATTAGTTCGTAAACTTGGGCCTTGGTTGGTGACCTGAAACTCGAGAGGCAAATGGTTCTGCGCATGTGTCCTGTGTGCCTGCCAAATGAAGTCAATCTGGACGTCGTACAAGGCCGCGACCCGATGGCCGAAGATGCTGTACTCTTGCCTTTCCTGTTGCACATTGATACATTGTCTATGAAAATTGGTTTACATTTGTCATGAGACGGGTGGGAAATAAAGCGAATGTATTAATTTGAAGGGGTGGGAATTTAAAAACAATAGGCTTTACAATTTAGGCCAAATCGATATGGTGTGACAATTCACCCCCTGTCCCTGTCCAATCAGAAGTATTGGCCCCATATTTTAGTAACATTAGGGGAGGTACATGGGCGTAGAAGGGTATAATAGATATAGAATTAGCTAATTAGAGTAGCTTCTAGCAGAGACCACAGCACGCACAAGAAGAGCTCTAAGCTGATCGATTGCAGACTGAATCCCTGTCCAGAAGAGGTCCTGAGGAGGGGGCGGCGGAGTCCATTAGAAGGAAGGCACGGGAGAATCGAGGAGAAGCCGAGTATCAGAGAGGGGAACGACGCAGGCGTCGTTGTAGAGAGGTCACCGGTCCTGTCCTGATCCTGGAGGAAGTGTTTGCTCTTCATCCTTCCTGGGTCCTATTCTTTCAACTCCTTGGCTAAGGGGTTTGGTTCTCGCACTTAGGTAAATATAATGCAACCTCTAGTTGCGCTGCTATCCCTATCCTCTCCTTTTCTTTAAACACCGTCATTGATTAGCAATAATCATTTCAATGCTTAATCTTGGGTATTGCGATTAAGTACCATGTGGCTCTGTATTTTACTCTGCTAAATCTTTAGATAAACATTTTAAAACTTCCTGACTCAGTGGTTATTTCAGGATTATGTACTATAATGAATGTCACTCATTTTAAATTTCCCAATTAGCAAAGGATTCATTGGTAAGTCATTACTCTTCAATCAGAAGGTAATTGGTAGCAGGGATTTTGATAGAGAGTAACAACTGATAAAACTCAGCGTAAGTATTAGCGTAGTATGAATGTATAGGCCCAAGTGAGTATCTGGTGTATGAATGCTGTTTGCTAATATCGCGCTGGATCAGTTTTCTGGTAAGCAGAGGATGGTTACTCTTTGTTAGTTGGGTAATGAGAATTTTATTTTTATGAACTAACATCCGTATATTTGAAGTTTGTTTTATGTTGTCTAGAAACCCCGGGGTAAAAGGAATAGCGGATGGTAAGTGGAAGCCATACTGCAGAGAGGTTATCTGCCAGGCAGAAATAGTACTGAAAAGTTAAGCAGGACTTTCAGTACTTGTTAGGGACTCTATGCGTGTGAGTAATAGCAAAAGAGTACGCTGGTGAAAATTTGATGTTATATCACCTAGAAAGGGTAACATTGAAGAAGTAACAGGTACTTCTGGAGCTTGTGTGAAGAGTAAACGGAAGGGTTTTACTCGTAGTATATGTTAGTAAACGGAAAGGTTTTACTAAAGTGTGAGAGAAAACTATCTTTTCGAATTTAGAAGAAACTGGCACGATAGCGAATGTTTTATGTTGTTACTGAAATTAAGAATTGTAGAGAAAATAAGTTTGCGTACATTTTTGTAAAGGGAGGGTCAGTTGCCGGAGAGGGAGCTGACGTCACAAAACGCCGCGCTGGGATTGGTTGAATCAGCGGGTGTGGAAAGACCCTTGTAAAGGAGGGGTCAGTAGTCAGGAGTAGTACTGACGTCACAGGTGCCGCGCTGGGATTGGTTGAACCAGCAAGGACAGGAAAGAGCAGATTGTAAAGGAGGGGTTGACAGATAAACATCACCAAAAGGCCGCGCAAGGATTGGCTTGGAAATAAAAGATAGCAGACATTTGATTGGTCAAAATTATAGAAGCGAAATTCTTAGTGGATAAGGATTGCATGTTAAAACGCGATCCGACTTTAACAGGAATTCGGCAGGATAGGAGATATTTAGGCTTTGCAGAATATAATGTTATACATCGGTACTTACCCAAGATGTACGGAGAAAGGAGAAAAATTTCATTTTTACAAAAGATTAAGAATTATTTTAAAAAGGACAAACCAATCAAAACTAGAGAAGGAATTATTATTCCACCAGCTAAAACGCCCGCTTCATTCATGATGATTGAGAGAGGTTATCATACTTGTGTATGGATGGAGAATTGGATAGAATATACCAAAAATGATGGAATACTAGCATTTCCCGAGAATGGCACGTTCAATGGGCAAATTCTACAAAACTTGAGATTGAGGATGAATGACTTAGAACCCAGACCTAGATTAACTCAGTACGAAGCTCTAGAGGAATGAGAAACCGAGGCATTTGAGCGGGACTGATCTAGGAGTAATAGGGGTTATCCAGGATTTTTCCCCAGATACCTACATGAGTCTAGGAACGGTCAGATGAAACAATGGAGAAGGGCAATGATTACAGAAGGATTATATCCATTGTTAACAGCAGAGGAAAAATTAGGAAGTAAGTGCACAGAAAAGACAAAACATTTAATGAGAAATGATGACTCTGAAGATGAATTTATGGAGGAAATGTTAAGAAACCCTCCACCATATCAGGAAGGAACAAGTGGATGCACCCCAAGTGCACCACCGATAAAAACTCCATTAGTGCCACAGGTAATGCATGAATTCACCCCTAGTAGAATACTTCACGACAAGGAAAGGGAAGCCCTAGAGAAGACCAGAGCAGAATTAATACAGAAAATAACACAGATAAAAGTACATCCTGATTCATTGACCATACCTGTAACAATTGGTCCAGTAGTTCCATTATATGGTACTCAGGGAAACTGCCCTCCACCGATACTTGCACCTACTCCTGTGAATAATCCCAAACCTGAAGCTCCAGTTATAATTGAGGATCAATTTAGTGACTGTGAATCCACAATATCACTCATGGACTTGCCTATTCGAGGTACTGTAAATAGCACTCCCAGAAAAGATGTACCTGGATGTTCAAAAGATGTAAGTTTAATAACTTCATCGGGAGCAAAAAGTGCCACCATAGTAACACCTGAAGATCTAGAAAGATGGGTGCAAGGGTCAGTTAAACAGTGCACACCTCCAAAAATAATGGACATTCATAAACTGAAAGTCGAATTAGAAGAAATAATAGCAGGAAATGTAGGACTAGAACGCTTAAATACCTATGATGAAGAAGAATTATTGTTCCTGTGGAGGAGTATCACCAGAAATGTAAGGTTATTTCATGAAAAATTATCCAATTTAGCACTACAGATGGGAATAGAAATAGGGAGATCAAAGGTACTACAGAAACCCTATAGAGCAGAATTTTCAGACAAAGATTTAGAAAATATGAATGCCTCTGGAAGAAGATTACAAATAAGAGAATTAATGTTAGTTTTGCAAAAATGGGGAGACCTAGATAAATGGAGAACTAGGTGGGCCAAGAAAAAGGAAGAAGCACGAACAAGTAGAACAGCATCTGAATATGTGATGAAGGAAACAGGGAAAGCAGATCAAATGTATCCAATGCGAGAAGTTGCGGGAGGAGGATATGTACATGTCCCATGGAGCAGACAGGATATTTTGTCATTTACGAATGATTTTCCAAAGTTGAGAGAAAAACCAATTGAATGGTACAAGCAGGTTGACAGGTTTGTGAAGGTGTCGAAGGTACTGTTGAAGGATTTGGATGGGTTGTTTGATATAGTGGTACCTGCCGATTTATGGACAGATTGCAAAATCACAGTGGATTGGCCAAGTGACGAATATCCTAGAGATCCGAAGACAGGTGCCCCGTCAAATGATGTGATGAAAAAGTATCAGCAGGTGATAACTTACCTGAAGGGGAAAATACCACCGAAAGAAACAGATTGGGTAAAAATAGATCGAACTACCCAAGAAGCTAATGAATCAGTACATTCCTACTATGAGCGTCTATTGCAGGTATTTAAACAGTATAGTGGATTTGAGGACATTGGAGACAAGAACATGAGTCAGTTTGTGTACCGGTTTGTTAACGGTTTAAAGCCAGAAATTTGTCAAATGATTAAACAGCATATGCTGTGTTGGCAAGGGAAGCCCATTGATGAGATTTTGAAGTATGCAAAATATTGTGGAGACGATATTGAGGATAGACACAAGAAATTGCAGGAAAAAGTGATGTGGGCTCAGGTGAAAATGGCTGAGAAACAGGGAATCAATTTGGAAAATCCGAGTGAAAATCAAGGAAAAGATTCTGGAACGAATGGTGATACTGGGAATGGTGGAAAATTTAGAGGACGAATGAGTAGAGAAGAAGCTAAAAAGAAATTTCCTTGTCATGGATGCGGAAAATTGGGGCATTGGAAGGATGAATGTAAAAAGATCCGGAATAATAATAGCCCAAATCAAAATTTAAATCCACAAACGCAGAAGGACTCACAGCAGGGTGTAAATCCTCAGAGTCAGTTGCCACCTGCACCTATTCAGGGTAATGTAAGCAGAGCAAAGCATGGTACAGACATCGGATATCAAGGAGGAAGTGGTAAGAATGATTATATGACATCACAATTTCTTTTGCAGGACGATTTCTGTCAATTCAGTCCATGACGGTGCCTAGGAGAGGGGAAGAAGGAGTGCATACTTGGCGCATCCTTACAGGTAGATCAGTCAGGTCCATATGTTGAAGGGAATGTGAAAGGTAATAATATTACTTTCCTTTTGGACACTGGTGCTACCCGGTCTACTGTGAGAACAGCAGACATTCCAGACCTTCCTCTCTCTGGTGAAGATATCCAAGTAGTAGGGGTAGCTAATCAAAGAATTAGAACACCTCTTACCAAACCAATGGAAGTTAAAATAGGAAACTTTAGAGAAATGCATCAATTCGTAGTGTGTGATTCTAGCCCAGTAAATTTATTAGGTAGGGATTTATTGTGCAAGATGAATTGTACCATTTTCTGCACACCGGATGGTGTGACAGTTCAGACACCAGATGAAGATCATGTATATAAAATTATGATTGCAAAACAAGGTACAGAAGTAGACGAGATGTTTTCGTTAATAACAAAAGATGAGTTGCCAGAAGAATTAAAAGGTACAGTAAACCCCATAGTATGGGATTTCACCGGAAAGGAAGTAGGACTTATGGCTAAAATAGATCCAGTTAAAATTACTGTAAAAGAAGGTGCAATTTTCCCAACTACCAGACAGTACAAAATGAGTGCAGAAGTAAAAGCAGGAGTCATTGAAGAAATAAATTGAATGATAGAACAAAATATCCTAAAAGAAGTAATGAGTAGCCCATGTAATTCACCTATAATGGGGTTAAAGAAACCTAGTGGAAAATATAGGATTGTTCAGGACCTGAGAAAAATAAATAAGATTGTGGAACCATGTTGTCCCATAGTGCCAAATCCTGCAGTAAATCTATACCAGATCCCTTGGAGTGCAGGATGGTTCACAGTAATTGATTTGTGTCAAGCGTTCTTTTCAATACCATTACATCCAGACAGCCACTATCTTTTCTCATTTAAATTTGAGAACAAGGTTTATGTGTGGAATCGTGTTCCTCAGGGGTACACAGAAAGTCCTTCTATTTTCAACCAGATACTGAAAAAGTGCCTTGAAAAACTAGTGATGCCAGGAAGCTCAGTCTTAGTCCAATATATCGACGACTTATTGGTGGCATCGAACACCAGAGAGGACTGTGTTGTTGATTCCATAGCATTATTAAATCTTTTGGCAGAAGAAGGGCATAAAGTCTCACCTGAAAAGTTACAGTTTTGTACAACAGCTGTTAAGTATCTTGGACACCAAATTGAGAGGGCAAAAAGAAGAGTAACTTCTGAAAGAGTAAAATTAATAAAGAAAATGCAAATGCCTGTAACCCAAAGACAAGTAAGAATGTTCCTAGGAATAGTAGGTTACTGTAGGCAATGGATACCAGGATTTTCCCTACTAGCGAAATCTTTAATTAACATGACGAAAAAGAAAGCAAAGGATCCTGTTGAATGGGATGATGAAAGTGTAGGAGCTTTTGTAAAATTGAGAAATGCCCTATGTTCAGCACCTGCCTTTGGCATGCCTGATTATAAAAGAGAATTCGCATTATTCTGTCATGAAAGAGAAAATTGTGCACTTTCTGTCCTAACTCAAAGGCACGGATTAGACAGACGTCCTATAGCATATTTTTCTGCTACATTGGACCCAGTAGCAGCCGCGTTGCCAGGATGCTTAAAAGCAGTTGCGGCTACTTGTTTGAGCATTGAACAAAGTGAGTCAATTGTGATGGGACACCCTGTAAAAGTGTATGTTCCACATGCAGTTGTCATTCTCTTGACAAGAACCCGAACTCAGCATCTTACTCCTAGTCGGCTGACTAAATATGAAAGAATAATAATGGGTGCTGAAAATGTGAATATGGTATGGTGTACTATAATAAATCCAGCAACCTTACTACCAGACCCATATCATGAGAGAATTAAAGATGATGAAGACGATGAACATGATTGTATACAAATTACAGAATTATGCACAAAACCACGCCCAGATATAGAGGAACAGCCTCTTAAAAAGCCAGACAGGGAGCTATTTGTTGATGGTTCATGTCAAAGACATGAAGACGGTAAACTAACTGCTGCCTATGCGGTATGTGAATTAACTGGAATAGTTGAAGCATCTTATTTACCAGGAGTCAAATCTGCACAAGTAGCTGAATTGATTGCGTTGATAAAAGCATGCAAAATTGGGAGGAATCAGAGAGTAACCATATTTACAGATAGCCAATATGGTTACGGGGTTGTGCATGATTTTGGCCAACTATGGATGCAGAGGGATTTCATGACTTCTTCAGGATCCCCCATTAAAAATGGACAATTTGTAAGGGAATTGCTAGAAGCAATACAATCACCAAAAGAATTGGCTGTGGTGAAATGTGCCGCACACCAGTCAGGAGATGACTGGGTGGTAGTCGGCAACAGATATGCAGATCTGGTGGCTCAACATTGTGCCAAAACCAGAATGTCAGTCAATAAGAGGGTGGAAAGAATGGGAATCAGCTGCCAACTTATGCTGTATATGCCACCTGAAACTTGGAATGACGTCAAGAAATTGCAAGATGAGGTTGATGAAAGTGAGAAGAATTTGTGGATCAAAGTGGGTTGTTTCCAAAGAGGAGATGATGAAGTGTGGATCAGTGCTGATGGCAGACCAGTCATGCCAGACTGTTTACTCTCACAAATGGCTAGGATGTATCATGGAGACACACACATAGGGAGAGATGCAATGATTAGGCTCTTCAGACAAAACTGGTATAATCCTAAGTTCAGGGCGGTTGCAGAGAGTCTTTGCCAAAGGTGTTTAACTTGCCAGATGCACAATCCCGGGAGGAAAACAATAATTGGGTTTGGAAAAATTGGAAAGGCAGAGGGTCCTTTTATAAGACTCCAGTTCGACTTTATACAGTTACCACCATGCAGAGGGCTGAAATATGTACTAGTCATAGTATGTCTGTTTTCAAAGTGGGTGGAGGCTTACCCTACCAGAAGAAATGATAGCATTACAGTCGCAAAACTGTTGCTACGAGAGCTTATTCCTAGGTTTGGTTTCCCAGTAACTTTGGAATCAGATAGAGGAAAACATTTTAACAGTGAAGTGATCCAAATAATCTGTGAAGCATTCCAAATCCAACAGAAACTGCACTGTGCATATCGTCCAGAAGCTTCTGGAGTGGTTGAACAATTGAATGGCACTATAAAGTCAAGACTGGGAAAAATGTGTGCAGCAACATCATTAGAGTGGCCAGATGCATTGCCACTCGTTTTAATGGGACTCAGAAGTATACCTGACAGAACCACAGGATTGAGCCCACATGAAATAATTATGGGAAGAGCAATGAGACAAACACATGTTCCCACAAACAAACTGGTGAATATATCTGATGATATGGTTCTGGACTATTGCAAAGGATTGGCTGACCTAGTGCGTTCTGTCTCTCATCAGGTTGGAGAAGACGCAGTTTCCAGGCAGCCCGAGCAAGAACATGATATGAATCCTGGTGACTGGGTGGTAGTGAAGAATCACACCAGAGAAACGTGTCTATCACCTAGATGGGGCAGACCGTGTCAAGTCATACTGACAACGAATACAGCAGTGAAGTGTGCCGGATTTCCTAATTGGATTCACGTAAGTCACACCAAAAGAGTACCAGATCCTGAAGAAGAAAATCCTCAGACAGCATCAATCACTGAGGAAGCTGAAGGTTGCCCAGCCGAGGAATCTCAGGCTCGAGATTCAAGAGAAGCTGAAGAAGAACAACCGAGCACAAGTCAGGACTGGATACCGGTGGTAGAAGTTTCCGAAGTTTACCACAGAACAAGAAGTCAAACAAATTTGGTACAAATTGAAGAAGATCAGATAGGTGAAGAAGAAGCAGTTCAGGGACAAGAAGAAGAGACAATAAGAGAACCTGAACAAGAGCAGATAGGGAAAGGAAACTGGGCTCAAAGCAACGAAGATCTGATAGATTTTGAGCAGGGACAGACAGGTTTAGAAGAATCCGGTCAGGCTGCAGAAGTTCACAGTGCAATAAGCCCTGATCAGAACAAGTTAGATCAAGAAGAGTGTACAGAAGAAGAAAACCTTGAAAAACATGAACTTGAAGAATTAATTAAAGAACAAGTTCAATTATTGGAAACTCACAGTGGAGCTGTTGCAGAGAAACCAATCAGACCTAAAATAGAGCAAACAAGAAACACAGTAATTGCAGAACACGAAACAGTACTAAGCAGTGAAAATAAAAAGATTTCTGAAGACCAAGATAAAGAAACAGTGCAAAAAGAGAAAACAAGAAAAGGAGATCATTGGCCGAGTGTCATTAAAAGAGTAAAATACCACATAACAACCAGAAGTGAAGATCCAGATCAAGTGAATGAAGTAACAAGTCAAACTGAACAAGAAAATAAAACTGAGAAAAGAAGAAGTAAAAGACTGAAACTTGTGAATAACAAATTCAAGGGTCCTGACTGGACTTACATCATTCTTGAAGATTTTGAAAGCTGAGAGTCAAGTGAAAGTGGTGACGAAGGAACAAGTACAGAACTGACGTACGAAAAAGAAACAAGACCACCTTGACTAAGCAAAAGAATCATATAAAGAAAAAGAGGAAATAGATAAGAAGAACGATCTTCCTTGTCGAAAATGCCTGACGATAGAGTTGCTGGGAGACCAAAACAGAGATGTTGTAGCAGATGCTGTGCAATATGCATATGTAGTCTAGTAATGGTGCTTATAGTATGGTTAGTCCTGATTGTAGCAGTTCCTTACCTTATGATAATAGATAAAAAGATTAATAATGAAACTAAGGAGAGGACAGCAAACATGAAGGGCAATAGAGTAGAACTAATGGCAGAGAATGAACCAGAAATTCATCATGAAATAGCTGACAACGACACTAGTTTAAACGTTTTCACAAAGTTATTGTTTCAATATGTAGACACCATGGAAGTTAGTAATTGTTATGTCTGTATGAAGTTACCTGAATCAGTAGCAGAAGGATTAACATACCATCACTTACCACTGACATATGGCATATCATGTAGTGTTTTGTCTAGTTTATTTTATAGAACAGGGAGACTTCAGTATTATTATTCAAACTTAGATGTGATATTTTCTGAGGTTCCGATTCGCAAGAGTATGAACCCAGTGCTTAGTAGTCAAGACGCACAGTTTATGGGAGAATTTTTCTTAACAATGAAATCAATAGACATAACACATGCACATAGACACAATCTAACATGTTCTTTACTTGAAGAAGAAAAGATATTTTTGAATTTAGTAGAAGATAGAAGACAAGATTTTCAAAAGAAAGCTTCTGAGCATAAGGCTCATTTACCACCTTGGGCTGAGAAAGAAGGGAGTTACACACCTGGCAAGGCTCAAGCTGCTATGGCTCTGGATTTCGTAAAGACAGGGAAAATTTGTCTTCATAGGTTAAAGACGGATTATAACAATGTTTTCATCGGTACCAGTGAATGTGAACACAATTTTTTAATTCTCGGAGGTTGGGGACTCAAAGGAGGAACAGATTCAGTTTTTCCTGGAATCTATTATGTATGTGGGAATAAGGCTTACTTTAGGCTTCCTGCACGGTGGTATGGAAGTTGTTATTTTGGAATAGTATTTCCAAAGATATACCCCGTAAAAAGAAACACTGGGAGCAATGAAAACAATAGCGAATTAATACGTAGTAAAAGAGCTAGTTTTTCAGAAATTGTAGGTGATATATTTGGTGCATTGATACCTTCAGTGGGAATAATTCTGAACTCAAGGAAAATATGTAAATTGTCTACAGTAGTTGATCGTTTATCAACGGATACTGCAGGAGGTTTTCTAATGATTAATGCGGAAATGGTGGCGATTAGATCTATGGTGATGCAAAATCGACTTGCTCTTGATATTATATTGGCAAAAGAGGGCGGAGTCTGTAAATTATTGAAGACGAAACATTGTTGCACTTATATTCCTGATAAGAGTGCAGAAATTGGAACATATATACAGAATATAACTAAACTTGAGAAAGAACTTAAACCACTGGAAGTTGATAGTGTATGGGAAAGATTGACAAATAGTATCTCGTCAATTGGAACCTGGTTTGCTAATATAGGGAAAGGACTTATAGGTCAAATATTAGTACCCTTAGCAGGGATAGCAATAATAATCTTGGCAATAACAATATGGTGCAAATGCTGTAAAAAGAATGGAACATATAAAAGGTGACAGGAAGAGGAAAGAAACGAAAGGTAGATGAAATCGAACTTGAAGAGTGGAGAAGTGAATTATACAAGAAATTAAAAGGAGATTGTAAAAATGGAAAGTGTAAAGATGAGAATGAAGTAATTTCCTAGAAGTTGGCATCTGATTGAGGGTAGTGTTTTGATGGCTCAGAAACGCCATCAGAGAGGGGATTGATGGAGCAAGGTTCCATAAATGAACCTTGCTTGTATTCAATCCTCATCACAGTATTAATTTATTAAAACTTGTATTGTTAATACTAACCTTTGCATTCACAACACGAAAGGGAAGGATGCTTGCTTATGTGTTTTTCTAATGAATAACGCTTGTCTGTAAATCCAAAATAGCCGCTATGCGCGGGAAAACTCAGTGCGCATGTCATAACCAGATCACATGGTGTGACGTCTTTCTTTGCTTGGTGGGAAATTTCTGCTTCTGCGCAGTGTGCATTAAAATGGCTGCTTGATGTTTTCACATGCTTCAGCTTGCTCTCATGTCATTACTAAATTGTCGTTTCCTAATGCTACTAACGCGGGATAGAATTTATAATTAAATGGGAATAGAGTAGAAAAAGTGGGCATACAGTGAAACATTTTATTCTGTGATTTTAATATTTGCTTCTTGCACTTTTATTAGTTCGTAAACTTGGGCCTGGGTTGGTGACCTGAAACTCGAGAGGCAAATGGTTCTGCGCATGTGTCCTGTGTGCCTGCCAAATGAAGTCAATCTGGACGTCGTCCAAGGCCACGACCCTATGGCCGAAGATGCTGTACTCTTGCCTTTCCTGTTGCACATTGATACATTGTCTATGAAAATTGGTTTACATTTGTCATGCGACGGGTGGGAAATAAAGCGAATGTATTAATTTGAAGGGGTGGGAATTTAAAAACAATAGGCGTTACAATTTAGGCCAAATCGATATGGTGCGACAATCCACCCCCTGTCCCTGTCCAATCAGAAGTAGTGGCCCCATATTTTAGTAACATTAGGGGAGGTACATGGGCGTAGAAGGGTATAATAGATATAGAATTAGCTAATTAGAGTAGCTTCTAGCAGAGACCACAGCACGCACAAGAAGAGCTCCAGACCGCTAAGCTGATCGATTGCAGACTGAATCCCTGTCCAGAAGAGGTCCTGAGGAGGGGTCGGCGGAGTCCATTAGAAGGAAGGCACGGGAGAATCGAGGAGAAGCCGAGTATCAGAGAGGGGAACTACGCAGGCGTCGTTGTAGAGAGGTCACCGGTCCTGTCCTGATCCTGGAGGAAGTCTTTGCTCTTCATCCTTCCTGGGTCCTATTCTTTCAACTCCTTGGCTAAGGGGTTTGGTTCTCGCACTTAGGTAAATTTAATGCAACCTCTAGTTGCGCTGCTATCCCTATCCTCTCCTTTCTTTAAACACCGCCATTGATTAGCAATAATCATTTCTATGCTTAATCTTGGGTATTGCGATTAAGTACCATGTGGCTCTGTATTTTACTCTGCTAAATCTTTAGATAAACATTTTAAAACTTCCTGACTCAGTGGTTATTTCAGGATTATGTACTATAATGAATGTCACTCATTTTAAATTTCCCAATTAGCAAAGGATTCATTGGTAAGTCATTACTCTTCAATCAGAAGGTAATTGGTAGCAGGGATTTTGATAGAGAGTAACAACTGATAAAACCCAGCGAAAGTATTAGCGTAGTATGAATGTATGGGCCCAAGTGAGTATCTGGTGTATGAATGCTGTTTGCTAATATCGCGCTGGATCAGGGGTTTAGCATGGGGGCCTTCCAGAGTGCCCAGCCATGTGACCGCATTATGGGCAGGCAGACCCTGTAGTGCTGCGCCCTGTGCACACAGCTCCACATAGTAGCAGTGTGAGGAGAAAAGGTTGAATCCAGGCTTGACCAGAGGCCTGAGCCACCCAGTGGTGACTGGAAGAGAAAAGAAGGCAAGTGCTCGCTGGGCCAAGTCCAAGTGGATCCGTCGGCGCCTTTCTTTGAGATTAAATATAGGAGATCATATCAGCGTGGCTTGTGTTTTTCTTAATTCCAGCTCGCCGCAAGAGAAACGCTACATACAGAAGTGGTGAGTCCGAGCTTAGCTAAGTAAATTGGAGAGCTACCGGCAGCCGCAGTCCAGCACCCAAAACGCTTTTGTTGTTAATCACGCAAGCTTCTCCTCGCATGTTCATCAATTGGAGGAGCTGTAAATGCGTGACTAATGCATTTTGGTGCGGTGATGCGGACCACCACACCAAAATGCGTTAGTCTAACGCCTGATGCGTGGTACTTGGCAGGGCTGCTTACCTGCTTCTCAACTCAATAAAGGAATTTACTTCAATATCCTGATTCAGTGATCCTTTACAACACTTAGGGCTTCGTTGAGGACTCTAGCAAGCAAGACGCCGTTTGGCTTCCGTGCACTTTATACATTTTTACTTTACTTGTCCCTGTTTGCGCTTAAAAGTGTGCCGTGGCGCAAACAGGAACAGCACACCCTTACTGTAAACTTAATGTAATACAGCTTATAGTCACTCAGCCTTAAGCACATGCAAACATTTTCAAATGATAGTACAATATATAATCATAAACATCATTTTTTCTTTGGAGGTTTTATTTTGGGCCTTCTGGCCCCTTTCTTTTAGCCAACACGTGTTTCGTCGTATTTGGGTGTGCAACCCTACGACTTAATCAGCGCTTTCAATGTTGTTCACGTTACGTATGTATCGTCAACCTCTCCTTAACTCTCGGTTGCAGCATGATCTAACCCGGAGTACCCGTATAAAGTGATAACATCTATCTATCCAAATTGATTGATCATCCACTTTCACTAACGCGGTATACGATCAACTCTCCTGTCCGTCTTATGGGTGTGGTCCCAAGGCAAATTTCTATGGGAACGTCCTCCCATTTAAAATAATTCTGCTTCTTCCCCGGAGTGAGTACGGTTTCGTCTGGTGTGTTGGAACCATGGAATTTTAAAATAAACATTCCCAACTCAACCATGCGGACGCCTATGGCTGGCTGCTTATGCTACTTTTTTTTTTTTTTTTTTAAATCAAAGCATAAATGTCTGATAGTGTTGTATCTATTGCTTACTTTCATTTTATTGCTGTTTCGTCACTGTATCGTAATTTTCAGTCACTGCTCTGAGTCGGCATGTTTCTGTACCAGTTCTGTTGGTTTTGTTAATTTGCTAGTTAAAGCTGACTGATAAAGTTTAGTTTGTGTGAATAGTCACCGGAAGTTGCTATGGCGAAAGATGGCGCATGCCGGTAGCAGACTGCTCCTGCCTCTTATGCCGCTTGTTTACTTCCGGCTCCGCTGACAGCTGCTGCCTGACAATGAGCGACATCGTGGGCAAGACACTGAGTTCTCTACCGGGGCTGCTGTCGCAGGATACCGGGGCCGGTAAGCTGGCGGGAACCTCCAAGCTGGGCGCCCTGATCCGCAGCATCACTGCGCTCAGCTCGAGGCAGGTGAGGAGAGGAACGATCAGTGTGTGGCATCCTCCAACATTCCCCCAGTCATGCATGGTAGGAAGAGCAGCTCTTCTTCTCGGGCAAGAATCAGTGTGGCACAGTCTGGACTCGGGAGCAGTGTCTCCCTTACACACAGCATTGGAGGGGAGGGCTCAGCCCATTATGATAGTTCGTTTCATCCTGCTGCTGTTCTGACTGCCGGGAGCAGGGTTTGGGGCGGAGTTCTATGTAGTTTTTCCCGAAATAATGTCAAACAATTGTGTCGCCTCATCTCCACTTCGAGCATCTGGCACAAGCAGGGGGTGGGCTTGCACAACGTAACGTGGTGGGGTGGCTCAGACTGTGACATTACACGCCGAAAGGGAGGACGCTTTCTGCTATCATATAGTGCCCTGCATGCCACTACATTTGTATCACTGCCCAAATGCAGATGGACATACCCGTCAGTATCCCACCGCACAAACTGAGGTTAGCTGCCAAGTGGGTAAATGCATTGGGTGGCAACTTATGCTAGTCCTGATCGTTTGGGTAGCAGCATATTGCATTCTGGGGCTTGTAGTTTGGCATTAAACTTTGCAAGTATGGGATTTAACGTCAGGTTTTTCAAAAACACTACTACTGGCTATTGTTTGTTTAAATGTGTTTGTGCTGCTCTGCCCGTTTGCGCGCAGTCTGTTCTGGGACGGATATAGGGATCGAAGGTATAGTAGTCCGACCCATCGACATACTCGTTTAAAAAAATAAATCAATACAAATGCATTCGCAATACGTGGATTGTCCTAAATTCATTTTTTGGGGGGAAATAATGTTATTGGCAGGGATGAGGCAGTATGTGAGCAACGGCGGACCAGGTAATCGCACTTCCCTGCTATGTTCCCTTTGTAATTATATCCACAGGTAGTCCAAATCAGTGTGCACATACAACTCCTGCACCTGCCGTCGTCGGGTGCCAGCTGCCAGGCAGAGAAAGAACTAAAACAAAGTTGGAGTGGTGCACTACTCAGGTGAAATTTCTCAATAAGTCACATAGACTTGTTTTGTTGTGTCAATAAATCCTTTATTCTGGAACTTTTTACTGTCGGATGACATTGAGAATAAAGGATTTATTGACACAACAAAACAAGTCTACGTGACTTATTTCACCTGAGTAGTGCACCACTCCAACTTTGTTTTATGAGGCAGCATGTGTATGAAGATATGCTATTAATGGTGATTATAGGGTACTCCTCAAAACGCTTTCACTTTACATATAGCTATGTCCCGGCCTAGAACAGTTTGAGGCTTTTTCTGAATTTTAAGAGCAGTGGACACACTTTTTGAAAACGAGCGTCTACCTTTGAATGGCATATACACCACATTTCTAAAACAAAGATTTGCTAAGCTACTAGATCGTGTGTTTTTTTCCAAATAAGCATTGCTCAAGCCAATATATCTAGTTTGTAACTTATTTTTATTTATTTATTTTAAGAGTTTTCTATAGCGCTAGCTAGACCGAGGGTATCAGAGCGCTTTACAACAATTGTTAGCAATAGCAATCAACTGTTGTACTTTATAACATTGTCACAGGCATTGTCAGTCAATAAAATACAGTTTTGACTAAAGTGTAGAGAGTTGACCAATGTAGAGTCCTGGGGAGTTGCATGCGTGGAGCGAGTTAGTAATTCCAGGTAGAGTCAGGTGTTACTTCCTGGGTGGTTGAGGAGAAATTCTATTAGTTGTCTGTTGAAGCTCATGAAGGAGGGATTAGATCTGATATATATCGGAAGAGGGTTCCAAATTCTGGGGGCGTTGCCTGAGAAGGAGCATGAGAGGGCTTATTGCTTATGTTTTTTTAGGTGGGATGAGCAGAAATATGTTGGAGCTTCTTAGGTTTCTCTTTTGGCCAGCCTGTGTGATTTTGGATGCGAGGTACGTTGGATTGCCGGTGTGAAGAACTTTGTGAGTGAGACAGGCAGTTTTGAAACAACAATGAGCTTCGATTGATAGCCACTTTAGATGTTTCAGTGAGGGGGAGATGTGTACGTATCTCTTTGCTCCGGTTACCATCCTTGTTGCTGCATTTAGGGTGGCTCTCAGTGGGGCTAAGTGAGAGTGCCTATAAGGGTGGCGTTACCGTTCCTATAGTCCAGTCTGGGCAGAACCAGAGCTTGTGTGGCGGTTTTTAGATCAGTTGGTGGGAGGAGGGGCTTAATACTGTTAAGGAGTTTTAGGTTGTAGAAGGCTCCCTTTGCTGTGGTCTTTATGTGAGAGCTCATGCTTAAACAGGGTGATCCCTAGGGATTTAGCAGAGTCCGCCAAAGTCAGATTGCAGTTTAGAGCATCTAGGTTGTTTAGCCATTCTTGAATCTGGGGGGACTGTTTGTGGTTGGATAGAATGAGAATTTGCGTCTTTTCTTGGTTGAGTTTGAGGTGGTTTATAGTCAACCAGTTTTGGACCTTTTATGAGAGTGGAGTTTAGCTGTCGTATGTCAGTCAGAGAGGATACTTCCAGGTAAAGTTGTGTGTTGTCCGCATGAAGGTGGTATATGGTGTTACCTTGTTTAAGTATTATGGTGAAGGGTTCCATGCATATATATAAGATTGTAGGTGAGAGGACTGATCCTTGGGGATGCTTCGGGTGATGGCGGAAGAATCAGAAGTTGAGTTGTGTTATTTTTATTTGTTGCGAGCGGTTGTGCAAGACTGATGCGAACCCCTGCATAACTGTGCCGTCTGCTCCGATCCATTGGTGCAGGGAATTCAGAAGAAGCTTGTGGTTGACCATGTCCAAGGCCGCCGATGGGTCTAGGAAGATGAGCAGGCAGCATTTATCTGCATCCAGAGCATTATGTACATCGCCTGCT
Source organism: Calotriton arnoldi (assembly GCA_963921515.1). Taxonomy (NCBI): domain Eukaryota; kingdom Metazoa; phylum Chordata; class Amphibia; order Caudata; family Salamandridae; genus Calotriton; species Calotriton arnoldi. The sequence continues at coordinate 95,459 of CAWUFW010009346.1, forward strand.
ATATTCAGAATAGCAGTTTCCGTGCTGCATCCCTTCTTGAAATCTGATTGGTGAGAGTCGAGTAGGTCGTTGGTGTCAGTGTGTTTGTTGAGTTGGGCGAGAACACATTTTTCAAGAATTTTTGCCAGGAAGGGAAGATTGGAGACAGGCCTGAAATTGTTAAGGCTCTCTGGGTTTGCACCTGTTTTTTTTAGCAGTGGAATGATTTGGCCCAGTTTGAGGCAGTCGGGCATAACCTCATTGCTCAGGGAGCTGTTTATTATCTTGGTCAAGAGAGGGTTAAGGTATGTTTAAGACTTTTCGTCAGGGAGGCTGGAATGGGGTTTGCGTAGTGGGAGGAGCGTTTGGCTTTAGCAATTACCTTGTATGTGTCCTCTTCCGTGAGTAGTTTGAAAGCCTTCCAGCTTGAGGGTGTTGTATAGGAGCTTTGGCTCTGGTCGGGTCTGGTGGTCATTGGAAGATAAGCCTCTGCTGGTGGGGCCGAGGATTGTGTTGGGGAGCTGTGAACCTCTGTGGTGGGGGGAGGGTTGCCATGGGACGTCTGAGAGTGACAGTTAAGGGAGAGTTTGATCTTCAAGATTTTATCTTTAAAGAATTTGGCAAAGTCATCACAGTGTTTTTTCGCTACAGGTGGAGCTTCTTTGATTGGTTTAGAGGTTTGTTGATGAATGATTTTGACGAGCTCTTTGGGGTGTTTTTTTTCTTTGTCTAGTGTATTGCGGAAGAAGGTGGCTTTCTCTTTAATTATGTGGTTTTTGTATTCTCTGCGCTCCTTTGTTAGCTGATAGAGATGGGTTAGAGAAGGTCTGGCTCTCCAGCGTCTGTCTGCTGTTCTTAGTTGTCTTCTTTCCACATTGAGGTCTTTGTTAAACCATGATCTAGAGGGAGTGTCTCTCTTTTTTAGTTTCAATGGAGCCCACTTGATCTAGGGCGACTTCCATTGTTAAATTGTAGTGGTTTGTAAGCTCGTCCGTAGTTAGGTTGTCTGTGTGTAGGGGGAGTAAGGACATAATTTTTTCTTCCAGAATGGTTATGGGGATCTGGTTGATATTTCTCAACCATTTGAGAGTTTTGTAAGATCAGTTTGAGAGTGCCTCCGCTTGGTTGAGATGGAATAGGATGATGTGTTGATTTGATCAGTCAACTGGAAGGATGTTCTCTATGCTTATCGCTTCATTTTGGGCTATGATGGCATCCAAGGTTGCACGTTTGTTATGAATTTGCCTCTTGCAGTGTTGGGTAAGGTCTTTGCTGTGTAAAAATTAAATTAGAGATTGGATTAGAGTGTCCTTCTCATCATGCCAATGGAGGGTGAAGCCACCTAAGATTTTGTCATTAGCATTGGAGAGAGAGCATCGTGTTATTAGATCCAACAGGTGTTAACTGAAGTAGAGCGTGTTTCCTGGTGGGTAGTAGAGGATGTGACACTTTGTCACTTTATTGATTTATAGTGTTATGGAAGTACTAAGACATTAAAGGTTAAGGACGCCTGATTCAGGTTATACTTAGTATTCGGCTCCTCATCGTTTTTTTGCCTGGCTGGATTATTTTTTTCTTACTTCAGAATTATTAAGAGCTGCTCAGATTGAATTATATTCTAGAGTAATGTCAGATCATAACCAGCAGTTGGACTTTTGAGAGAGGTCTCTTGGTGAATCCTGGCTATATCGCCCACATGAATACATGGATCCCCACATTTTTAGATTTAAACAGGTAAAGCGCCCCAAAGGGGCGCTTTTAAAACTACAAAGGTAATAATCCCTCTAGACCTAAATTTCTTTCATTAATGGCTTCTCAAAGCTCAAAAATAGGGCATAAAGAACATTATTCTCCACACAAGACAATTGGTCATTCTTACAAATTTTATTTCATTTTTTTCTTTTTTACTTATTTATCTGATATTTCTCATTATAAAAAAATGTAAGAATGACCAATTGTCTTGTGTGGAGAATAATGTTCTTTATGCCCTATTTTTGAGCTTTGAGAAGCCATTAATGAAAGAAATTTAGGTCTAGAGGGATTATTACCTTTGTAGTTTTGATTGTATTTCCCCCTGTTCCCTGACCTGCTAAATAATCTCTCTTTAGGGGGGTGCCTTGCTAATTCTGGGACGCTTTTAAGGCAGGAATAAGAGGAGGAAACCCTGAGGTATAGCCTGAACCGGCAGAAACGAGAGAAATCACAGTTAGCAGAATTATATCAAAATCTTACCAAAGCAGAGACCTTGCTTATCACTGCGATAAAGGAAGGAGGAGCTAATGTTGAGGTTGCTCAGCAGCAGATAGCTAGGGGCAAAGCTGAAATCAATGAAGTTACTGTAAAAAAAAAAAAAACGCAGAAAAGTACCTTGCTAAAAGACAGGAGTGTTGTGAATTTAATGAAAGGGTAGGTCATTTATTAGCAATACGCACTCGACAGAAGGTGGCTAGTGGCCACATCAAGGATATAAAAGACATGGGTGGCAAAATGGTCTTGGATCCTGAGGACATGACTATTATGAAAGTCTGTACTATGCTAAACCTCAAGAGGATGTATAGAGCAAGTGGAGGCCTCTATGTCTCTGGAAACACTATCTCGAGAGGAACAGGTTATGCTAGGGGCAACGTTTACGGTAGAGAAACTGAGAGCATCCCTTAAAGATCTACCCACAGGGAAAGCTTGTGGGACTGACCAAATCCCATTGGAGTTTTATAAAGTGTTTTGTTCAGTCTTAATTTTAGATATGATGGAACTCTTTGTTCAGGTGCAAAGGGAGGTGGGGTGGGCATAGCTCCTGAATCTTTGATGAGCGCCAATATTGTGCTTTTCTCAAAAAAAGGTAAAATACCGGTTGATCCAGGATCGTATCGTCCTAATGCATTGATTAATAGTGATATGAAGCTTTGCTCTAAGATGGGTGCCACTCGGATGAGCCAAATCAAAGCCAAGGTGGTATCAGTGAACCAGCATGGTTTTATACCAGGCAGGAGTACCATGGATCATATCCATCGTATGATTACGCTTTTTGACATAGCTGAGATTGTTAGGGATCCTATGGCTGTGGCTCTGTTGTATGCTGAGAAGGCGTTCTACAGGGTCACATGGGCGTATCTATGGGAGTTTATGAGAAGGATTGGATTTGGGATGCGCTTCATAAAAGCAATACAAGCACTGGATAGGAATCCAGAGGCCAGGTTGCAAATCCATAGGCGGTCAATAAGGATTAATCAGCATTGAGGGAGGAACGAGACAGGGTTGTTCCTGCTCTGCTTTGTTATTTGCTATATATGTAGACCCTTTTATTCGCAAATTAGAAGCTAATCAAGCTATAGCCGCAGTCAAATTTCAAGGCTGTGAGACAAATTCTGGCGTATGCGGATGACATCCTGGTTGCACCGGCAGACCCAGCGTCTACTATGCAGATAGTGGAGTATGAGGCAACAGAGTTTGGGAAATTTTCAGGCCATTCCCTTAATCGACAGAAAACGCAACTGTTAGTGAATCAGTTCATTGTTAGTCAGATTCCAAGGGTGGTAGAGCAGGCGGTCTATCTAGGAATAAAGATAAGCGCAAAGGTAGATCAGGTGGTCAAAAATAACATTGGACCAATATTAGCCAAGGCAAAACAAGATGTTGAGCGATAGCACAACCTTAATCTTTCTATTGTTGGCCGATGTAAAATAATAAAAATGCTACTCCTACCAAATATCTTATATCTTTTTAGACCTATCCCACTGGAGTTTGAGAATGTCTGGTTTAAATCATTGGATACCCTTGTCTTTAGGTTGATATGGTCCTACAGCAAAGCAAGGAGGGCAACCAAATTTCTGACATTACCTAGAAATGGGTGTTGGGGGTGGGCTCTCCCAAATCTCAAACTTTATTATCTAGCTGCTGCTCTTCAGTATATTCAGGTTCCTGTGAGTAATAGAGAGTAATAGAGAGGAAATACCGGATTCTATACGGGGTGTGCCATCAATCTATGTTCTCACAATAGGATCTGTAGCTAAAGGATGTCTGCTAAGACTGTTAGAACCCAGCTACTACAAGAAGGTCAGGTTTAAGGTGTTGGCAGCGGCCTATAAAATCTGGTTTGATTTGAGAAAGGAGTTTGGAATTGGTATACTCTGATACAAAGGAATCCCTCAATTCCAGGAATATTTCAGGATGCTTGTTTGGCTAGATGGGAGAAACTGGGGTTTTGTAAACTGGTGAATTTCTTCCAGGATCAGAGGTTTGCGCCATTTGAGGAATTGAGGATTAAGTTCGATCTAAACCAAAAAGATTTTTTTAAAATATTTGCAAATCCGTAGTTTTTTACATAAAAAAACTGGTAGACCAATGGGTCTCGAGAGGATACCATTCTTAGATTTCCTGTTTGGGGGAGAAAAACTTTCTATTAGTGTAATATATGGTCAACTATGCAAATTGGTACCAGATGATCTTGAGAAGCATAATGCTAAATGGCAATCAACGCTTTGGTTGAATGGGTCTACTTTTTATGATTCTTTTGATTTAAGTAATATGGTGCTGTGCTCTTCGGGGCTGAAAGCACAGCACTATAAGACAATCTTCGACTTATATTTTACCTCAGCAAAGATTTCAAGATGGGTGGGTACGGAGGGGATTAACTGTCCACGGTGTCAGACTCACACGGTGGACCTGGTTCACATGTTTTGGATATGCCCAGTTTTAGATACACCGAGATAGCAGATTTCTAAATTTTTTGCAGATATATACAATGCTAATATGGGTTTGACTCCTCGAGTGATGGTACTGGGGGGGTCGATCCGGATTTGACAGGCAGGGAAGCCCTGATGTTTATCGTGATGGCGGTATTTCGAATCTGCATCGCCTTAGCATGGCCGGACCCGCAAGTACCATCTTTCCAACAATGGCAAGGGAGATTTTTTTCTATCTTCAACTTAGAGATGGCACTTTATAAACTCAAGGGGAAAAAAGCTAAACGAAAGGGCAGAAAGGTCTGGAGTCTCCTTGTGGAATGGTTTCGTTCTCGGGAATGAATGGAATATTAATTGGGAGGGATCCTAAATCACGTTCAAAGATGGTACATTTGAGGGGAATAGTGGAAAATTTGATGGAGGCAGATCAGCTAGCTTTCATTGCACTTGCATTTTTCCTAGTTATTGTATTATATATCATCCTGAATTTAGTGTGCTGTATACCTTTTTCTGCATTTTTTTTGACCAGAGTATGATATATTATTGAGATTAATCGTATCTTATATATTTTGTAATCTTTTTACCGCTTCTTACAACCGGCTCAGACTATGTCACTAGAAAATATATAAAAGCATTAATAAAGATTTTAAAAAAGAAAGAAAAAAAAAGGAATTGCTAAGACATACAAAGGTGGGGTAGGAGAGCGTGATTGTTTCTGTTATGGTGATGCTGTTGTGGATAATGGCAATGCCACCACCTTGGTGAATTTCTCTGTCTTTCTTAATGATGGAGAAGCCCGGAGGTACTAGAAGGACAGGATTGGCTACGAGAATTCATTTAGCAAGTTTCTGAGATGAATGCAATGTCAGTGTCGTGGTTGAGGATTTTTTCAGCCAGCTCTGTTGCATGTTTGATTGCTGACCTGCAGTTTATGCGCATGCAGTTCGTACTGCTGGTGCTATTGAGCTTCCGAAAAGGGGTTGCCATAGGAATTTCCATGTATTGGGCTGGTGGTCTGGCAATCCGAGGAGGGTTTAGGTCTCTACCCATTCCAGTGACCACCTGTATCTTGGAGGCATGGGAGTCTATGGGTGTCGGATGGCCGTATGTTTTTGCTAAATCCATTGCCGCGCATTGGGGCATCTGGGGGCTGATTCTTTTCTGTCTGCGATATCAGTAGTTGAGAGGGTTTGTGTGCCAGCTGTTCGGTTGGTCCTGAGATCCACGTGCGGGTCAATTGCTGGTGATGGAGGAGGTGGGGTGTGAGTGTCGATCAAATGTACGGTAGGTTATAAGATTCATAAGGATGTTGTTGATACTCTGCTTTACTTTGTAGAGCTTTTTTTCCATGCAAGTTAAATAATCAGTTATGTTTCGTCGTGTTTATAAGGTCCAGTGGAGAAAGAGGCTAAAGTTGTCTCATTGCAAGTTTGAGGTTTCATTGAGTCGCTCAAGGGCGTTCGGTTAAATGGTGAGAGAGTAGGTGAGGATTTGCCCAATGTGAATTACCACCTGTAGGAGAGTAGGATCTGCCTCTTATGTTGCCCCCACTTTTTTCTGATGTTAGCACTGGTTTCTGGCTATAGTCTGGCTGGGTCCCTGCCAATCAGGGCCCCAGCCTCTCTGTTCTCTCTAACGACATGGAGTGCACTCTAGGTGCACTAGTGATTGGATACTGTGGTGCCTTATGAGTCCCTAGTATATGGTACCTTAGGTGCCAAGGGCATAGGTACTTCACAGGCCTACCAGGGGCTGCAGCATGTGTTATGCCACCCCTGGGAAGCAGTCTAAATCTGACACCACAGGCCTGCTACTGCAGCCTGGGTGAGGTGGTGCTAGCACCCCTCACTGAGATATAGGTTTCCTATATCTCTCCTGCACACACATATAAACCTATCAGTCACCCCTAAGGCAGGCCCTATCAATCCTGAGGGCAGGGTGCTTGGCTTCTATGTGAGGGGGTGCTTCTGCCTGAGCAGGGCCCCTCTGCAGCTCTCAGAGTCTATTCTCTGGTGCTGTTTGTGGATGCTGGTTAAACCATATACTATTAAGTGCATTATATCCTCGCGGTAAATGCTAACTTTGGAATGGCTGCATCAAAACATGTCGTGTTTGGTGTCAAACATCTTGGAATACTACCCCCCGCCAATCTTGGCGGCGGGGGTAGCATTCCACCCTTCTAGAGGGATAAGACATGTACCTGCTGTGGAAACGCGGTAGAATCCTAAAGAGCCCTGGCATCACAAAATGGATGCCACCAGTCACAGACACTGGGCTGCCCTCCTGCTGATGACCGAAACTCACAGTGGAGGAAGCCCAACAATAGGCATCCTGTCACAGGGAGGTGTAACCACCTTCCAGACAGGGTTTAGTGTATTGGGGCTGGGTGGGTGCACTCTTAGAGTGCTTTGAAGTCCTGCACTGGGGGAGCAGAAGGCTCCTCTGTGCATATGCCAGTTCAAACCAGCTCAGGGGCTACCTGCCCCTGCTCTGGCGCGAAACTGGACAAAGGGAAGTGGGTGTAGCCACCCCTCCCTTGACCCTCCCATAGGTGGGGTCATAGAGCTAGTCCATCCCCTCTTTTAGTATAAGAAGGGGAACCTTGCCATTGCAAAGCAGATAACCCCTGGACGACGCTCTACAGAAGAATCCTGGCCCTTCGACGTTCCACTACCTTTGGAAGACAGAAGAATCTCCCTTGGAGTCAAGGAGTGACTCCCTGCTTGGCAGGCACCAAAAACGACAACGACGGTCGCAAACTACGCCGCTCCCGCCGGAGTCCGAAGTCCCTGCAGCCCAAGAAGTGGATTTCCTGACCCCTCCCAGGCCATCGTGAGTCCCCAGCGAAGCTGAGGCAAGTGGACCCCACGAGTAACGAGGAACCGCGACCCCTGGGTACCGTGCACTATTGTCGAGTGCAACCCCTTCACAACGTTCTACGAACTTGTGCTTTGGACCACGTGTGGTCCCGACCTCCAGCAGGAATCCCTCCGAAGATCAGAGGCCTACACCGTCCCGAGTGACCGTGGGCCCCTGTTGAGTGATTCCGCCCGAGGTGTCTTCGCGATCCCTTGCCCGCCGGCTTGTGGGTCCCCAGAAGACTTCTTAAAGAAACCAAAGGGCTCCCTGGTTGCTCCAGGCCTGCCCTGACTTACCCTCGCTGGGTGAGTCCCTCAGACCTTGCTGGTCTGCGCCATCGACTTTTCTTCATCTCCCCGAGACTTGCGGCTGCCAAGGCTTGTTGGCTCCGATCGAGTTGCCGACACCGCAGTCAGCTGCAGACGTCGAGGGACACACCGAATCCAGCTCCTGGTCGTCGTCGACCCCTCCTGGACCACGTGGCTGAAGAGTCAAGGCACCCGCAACCGACCTGAAGCGACCGACGACGGTGGGCATCCATCTTCCTTGCCCCGGGTCACTGCCAAGTGACTTTGAACACTGTCCCCTCTGCTTTCAGGTCATCCTTCTTCAGAATCCAGGCTTGGATTCCACCAGACACTTCTTCAGCTCCCGCAAGCAGCAAGTCTTCTTTGTTCGCCATTGAAAACGACGCCGCGACCCGACACCAAAGGACACCTGTGCACCCGGCTTCCCTGGGTGAGGTAACTCCAGCACTACGGTGCTCCTGTGGGTGTGGGCCCTAGAACTACTTACCCTGTAAGTGACTTGCTTGTAGGTTCTCCCGAAGTATCCTAAAACTCTTTATTTCCAACCGCGACTTGCCCCATTGAAGTTAACGGCGATTCGCGCCTGTGTATCCACACTGCACGCGTCCCCCGTGGGTCCTTTACTTACCTGCCTTGGGTGGTTTCGTGAGGCCCCAGCACTTCTGAAGGCCCTAGGCCTTGTCTCCTTGCAAGTCGTTGTTTCTAAGTCTCTTACTTAGTATATGGTCTGGTACGCCCCTAGGGCCCCAGCCATATTTTGTGCTTAACTTATTGTGAAACGTTGATTTGTGCATATGTTTGTCTTCTAATCTCATAAAGAGATTAGTAGAGAGTTATTTAGAAATAAATACATATATATTTGATATATATACCTGTGTGGTGTCTTTTCATTTGGTGATTCAAGAGATTATATGGTAAAACAAGCTGCTTTACATTCCTCCGAGACTTAGCCTGAAGGCTGCTCTCCACAGCTACCACTAGGATAGCTTTCTTTAAAAGGTTGTCTTAAACCTATCTACCATAAGAGTCGATTTGCCCTGGTGCAAGGTGTCCACTTTAATTAGTGAACAGCATATACCAGGCCAACTTCTCACACCACCAGTATGCCGTTGTTGGTCCCACAATGCTAGGAATCACACCAGTGTCCATGGGTGGTCCCAAAATAATAATGATTACCACCAATATGCCATGGCAGCTGTTTGCATAGGGTCATCACCATTGTTCCATTGAAAGTTCCTAAATTCTGAGAATTACCACCAGTGTGCATGTGTGGTCCAAAAATTACCATCAATATGTCAGCATCAGCTTTTTGACTCTAAAGTGTATTATCCTGTCATGGATAGGCCAAAACCACCAGAATTACCATCAAATAAGCTTGTGCCAGCAGGCAGCCAGCACTCGCTCTCACATGTGCTCTCAACCTGCACGTACATACACAGGCAGACTTTCTCAACCCCATAGGCGCATACAACTCTCAACTGTACACACATGCACATACACAAGCTCACACCGGTGTACATATGCTCTGTCAACTACACACACTGTCTCCAATGCGTACACGCAGACTTGAGAGGCTTTTTTTTTTTGGTTGGTTACATACCATTCACCGCCTCTACGGGTCCCAGGTTCATATCAAGCACTTTTGCAGTTCAAAATGCAGGGAGTACAGGGGCATGAACATGAGGCCAATCTCCCGTGAGGTGGTGTAGTTGTTGGGCAACTCTAGCTGGTTGCCAGCCTAGCACAGGACGCTTGTCTGATGGCCATGTTGCAGTGGTCGTGGAAAGTATGGAGCCCGGCCAGAGCATCGGTGGTGGTGGTTGTGGAGGAGGCAGGAGCACTATTGTGGAGAGGGAGAGAGGTTGCACCGTAGTTTACAAAAAAAACATAGCAAACACAATAAGATGATGGACGGAGTGCTGAAGCTTTTCATACACTCACCCCCAGTCACAGATCTGGGTTCAATCCATCATTGTTCTTCTGCTCGCTAAGCCACCCCAGTTAGGACCCAGCCTTATGAAAATCAGTCTGGAATATGCTCCTCTTGCGAACAGTCCAGCCCGAACTGCCAAGCCAGGTCCTCCATGGACTGGAAACAAGCAACCTTCGACCAGTTTCAGGGTATCACCCCTCATCAGCCAGACTAGCTTGACTCCAATGGCAAAGTGAGCTAGGGACCCACATTTGGGCAAACCCTAGCCACTTAGGGCAAACATAGCACACACAATAAGATGATGGACAGAGTGCTGAAACCTTTTAGACACTCACCCCCACTCACATATCTGGTTTGAATCCATCATCATTCTTCTGCTCACTAAGCCTGCCCACTTTGGATCCAGCCATATGCAAACCAGTCTTGACCCTGGTCCTCATGGGAACAGTCCAGCCTGAACTGCCAGGCCAGGTCCTTCCTGGACCAGATACAAGCATCTTGGGACCGGTTTTGGGGTATCACAAAAACTAGCATGGGCAAAGAAAATTGGTCTTGCCTATGTAGGAGCTATTGGCTCTCCCAATATGTTTTAGCAATGTTGTACACCAGAGTGGCTGATGTTCAGCACTGCTAAAGGTAGGGTAAATGAGAGTGGCGTGGAGTGTCGTAGAGTGGAGTGGCGTATAGTAGCGTTGAGTTGAGTGGTGTATAGAGGAGTGAAGTGGAGTGTCATGTAGTAACGTATAGTGTTGTGGAGTGTCGTTGAGGGAGTAGAGTGTCGTAGAGCGGAAGAGCATAGAGTTGAGTGTTGTAAATTGGAGCACAATGTCAGAGCTGAGTAGAGTGTTGTGGAGTGGCATGGAGTGTTCTGGAGTGGCGTACAGGGTGTTGCGTGGAGTGGAGCAGAGTGTTGTAGAGTAGAGTGGCGTACAGCAGAGTAGATTGTATAGATTGGAGTAGAATGGAGTAGTGTGTCATAGAATGGAGAGGAGTAAAATGGCATAGAGTGGCATAGAGGGGTTGGGTAGAGATTTGTAGAGTGGAGTAGTGTCGTAGTATGGCATAGAGTGGAGTAGCATAGAGTGGATTAGAAGGTCAGTGGAGCAGAGTTTAATGGAGTAGAGCTTCATAGAGTGAAGTGGAGTAGAGTGGCCTAGAGTGAAGTGGCGTACAGTACAGGGGTGCACAGTAGATTGGCGAAGATTGCAGTGGCGTAGAGTGCATTGGTTTTGAGTAAAGTGGTGTAGAGTGCATTGGCATAGAGTACAGTGACGAAGAGTGCAGTAGCATAGAGTACAGTGATGCAGAGTAGATTGCAGTGGCTTAGAGTGCATTGGCATTGAGTGGAGTGGCACAGATTGAAGTAGGGTGGTACAGAGTGGAGTAGAGTGGCGCAGAGTGAAGTGGCATAGACTGGGGTAGAGTGCAGTGGCATAGAGTGCAGTGGCATAGAAATCGGTCATGCAGAGTAGAGTTGCAGGGTCATAGAGCATTGCAGAGTTGAGCCTTGCAGAGAGCAGTGACATAGGGTACAGTGGTGTAGAGTAGAATAGAGTATCGTAGAGTGCAGTGACGTAGAGTGATGTAGCGTGCAGTGGCATAGAGCAGAATGTTGTAGAATATAGTGGCGTAAAGTGCAGTTCTACAAAGTAGTTTGTGTAAGTGCAGTGGAGTAGGGTGCATTGGTTTTGAGTAAAGGGTGTAGTGTGCATTGGTGTAGAGTGCAGTGATTTAGAGTACAGTGGTATAGCGAAGAGTGCAGTGGCATAGGGTGCAGTTACATAGAGTAGATTGTTTCAGGGTAGAGTGGAATGGTGCAGGGTAGAGTATAGTGGTTTGGGTAGAGCTCAGTGGAATAGAGTAGAGTGTTGTAGAGTGACACAGCGTTGATTGCAGTGGCGCAGAGTGCAGTGGAGTAGAGTGGAGTGGTGCAGGGTAGAGCGCATTGGCATAGAGCGGTGTAGAGTAGAGTGGCACCACATTTATTGCAGTGGCATAGAGTGAAGTGGTGGGGTGTAGAGTGGGGTGGCACAGGGCATAGTGTAGTGGCATAGTGTAGTGGCGTAGAGTGCATTGGCGTAGATTGCAATGTTTTTATTTATTTATTTATTTGAAGGTTTTATAAAGCGCGAACCTGACCCTTGCGGGTATCGGAGCGCTTTACAAGGGAAGATAGTTGAACAAAAGAACACTGTATGTCATAGTTAAGTCCTACTATACAAGCAGCCGTTATTAGAGTTAAATACATTGTTCATGTGAATTTAGCCATGAGAAGAGATTTTACTTCTTTTTTGAAAGAGGCAGTAGAGGGATTCAGTGTGGTTTCTGGGGGCGGTGCATTCCATATCCTAGGAGCGATTCCAGAGAAGGCGCGGTTGTATGTTTTCTTTTTGGCAAATCGTTGTGGTTTCAGAAGAAGATTACTGGAGCTCCTGGAGGATCTGTTGCCACATGAGAGCACCAGATAGTGTTGTGATGTAGGGCTTTGTGAGTCATGCAGGCGATTTTTTTTGTTTTTTTTGTTTGTTGAATTCTTGCTTCGAATGGTAGCCAGTTAAGAGCTCTAAGGTCGGGGAAATGTGGCAGTTTCTTTTAGAGCCCGTGATGACCCTGGCCGCTGAGTTGATTGATGCTCTTAGAGGGGCCGTTGTAGATCTGGAAAGTCCGCAAAGAGTTGCACTACCATATTCTAGTCTTGGGATTACCAGTGCTTGGACTGCCAGTTTGAAGTCATTTGCGGGAAGGAAGGGTTTTAATTTTCTCAAGGTGTTCATCTGAAAGTTTGCTCCTTTTGTTGCAGCACTGATGTGTTTCTGCATGTTTAGATTTCTGTCAAGTGTTAATCCCAGCGATTTCGCTGAGTCGATAATCTGAGGTTGGCAGTTGAGCGCTGTTAGTTGCTTAAGCCATTCTTGTATGATGGTTGATTGGTTGGGTGCAGCGTTTAGGAGGAATTCAGTTTTGAGGGTGTTTAGTTTCAGGTGGATTTCGGCCAGCCAAGTCTGAGTTTTTTGTAGCGATGGATTGAGAGATTTGATGTCATCCAGAGATTTGATCTCTAAGTATAGTTGTGTATCGTCTGCTACATGTGATAATGGGTGTTTGAAGAGCTGAGAATTTCAGTGAGTGGTTCCATGAATACATTGAAAAGTGTAGGTGAGAGGGATGAGCCCTGCGGGACTCCTAATGTGACCAGGACGGCCATAGACAAGGATTGATTGGCCTTGAATCTTTGGGATCTATTTTGGAGGAAAGAGGTGAACCAATTTAGTACTGACCCTGATAAACCCATTCTATATTTCAGGAGGTCTAGCAGATTATCATGTTTGACGGTGTCAAAAGCTGAAGATAGGTCGAGCAGGATTAGCAGACGGGCTTCGTTTTGGTCTAGGATGTTTAGTGCGTCATTTACTGTGTGGGTCATGGCCGATTCAGTACTGTGCCCTGCACGAAAGCCGGATTGGTATTGGTTGAGCAGGTTGAAATGGTCGATGTGGTTGTCCAGCTGGATGTGTACACATTTTTCTAAGAGTTTAGCCAGAGTTGGGATGTTGGAGTTTGGGCGGTAATTTTTTAATTCCGTGAGGTCAGCCGTTGGTTTCTTTAGGATGGGGGACACCTGCCCAGATTTAAGGATTTCTGGAATGATTCCTTGAAGTAGAGAGGTATTGATAATCTTTGTCCAAAGTGGCAGTAGCAGCTGTATGAAGTCTTTTAGGTAATTTGCTGGAAGAGGATCTGTGTAGTGGTTGGAGGGGTTCAAAGACGTGAGCGCTTTTAATATTGCATCTTCGTTGTAAGTTTTGAAGGAGGACCGTGCGGCGTTATTTTTGAGGGCGAACTTAGGTGTGCATACGATTGGGGTTGCTGGAGGGGGAGATGAAGTGTCCTTATGAGTGTCCGTATGAGTTACTAAGGCATTAAGTAGGCCAGTCTTCATGTTTTCTGTCTTCTTAGTGAAGAAGGAGGCAAATTCTTTGCAGCTGGGTAGTGCGCATGGTCTAGCTTGGGTGGGGGGATAAGCCATTAGATTGTGTTTTGACTAGTTCAAATAGTTTTTTGGGTCGATTCTTGGCTTGGTCTAACTGATTTCTGAAAAAGTTTGCTTTTGATCGTCTGATTTTTCTATAGTAGGAGTTTCTGGTGGCTCTTAGCAGTTTAAGGTGGTCAGGGGGTGGTGATGATCTCCATCGGCATTCAATTAGTCTTAGGGATCGTCTGTCCTCATTGAGTCTACCATCGTATCATGGTTTTGAATCTTTTGTGGAGAGCCTCTTCAGTTGTAACGGAGCGGCTGTGTCTAATGTCGTGGTCATAGTTAAAGTAGTGGTTTGTCAGAGCTTGAACATCAGATAGGCCTTCAGGGGGAAGCAAGAAGTTGACACTAGAGGATGTGAGTAAGTCCGTGCTGGCATTTTTTAGGTTCCTTTTCCATATTTTAGATCTTGTGGGTTGTGCTGAGTATAATTTTACTGATTCCTTAATGAAGAATGTGATGGAATGGTGGTCAGACCAATCCCAGGGGAGGATCGTTTTCAGTTGAATGGAGTCAGCATTGGAAATGACCAAGTCTAGGATTGAGCCGTTGTCATGTGTGGGGCTGTTGCAGATTTGGGTAAGGTCAAGGTCTGAGAGGAATGCTTTGAGGCTATTAACCGCAGAGTCGTTAAGGTCATTCCAATGGAGATTGAGATCTCCGAGGAATATTTGGGTATTTTGTTGTCCAGTATTTGTAGTCACGATATCCATGAATTCTTCGATGAAGGTGAGGTTGTCGAGGGGGCGCTAGAGGGCGCTCTGCGGAATGGCTGCACGCTAGTGCTGCTCCGCCGGACGGGGTCATTAATCTGTTAAAAACATCCGCTTATGGTGTGTCCCGACAAAAAATGAGCAGTGATTATTAAATCGGAACCACAGCCCGTTCTACATCTGGCGCTGGATGCTGGAAATTCCCTACCGGCACGCAGAAAACCAAACCGAAAGGTGAGCCCCCTACCACAACAGGCCGATCCTAAAATGGCGGTGTGACGCGCTGAGTCGCTCGTCTGAAAAACAACACGCCGCGAAGCTAATGGTGTCGAGCTAACGTGAACATCAGAGATCGGCTAGATATCATCACCAGCCGGTGGAGGTTATAACCGTGAGTACACATATTGGCGGCTAAGCCGTAGCGCCAGATACGAGCGTAGACGAGGGCACATTCCTGCAAGGCCAGAGATCGGCAGAGCGTGCTCCGTGCAAACATACACCGTGGCGAAACAACACCCGCGGCTGTGCTTGTCGTCCTGTGAAGCGCTGTGATAATGGCCTGTTAGCTCAAGGGAGATGCAATGTACCTCATAATTGTACCGACACCCGTTAAAAAGATACCAGGGACTCTAAGGCGCGAAGCGACGAGCAATGGTGCAATCCGCTGGAACTCTATGATAAGTGTGGGTGGCTGCACGCAGTGGATCGTCGGAGGGGAGCACTGACTGTGTGAGGCTGCAAAGTACCCACAAGCGTACATCACAACACGACTTTGCAAGGTGCGGTACCATGATTTACTGGCACGGCATGTGGATAAAAATTTGAACATTACTCGGCCCAAGTGTGCATGGTGTACCCAGCTGGCTATCCCTGCTCCTATGCACTGTGCTGTGCCTCCACAATATCCGCAAGACGGGGGCAATGCGTGGGTCCCATCACCGTGTACGGACCTACCGTGATCCCAAAAACTCTGAATCAAGGCGCCCATGCACTGAATAAGACGGCGCGGTGAGGTGCGTGACCTTTCCAAATCAAGAGCAATTTCTGCCGTGTGCTGTGTGTGCGCGGCTGTGCTGATTTCTGCTGTCAGTTGTACTGGTTGGAACGGAAGCTGCCCAGGCACGAGAGAGGTATATCCAGGGACTAGCGTGCACAGAGGTCGCTCCACTCGAACCCCCACAAAAGTGTGACTAGTGTGCGGCGCGCGCTGCACGCCGCATGCCGGGAATCCAGTGAACGCCGCCCCACGCTGTTATTGTAAAGGGCTACGATCCTGGGTAAAGGTCGGCACCTCACCTACACCCCAGGTAATCAGACAGTTTCCTCAAGAAGCTCCACTGCTGCCAACATAAGAGCGCGCCATAACATTGTGTATCCCATATGCGTCACACACCCCAATCGCTTCTCAACCGCAGCCCACACCAACAAAGCGCAGGAGACATGGGCAAACCTGATAGGCAGCAATCAAAACTCTCCTTTGACACCCGTCGGACGCCGAAACCAGCAACGGCGCATTCAGACACTGAACTGGACACGGACAAAACTCATCAATCGACTATGGATGCCGCCTTGCAAGCAATACAAGCAAGCCTTCAAGCAATCAACGGCAAGCTTGACACGCTTACACAAAGAGTGGATAATATATTGGCCAAGCTCGACAAGCAGGGAGAGAGACTAAACGAAGCAGAAAAGCGCATATCAGTAGTCGAAGATGAATCCAATACAACGACACGAAAATGTGCGGAGATAGAAAAAATACTGGAGGTGATCAAACAGAAAAATGAAGACTTGGAAGCGAGGTCCCGCCGCAATAATGTGCGCATTATGGGAATTCCGGAGAGCACCAATACAGGACGTCTAGAAGCATACGTAGAGAATATGCTGCGAGATATTTTTGGAGCAGAAAACTTCTCCTCAGTGCTTATAGTTGAACGAGCCCATAGATCGTTGGCGCAGATGCCAATACCGGGTGCCCCGCCGCGACCCATCATATCACGCATTCTAAATTACAGGGACAGAGATGCGATATTACGAATGGCAAGAGAAAAGCAGCAAATATCTTACCAAGGCAACACAATCTCATTTTATCCGGATTTTACAATGTCTGTGCAGGCGGCACGGAAAGAATTTAATCCCGCCAAAAAGAAACTGAGAGAGATGGGAGTCGAATACGCGATGCTATATCCAGCACGGCTACGTATAAACTATGATGGACGAACAAAAATTGTAGCCACACCACGTACAGCACAGGACTTCATAAAAAAGACTCTGTTGAGAAATACCATACGAAGCAATAGAACCTCAGATCCGGACTCAGACTGATGGGAGTACTACGGGTGGTAATGTATAACAAGCGCCCTCCTATTTAAGGAGCGGTAGAGTATATGTGCAACTTTGGCTCTCACTGTCGTAATGTTCTGTCACAACGTAGAATTCATACATGATGAATCAGTCCCTTTGTATTGTAACAACACACGGACTCTATTCAACAGGCAACGCAATAGCCCCCTTTGAAATGTAGCAGAACATTGTAATTTGCATTAGATATAAGACTGTATATCTTGGCCTATACCTCCACAGATGTACGTGACCCTCACGGTGCTAATCCTTGCCCGAGTTTGTAATGTTAATGTATACATGGAGATGCATCCATGCAATACGATGCTACCTGTGGTAGGGCATAACGGGAGAGGTGTCACCAAATTAATCACTTACCCCCCGTCCACACTTGTATGTACAAGTGTAGTTGTGAGCACTCAGCGACCCCCCTGAGGGTGCTCCCCGCAACTGTTAGTGCAATGGTACTGTTGTTAAATAGGGCGTGTCTTCGGCATGATTGGGATGCTGAAGTGGGAGGGGGGATTAGGGATACAGTTTTTGTTTTTCACGGGCTTACACAGAGCGTATACAGCAAGACACGGATTGTAAATTGCAGACACTGGATGGTAATGTTATTGCAGTATTATGTGGCAAATGGTGTATACATGTCAACATGCGCAGTAACCTTAGAGTTAGAGCATCGACACTAGATTGAAATCCTCACAATTACGTCTATTATCCTGGAATGTTAGAGGCCTAAATAACCCAAAAAAAATCCGACAAATGGTTGCATATCTAGACAGGCAGCATATTGATATAGTGATGCTACAAGAGACACACCTTGCAAAAGCTAGTAAAAACCAACTGGGTAAGAAATGGGCTGAGACGGTGATAAGGTCATCATATTCCAGCTATGCCAGAGGGGTGATTATACTGGTGAGGAAAGGCGTACAATTTCAAGTAGCCCAAACCATAACAGATGATATGGGTCGATATATTATTGTCACAGGTCATATTCAGGGACATCGTATAGGCCTGATTAACACATATGGTCCCAACATAGATGACCCCGAGTTCTTTCAAACCATATGGAGCAAAATTAGAGAATTGCCAGACATGGAATGGGTATGGGGTGGAGATCTCAACTTAGCACTAGCCGAAGACTTAGATAGATCGGGTGGTACCAAAGAGCCTCATAAAAGGGCAGTGCAATGTGTTCTCGATGGTATGTTGGAGTTTAAAATGCTAGATGTATGGCGCCTGAGAAACCCGCGACATATGGCGGCAACACATCACTCCACCATACATAATAGTTGGTCCCGTATTGACTATTGGCATGCAACTGAGACGGTGACTATGTGGACAAAGGATGTACAACACCTGCCAAAAACATTATCAGACCACAAACCGGTTCTATTGGTCATTGAACCCCCGAGTATGTACCACCACCATACGTATGGAGATTTAATGCAAAAGCACTGCTAGATCCCCTATACAATACCTCCATACGGCAAGCTATCGAGGAATATTTTTCACTAAACAAACCCTCAGTAGATGACCCTAGCCTATTGTGGGAGGCCTTCAAAGCCACCATACGTGGAGTATGTATAAGTACTAACGCTGGCATTCTAAAAGATATTCGGCAACAACTCACCCAACGTGAAGCCAGCCTGAGAGCCCTAGAACAGGAGTATGAACGGACTCACAATGCAGCTATACTAGGGGACATTAGAAAAATGTCAGAATATCAGAACCTTGCTGACGATGAACTTAAATATATTTCAAAAAGAAGTATAGCTAGAACATATGGCAAAGGGGGTAGACCGGGACGTACACTAGCAAACAAAATATGTACACGCCACGTAACACATGCAGTAATTAAAATTAGAGATCGACACAACACCTTCCACTATAACACAGATGGGATACTGAAAGCCTTCATGAAATGAAATGAAATGAAAAGGACATTTATAGAGCGCATGGCTACCAGAATGCCTCCCAGCGCTTAGCGTGACTAGTAGACAGGGGGAGGGACAGAACGATTAGTTTAAGGGAATAAAAGAGTTTTGAGTTGTTTCCTAAAGGCAAGATGGCTAGACTCTTTTCGGAGGTGGAGGGGGAGGGCATTCCAGAGTCTGCCTGCATTCAGAGAAAAGAGCCTGCCACCACTTCTGGCTCTTTTGATTCTGGGGATGTCAATTAGATGGAGATCGTCCGAGCGAAGCTTTCTCCTTGCTTTATATGGTTGAATTATAGCTGAGATCAAGGGAGGGCCAGTCCCTAAAAGGGATTTGTGCACAATGCACAATGATTTAAAACTGATTCTTTCTTTTACTGGGAGCCAGTGTAGAGATCGAAGAGCAGGTTTTGCGGAAAGGGATCTGGATGTTCCCGTCAGCAATCTGGCTGCACAGTTCTGGATGATCTGCAGTCTATTAATCACTGAGGTAGGAGCTCCCAAATAGAGCGCATTACCATAATCCAATCTAGAGAGTAGAATAGACTGGACCATGATTTTCTTGGCTTGAGGAGGAAGCAGAGGAAGCACTTTCCTTGCCATTCTAATCAAGCCAAAACAGATAGCTACTGTCTTACTGGCTTGCACTTGGAATGTGAGATTCTGATCAAGCCAGATGCCCAGGCTCTTTATCTCAGGCTTAGGGATTGGGACTGGGCCCATGCAAGCTGGCTGATGGTTCTGAGTAATATATTGTCAAAATTACCCAGAGTCATGACCTCGGTCTTTTCTCCGTTTAATTTCAGGTGGGAGGACCCCATCCAATTTACGACTTCCGTAAGACATGCTTTCAGGGTCGTGGAGTATTGTGTAGATTGGTTAAGAGCTACGACCAGTTGAGTGTCGTCAGCATAGGTGACCATATGTATCCCAAACGGAGCCACAATTGAAGCCAAAGGGACCATGTACACATTGAAAAGTGTAGGGCTCAGTGACGAGCCCTGCGGTACACCACACTGGAGAGGCCAAGGTTTAGAGCTCCTGCTCTCTTCAAAGACCTGGAATGAACGTCCTTTCAAGAAGGAACGAATCCAGCTCAGAGCAATTCCACCTACTCCCAGATTGCCGAGACGGACACATGGACACATATGGGGACTTATATACTACACGTAATACAACAGGCGCACACGAAATTCTGGAATACCTGGAAGATATAGCAATAGCGTGGTTATCGGATAACCAATATTTATCACAGGCGATAACAGTAGAAGAAGTCACAGAAATCATTAAATCATTACCCAATGGGAAAGCCCCTGGTCCGGATGGATATACGGGGGAATTTTATAAGGCATATGTAGACCTCTTGGCCCCTCATTTGGTGGAAATGTATGGTGATGCGCACGAGAAACAAATACTGCCACCCACATTGAGAGAAGCGATGATAATAGCTCTACTGAAACCTGAGAAAGACCCGGAGCTATGTGAATCGTACAGACCCCTTTCACTAATGAACACAGACACAAAAATACTCGCCAAACTAATAGCCATACGTCTTCAACCCTTGATGTCTAATATTATACTACCGGATCAATCAGGGTTTATACCACACCGCTCCACAGCGCATAATATTCGTACCCTATTTGCACTATCGCATCAATTAAACCCAGAACTGCAGGCAGCTGCAGTGTTATTAGACGCAGCCAAAGCATTCGACTCGGTCGAATGGATATATATGTTCACAGTGCTCCAAAAAATGGGGTTACCTCCAATCTTTCTTACATGGATCAAAATCTTATATACAAAACCAGTAGCGAGAATAAAGGCGAACCAATATGTCTCAGACCCGATACCAATAACACGGGGAACAAGACAGGGATGTCCCTTATCGCCCCTACTATTTGCCATCGCCTTAGAACCACTAGCGTGCAAAATTCGACAATGCTATAAACAAACAGCCTTGCAATTTCCCCAACGTCCCTTGAGTATATCACTAAATGCTGATGACATGGTACTCTATGTCCGAGACCCTGGTACTAACTTACCACTCCTGTTACGAGAATATATTAAATTTGGTGGACAATCGGGGCTTCAAATAAATTGGAGCAAATCAACCATTATTCCCTTAACCGAAATAACTAAACCATGCTCTACAGAATTTCCGTTAGAATGGCAGAATGACCCGATTAAATACTTAGGGATCTGGTATCATAGGGACCCCAAAGTAGTTATACGGACAAACTATGGAACAGCTATAAGCAAATTGGAAGGAAAAGTGGACAGATGGATCCAGCTGCCATTGTCACTTGCAGATAGAACTACAATAGTTAAAATGGTCATATTGCCCAAATTTCTTTACCTCTTCAATAATATCCCCATAACACCACCAACAGCGGTATTTAGTAGATTATTATCCGCAATAAATAGACTTATCTGGGCCGGTAAACAAGCTCGGATTGAGATGCGAGCCCTCACACTACCTTATTCTAGAGGTGGATTTAAAGTACCAGACTTTCTCCTATACTACCTATGTGCACAGGCGCAATATGCCCATCACTAGTATCATCCTACTCGGTATATGCCGCATTTGGCAGTTGAGGATGGTGACGCCTACCCAATCCCATTATACAACATACTACCACACCAGCGCGAGCATGTTTCTAAAAAGGAAATAAATACAATACGCACCACAAACCTAGCGTGGCAACGTATGGGGAAACTAGCACATAAACTTCCTTTATATGCGCCAGCACTGCCTCTACAACACCATCCAGCTTTGTCAGTGACCCAGGACAAAGTTGGAACGAAGCTATTACAACAGGTGGGTATAGACCGCATGGAAGATCTATATAAAGAAGGTAACTTTATAGATACTGAGGAGCTTCAATACGTCCACAATCAAACCCTCCTCTTCAAATTTACATACCACCGACTGCGGAGCGCAATGAAAACCCTATACCCCATGTTCCCCGCTGAACCCCCTGTGCTACAAGCATTGCAAATGATTATTACAATTCCCCATACTACACATCTTGTCACGAAATGATATGCTCTCCTACAAGATGATATAAACAGCACCAAGACTAAAGCATTGGATCGGTGGAACAAAATACTAGAACTACAGATCTCGGATGTAGAATGGAATACCAGCTGTACACTTACCGATATGCTCACCCCAAACGGGAACCTGCGCATTATACACTATAAATACCTACATCAAACTTATCATACACCAGTAAAATTACATAAATGCGGGCTCCGATCCAGTGCAAGATGTCAGAGGTGTAATGCAGATAATGCCGACTTTTTACATCTGGCGTGGGCGTGCCCAAGCATTAGAGCATATTGGGAACAAATAACAAAGATGTTGAGTGATATGCTGGAAACGAGAATAGAATGCACACCTCGTAAATGCCTGCTGAGACTAGCAACAGGGTTGCGTTCTCTCAAACGTAAATTTTGTGCAGTAGCCTTGCTAATGGCAAAAAGAAGGGTTTCAATATATTGGGGAAGTAAGCACTGTCCAAGTACTAGACAATGGCTACATGATATGGCCTATTGCAGAGACACTCTCCAGATGTATGAGGAGGAACTCCCTACCAGATCTCGGCCAAGAGACTTTTGGATAACTCTAACAGACTATTTAAATGCGCATCCTACTGCAGGAACGTCTACTACTGTGTGTAATAATATGTAATGAGTGCACATAATGCAAAGTCTGTACTATGTAGTATCGGATAGTATCAGCAATGCTATAGACTGTAACACTTCCTGCAACTCACCTTTACCAATTGTGAACAGCTGTTTGTAAGCCTGTACGGTTATGGTACGCTGTTATTGTTACTTATTCTAATAAAATAAAATAAAATAAAAAAAGGTGAGGTTGTCACCTGGAGGGTTGTAGAATGTGTGCAGTGAACAGATTGGTTTGTTGTTACCAGTGAGATCTATGCAGAGGTATTCACTTGAAGATAATACCGGTGAATGTGAGCGGTTCACTGAGAGACTGTTCCGATGTAGGCAGGCAATACCGCCTCCTGGTCTATCGGTTCTGTCTAATCTGGTGATGTCATGGTTAGGGGGAACCAATATGTCGAGGATAGGCGTAGACTCATTTAACCATGTTTTGGTCAGAATTAGGAGGTCAGGTTTGTGAGTGAGTATGAGATCAGCTATAACAGCCACATGTCTTGAGGCTGATCTACAGTTTAGTAATATACATTTGAGATGTGACTTGATGGGGGTTAGAGGTTACTGTGTGAGGGGGACTCGCATAAGATTGTCTGGTTATACCTCTAGTTTTGTGTTTTGGAGCTCTGTGTGTATTAGAGGGGATGGTTTGGATTAGGGAATGTTTAAGAATGTTGTTCGAATACTCTGTGTGAGGAGTAGGGAGTGTATATCATTGGACGATAGAGGATTCTTCCTTCGGACTGGTCGGGTTGTGGCATTGGGGTAAGGTACTGTTCTCCATCTTGGGGGCGGATGCTTCGGGGATCGTAAGTGCCACTGGTGGAGGTATGGGGAGCTGTTACCGTGGAGGTTCATACGAGAGTCCTTATCATGTCGTCTGATCTTAGGTTGATGTAAAATCAAGTCCTGTAGAGTTTGGGGGTCATCTTTGACTTGTTGCATTGAAAGTAAGATTTTATCGAGTCTGGGGTCTGGTGTGGATAGTGTGCTTATTGTTTGGTCTGGGGTAGGGGAGGGGTGGTTGGGCTAGGGATGGGGCTTGGAGGGTTACAGTAATCTGAGTCGTTGTAGTGAGATCTACCTGTATGGCTATCAGAAGGGGGGGGTGAAATAGCGGAAGGCGGAGAGGCATGTACCGGGTGGGTGTAAGGCGGGGTTAGGGCTGTGGAGGTTTTCATGGTATTGGGGGTCAGATTGGAAGAGATGCTACTTGTTTGGGTATGAGGTGTAGGTTGGGTAATGTTGGAGTTAGGGGGGTGGTTATCATATCCTAGGGTGTCTGCTGGAGCTGGGGTGGGTGTATATAAAGGTTGGGTCGTAAGAGGTGAATGCCTTGAGGTGGATTCAGTAATGGAGTTAGGGGGCGTTCTGGAATTGGGAGAGCCTGGGGAGGGGGGATAGGGTCTCAAGACTTTTTCCTTGATGAGAGGAAAGATGTTATCAAGTAGGATTAAGTTACGGTCTGATGATTGAATGAGGATGATCCCATTATGATAAATGGTGATAGTTGCTGCACCTCTGTAAATTGGTGAGGAGATGATAGAGATCTTGAGACCATGTGCTGTTTTCCTTGAGGAGGAGACCGAAAACAGGGCACAAAAGGCTTTCCTCCATTGGGCTCTTCTCTTTGTGTAAAAAGTGATGTCATTAGTTATATAACCTTTGTTTGTTGAGAAGTAGGATCTGAGATTGGGGTCTCAGGGTGTGATTTTAGCAGATTATGTTTAAAGCATTTGGCTGCTTTTTTTGTAAGGTTAGGGGGGTACTTAATGGTATATGTATGTTGTCCTGTACGCTCAATCGTGGAGTTGACGCTTATCTGTAAGGGTAAAAAAAAAAAAGGTAGGGAGAGTGTGCTAGAAAGGTGATGTTAGGTGAGGAAGTGGGGGGGTGAAGGAGGGAGGGAGATTGTGCGAGAAAGATGATGTTAGGTGAGGGTGTGGTGGGAGGAGTTATGAATGGTCGTGCGTTTGGGCCGGATAAGGGGCATATCCTATGTAGGCAGGGATGAGATTGGGTACATTGCTGTAAAAGGAGGGGAGGTAATGAGAGGGGGGGGATGAGGCCGGAAGGTCGTGAAGGGTGGTGAGGGAGAAAGGGGAGAATAGGACTAGGCCAAGTCAGCGTAGGTACAGCAATGGTATACGACTGGGTAGTAGAGATAGGGCTAGGTAAGACTCTAACCTATGTACTTGTGGACTTGGGTACCATAGGATGTTGTCTGTTTCCGCTAGGGAGTAACCCATTGTCAATGAGGCCAGTGCAAGATTGCCGTCTGATTATCCGATGATATCTTAAGCTCTGAGAGGTGGTTCTATCACTCTTTCTATGTATGGATCTGCTTTGGGGCGTAGTCCTATGTCACTTTCTATATGTGATATGTAGTGATTGGTCCTTTCTTCCTTTTTGTGGTATGTTGTGAGGCAAAGTCCCATGTCTCTTTCCATCTTTCAGTATGGAGAGATTAGTCCTTTCTCCATTCGTGTGAATTTGAGTGCCATTTTGCCAAAAAAGGGGATCTGGTGGATGTCGTAGATAAAGTGGAGTGGTGTGGAGTAGTGCAGAGTGCAGTGGCCTAGACTGGAGTGGTGTAGAGTGCAATGTCGTAGAGTGCAGTGGTGCATAGCAGATTAGAGTGCATGGAGTGCATTGGCGTGGAGTGCAGTAGAGTGATGCACAGTAGAGTAAAATGGTGCAGAGCAGAGTGGCGTAGAGTCCAATGGCAGAGAGTGTAGTGTTGCAGAGTAGTGCCGTAGAATGCATTGGTGTAGAGTGCAGTGGCATAGAGTGGTGCAGAGTAAAGTGACAGTGCAATGGTGTTGAGTGCAGTGTCATAAAGTTTAGTGGTGTACAGTGAAGTGGTGCAGAGTAGATTGGTATAGAGTGCAGTGGCGTAGAGTGTATTGGTTTTGAGTAAAGTGATGTAGAGTGCATTAGTGTAGAGTACAGTTGCATAGAGTGCAGCAGTATCAAATTGAATAGCGTAGTGTTGAGTGGCATAGAGTGGATTGGCGCAGAGTGCAATAGAGTAGCATAGACTGCAGTGGCAGAGTAGTTTGTTTCAGAGTGGAGTGAAGTGGCGTAAAGTGCAGTGATATAGATTAGAGTTTCGTAAAGTAAAGTGGTGCAGAGTAGATTAGAGTGGATTGTCGTAGAATTTAGTGGCATAGGGTTTAGTTGCATAGAGTTCAGTGGCATAGAATGGCATAATGTAGACCGGCAGAGAGGGCAGTGTTGCAGAGTAGACTGTCGTAGAGTGCAGTGGTGTAGAGTAGAGTGGCACAGAGTAGACTCGTAGAGTGCAGTGGTGCAGACTGCACTAAAACAGAGTGGTGTAGAGTGCAGGGGTGCAGAGTATAGTGGCCTAGAGTGATTTTGTGCAGAGTAGATTGACATAGAGTGCATTGGCTTTGAGTAAAGTGGCTTTGAGTAAAGTGGCGTAGAGTAAAGTGGCGTAGAGTATAGTGGCGTACAGTGCAGTGGTGCAGAGTTGAGTGGCGCGGAGTGCATTGACGCAGAGTAGAGTGGTGTAGAGTCAGTGGTGCAGAGTGCAGTAACGCAGAGTAGAACAGAGTGGCGTAGAGTGCAGTGGTTGTCTTGCCTCGCCTTCAAAATACTACCACCCCCACACCATGGCCCAAACACGACGAGGCAGGAGACCTAAAACACAACAACACCTAGAAAGGGGTTTCACTTTACAAAATGCTAAGACTCTTTTTTTTTTTTTTTTTTTTTTTTTTAGAATAAGGCTTGTGGTTTTATTTATGCAATGCTCTCTAACAGAAAGGCTTTCCCAGATATCAAATGAGTAACATTCAAATGTATATAGAGAGAGATATATATATTTATATGCAAGCAATAATAACGCACTTGGTAAATGCAACAGTTAAATGCATGAATAATAATAATGAATAAACAAGCAGCAAATAAATACTGGACGTCCTGCAAGAAATTAGAAAGATATATACACTAAATACATCAAAAGATTACTTTGGATGTGCGCTCTGACTCACTCACACATCACAAAGAAAACACCTTAAATGACCACAGCCACTGGAACCACGCATCACAATGGCACTAGTCAGAAACAAATCACCTCACCTGATCGTTCACTCGACATCCTTGCCAACTCAAGCTGGAGGAGCCCGTTAACAGCCAGGCAATAGACTCGCGATCAGGACTCAAATCCAGATTCTTTTTGTGGCAGTTCGTTTACTCCACAAATGAGCTCCTAAGCTGGCTGCCAAGATTCTCCGGCTTTATAGTCTCAAAACGCACTAGAAGGTTCGAGAGTCTTTCCCTCTGCGCCAAGGAAACTTACTGGAACTGGCCAGTTTCCATGCAAGCATTCCAGGGCAAAAGGAGTTCCCACGTTCCCTCTACATTCTCACATGTTCCAAAGCTTATGAAAGCCTTCCAGGGTACATTAAACAATCTCTCACAAAACAACCTTGAACGATATTAACCCAAACAACTTGCAAACACTCGTCTGTGCGCACAGAAAAGCTCAAGCAAAGCAGAGTCAGAATTCAGGATGACATGAGGCCATGTCAAAGCCAATAGTAAGAACTTCATAATACTTCCCAATGTACAACACAATACACATTTGTGCACCACTTCCTATAGCATCACATACTTGATCTCTCAATGTACAACACAATGCACATTTGTGCACCACTGCTCATAACACTACACTTCGAGACCAAAAAGTACATTCCACACCTCTCTCGCTCTCTCATGCTTTCAAATGCACATCCCACACGTTCTGTTCTTGGCAAGCTGTCCTACTGTGACAGCTCCCACTTCAAAACTACGAGAAGAAATCTTCAAGAGAAACAAGGCATATGCAGGACGTCGTACATTCATGCTAGGATAAAATAAAACACCAAAGTCAATTAAAATGATGGTAGTCCAAGGTCATCACGTGGGTTCATACCATAAGAGTGCTACTAGCACTACAGTGGTGTAGAGTATATTGGCCTAGAGATTTGGTGCTGAGTAGATTGGCATTGAGTGCATTGGCTTTGAGTGAAGTGCTGTAGATTTCAGTGGCGTAGAGTATAGTGGCGTACAGTGCAGTGGTGCAGAGTAGATTGGTATAGAGTGCAGTGGCGTAGAGTGTATTGGTTTTGAGTGCAGTGGCGTAGAGTTCAGTGGTGTGGTGTGGTCGAGTGGCATAGACTGCAGTGGCAGAGTAGATTGTTTCAGAGTAGAGTGAAGTGGCATAGAGTGCAGCAGTATAGAGTACAGTGTTATAGAGTGCAGTGGTGCAGAGTAGATTATAGTGGCATAGAGTTCAGTGGCATAGAGAAACATAAAGAAGAGTGGCAGAGAGTGCAGTGTTGAAGAGTATACAGTTGTAGAGTGCAGTTGTGTATAGTAGAGTGGCGTAGAGTGCAGTGGCGCAGAGTACAGGGGCACAGAGTAGAGGGGTGTAGAGAGTAGTTGCATAGAGTGCAGTGACACAGAGTAGAAAAGAGTTGCATAGAGTGCATTGGCTTTGAGTGCATTGGCGTAGAGTGCAGTGTTGCAGAGTAGGGTGGCATAGAGTGGAGTGGTGTAGAGTACAGTGGCGAAGAGTGCAGTGGTGCATAGTAGTGTAGTGTGGGGGCGGTGGCATTGGCATAGAGTAGAGTGGAGTGGTATAGAGTAGAGAGTAGTGGAGTGGTGCAGAGAAGAGTGCAGTGACGCAGTTTGGAGCATAGGGGCATTGTGTGGAGTGGTGCAGAGTAGAGTGCAGTGGCATGGAGTGGTGCACAGTGGGATAACGTGGAGTATGCATGGTATGGTAGCGTTCTGCCATTACCAACAGCACATATTCAATTGAAATGATAATTACATTTGCACTCCCATACAGTTTTACTGATAAACCTATATAGCGAACAAATGATGTGTGGAAATGTCATCACCCAATGTATTGATTTGATCGTCAGCACAGTTCATTTACAGACATTTAAATTTTGTTGTGTGCTAGAAAAAAAATAAAGTCTGTATAGCCTTCTTTAAGCAGACCCCCCACTAGCCAGCATGATTGTCACATAAATTCTCTCACTCTGGAGTTGGAGAAAGAAGAATAAACACCAGGCTCTCTGGGAGACGCAGCATGACGTTTGACCTCTGTCTTTGAATGCACAGCAAATGTGATGAGAACAAGACTTGAAGGCCTGCTTAGAGAAGGAGTGGAGGAATACAGTAAACCGGGTTTGGGCAACGGGAGGGATGAACTTGAGCCGGACAGCCTAAAACAAATTAAGCCAGCAAATGGAGCCAGAAATTGTGAGTTACAAACCACAAAGCCAGTGGTAAGCAAGGGCGGAATGCTCTGAATGTCCCCAAGATGTCTTTAGTAAACGATACAGCTGCGCCATCTGGTAGGCTGCGACCTAAAAAGCACTGTCATTGAAATCGCCTGGAGTCAAAGAAAATAAATGCATGGCACCGGAGAAACAAAGGAAAGAAGGTGTGCCAGCAGCAAGAGAGCTGCATGGTGATGGGCCAAATAGGATCAGCCAGAGCGACCCAGTGAAAGAGGTAGGGGCAGGAGTAACAAGCCGTCAACACAGGATGGAGTGGGAGGGAGCAAAGAAGGGGAAAAAGAGAGCTCTCATTGAGTGCTAAAAAATCAAATGCAAATCAAAGATGTAAAAAGAAAAATCGTTTCCTGACCAGCTAGAAGGATATAATTCATCCAATCAAAACAAGGTGAGGCAAAACGCTCATTGTGAGACGTACTCGAGAATAGGGAGACAATCCATTGACTGATGGGCAATAAGAAGACCCAAAACTCACGCAAAGTATATTTAACGTATTGGTAAGAATAGCACTGTAGTCGAACAACTAAAGCGTCTGTTCAAAAAAAGGCTGGAAAAGCTTTTCTAAGAAAGGCGTGGAAAAGTGCACTACTCAACAGTTTTATGAATTATTTGTGTTTTTTGTTATGCAGCGTTTAAAATTAAGAAGTAATCATTATGAAATGTGACACACTGATGAATATGGGTAACGCTATGAGCACAAGTGGCTATTGAAGATCGAATTATTGACATTGAGTAGAATCATAGACGACTTGTTTACCAAGTATACAGAAAGTACTCCAAACACGTTGATTGCAATTTCATAGTCTTCTCTGAAGACGGTGCACGTATGCTTATTTTGTTCAGGTTGGGAACTCTTCTGTACAAGAGTGTGTGAGAGTATGTCTGGAGATCCGGCACCATATTTTCAAAGTACCGCTGTGGTGCAATAGGTGTTTATATTCGCTTTTTGCACCCGAGGGGCACTTTGGGATTACAGAAGAGACCTCAGATGCTTTCACTATCACGTATGGAAAAATGCGCTGCTGTGAGGCCATCCTTCTTTTGAAGGGGGGCGTGACTCATGCAAATGAAGGAATGGCTTTATACCCTTGTGGTGCACCATATTACAGCCAGGAGTACAACTACATAAAATGCTGTTGGGAGCTTTCTCTATTGTGTGGAGCAATTCAAAACTGGCTCCAGATAC
This sequence comes from Calotriton arnoldi, assembly GCA_963921515.1. Classification (NCBI taxonomy): domain Eukaryota; kingdom Metazoa; phylum Chordata; class Amphibia; order Caudata; family Salamandridae; genus Calotriton; species Calotriton arnoldi. The sequence continues at coordinate 125,435 of CAWUFW010009346.1, forward strand.
AGACCGGTAACTCCCCCAGGCTTTTCTCATTTTCAGTCATCTCTGTATCCTGGGACAAACTTGGTGATGGAAAGGAGCAGTATTAAAACGGATACCTCCGACTTCCACTGGCATCTGGGTAATGAGTCACTTATCAAGGCCATCAATCTACGGGACTGATTAACAAAGGTGAACGTGCACTTTTGTGGAAGTTTATGATTTTTTGTAATTTATGAAGACATTTTATGATTAGTATCTTTTCGACTGCGGAGTCTCTGAACTTGTGGCAGAGACTTAGCACATAAAAAGATAGAAAGATAGACAATCGTAAAGATATGACTTGTAAAATTGCTTTGTGAACTGCAAAAATATGTGTACTTAAACATGTGTAAGTTTACTCTTGTGAATCAGCCTGTCTGTGTGTAAGAATTGGCATATGTGGAATCCCATTTAACTTATCAAGTTGATCAGTCTTTCTCAGACTATGCACACAGCAAGTTATCACGTGTGTGTGTGTATATGTATATGTGTGTATATATATATATATATATATATATATATATATATATATAGTGCTTTTATATATAATCTATGAGAATTCCTGGTCACAGAGAACTAGAGGGAGGCATTTGTATTAGTTTATAGTAATAGTTAGCATTGTTCCAAGAAACACTCATATGCACATTTCCATATGCTTCATCCTGTGACTCCAATTTCTGCATGCACACCACACATTGGGTGGATGCCTTATATGATGAAAAAGTCGTTGCATACAGTTGGGCGAACGTGTGTATTTCTCTGTAGGCTGCAACTGTCTTCCATTGGGCTTCTGCCACTTTTTAGGTAATTTCCTACAGAGAATCTAAAAGTAATTGAGCTTGGTTTGGTAAATAATTTCAGGTCATCTAATACTACCAACCTGCATACCAATGTCTTTTAGTGTTTGTAGTGACGATTTTGGCCTGTAAAACACCGAAGCCATTCTCTATTTCTTTAACTTGTTATCTTACATAGTCCGTTGATTACATCTATGAAATTTGCCCGAGAAGCTACATAAAGATTCAAATTTTACTGAGAAAGGTTTATGATTGATTTTGTGGGGATCTCACAAAATGTATTGCAAGACATGCTTTCCACCTTTTTGGGCTGTACACACAAACGGGGAGTTTAAAGTAATTTATAGATGTGGCAGTTGCAACCACTGATCACCAATAAATAAACCAATGCAGATTTTGCATGTCTTTTTGGATTGCGATTCTCAGGCTGGGTGGAGTACAGTCTTAAGTTTTTTTGCAACTTGATTCCAAACTGCAAGATGGAACTTTTAGGTCTATGAAAGTACTGAAGCTAGCATTCCTAATTGCAGAGCTTGTCCTGGTTTTATCCTCTCCATTATGGCAGTCTTGTAGCTGGCTCTCTTCATGTAAGACCGAAGCGTAAAATGCAAAAAAATGTTTTTGTCTACTGCTCATAAAAGCATTTTCTACAACCCTGCGTACAAACCTGAGTAATTTTTCCTGTCTGTTAGAGCTAGCCACGCGCTAGCTAGGATAGGTCTTTGACTGTACGTCAGTGCTAGACACATTTCATACTTGTGAAAAAGACAGTTTTGGGAGTCCAGAATGTATCCGATTTCAGTGCATTTTGTATAGACAGTTCAGCAGATGATTTACTACCCTAAAGAGGTAGACACGGAGTTTGGGCTCACCAACTTCATGCCTGACATTTGTCAGAGTGTGTTAGAGATAAGTAACAACAAACATAGAAATGTGTGGGTCACTTCAAATAAAGCTAGTAGAGTATTGTTTTGGACAGGCCATGACAGATGGCAGTTAAGCTATTGTCATGCATATGGACAAGAAGTATTTGCTTTGATTCTCAAATCGTTCTACTAACCCAATACTAATGATGAGTCGCAAGGAGCAATCCGACTTTTTTCCATAGCCTTTTATTATTTAATTTTAATTATTTGTTTACTTATTTAAATAAATAACCTATGAAAACAAAAGGCAGATAACGATTACAATCTCGCAGTGCAATACTATGATAAAGTTACGATTCGGAAACATGAATTATCCTCGGATTTACAATTCTCACAGAAGTAGCAAAACGTATGGTAGTACATAAATCATAACATATCCGAGCAGTCAGAGTTGAATGACATGCTGTTCATTAAAATGGGATTGGTAAATGAAAGCTGCTGACATAAATATTATACGTTCGTGCAGAACCGAAGTGCATGTAGACTTAAAGCATAACTGTATCTCTTGTTTCCTTTTAAATGTACTTGAAATGCAAAGCTTTACCCTAATCATTTTGACAATGTGCCTTAGTATTGCCCTTTTCACACAGAAACCAACCCCTTAAAATAGGAACCCATCACTTTTTCTATGATTGTTCTCGGGTATAAATATATGTATAGTTTACTTCAACCATACCTGATGCCTGTGTATCAGGTTATAAGATTCTCTGCTTTAACCACTGAGTTATGTAACTCAAAGGAGTGCCTATGTTCTATGCAAATCCAACCTCTAGTCATTTGAAAATGCATTGTTCTATGGTGTTTAGTCCTGATAATTGATAACTTGCTCAAATTATCTGCAGGAGGAAGAAAAACTGATCCAGCAAGAGCTTGCCAATTTGAAAATCACAGTTTCCTCTCCCAGCACTTCTTTGGTGAGTCATATTATTAGGAAGGTAATTGTAATTCAAGTGTTTTAATATCGATGCCATTGTGTGTGTGTGTTTTGCCCTTATGATACCAAACATTCTTTTGTTCAACAGCTTATTGAATTACAGTTAATGTCAACCCTACACATCACTTATTGCTAGTTATAATGACATATAGCAATTGTAACATTTGGAAGCTTGCAGAATCCTAATAAAATGGATGTTTGCAAAGATGAAAGTGACTTAAAAACAAAGCGACCAGTCTTTTATCCCAAGATCTTTCACAGAAATAGTGAATGCTCGTTTTCTTTTAATACAATTGTACACCATCAACATCTCTCAATATATTACATTATTAAAAGCAATTCTACACACAAATATTTAGTTACTTTACTGACCTAGAGATGGGTCTTCAGTTCCTTCTGAAAGTTGATGAGAGATGGTGCTAGATATATCTGGATGGTGATGAAGTGCCACATCTTTGATGCATAGCAAGGGAAGGTCTGTTGTTTTAATATTTACTTGCTGCTCCCTATGGTCTCTACCTTGGTAAGACTGCTGCTGCAGGTGCTGCAAAGCCTAAAGGAAGAATGCAATATTTCTTGCTAGGTATAGCAGGGTTCCTCTGTTTACCTTCTTGAAGGCCATGCTGTATAGAGTACAGGTGATTCGGTTGGCAGTTTTCTGTGTGTGGGTGTTATCCTATTGAACTCTATCCGTCCTTTGATTAGACTGGTCTCAACATAGAGAGGTCTGTTTACTGCAGTTGATTGAGAGTTTTGGACACCAATGAGGAGGAAGTCAATCACAATCCATTTTGATTAGATCCCCTCTCACAACACCTTCAATTTCAATGCCAAACACTTTCTGCAGGTCATGAGTACTGCCATGCGAAATGGTTTCAATTCACACTATGCACACCTTTCCATGTTGGGCCTGGAAAATGAGTTACTGAACAAATGGCCTAATCCCATTGCATAGTTAATTCTGTTGTGAACTGTCTGAACTGGAACAAATGAGTCAGAAAAGAAAGCTTTAAGCGTGATACTTGACTGTCAGCTAGATCATCAGTTGAATTCACTAAACATTATTTGGGCTGTCTTGTATGTGTAAAATATTTGGAATAATTTCTGAATCTAGTGATGAAGGTTTGAGGCAATGACTTGGCATCAGTCCTAGCTGTATTAGGTTTGATGTAGAATAGTGGGAAAACACCTTTTTTTTATCTGCACTTTAGTTTTTAAATTGCCTTTAAACCATTTGATTTTTGATTATTATTTTTAGATTTGTGTTGTTCATTCCTACATCCTGTGTTTGTAAAATATTTTTGTTTTATTTGTACTTAAAAAATGGAATTAATTATTCAAATGGGGAGTTTAGATATTGTGTTTGCTTTAAAAGAGTTTTTGTATAATATGAAAATGGTGTTCTAAAATGTAACTTGAGTGTGATTTATTTTTTATATTGTCTTACATAATTTATTTGTGTTTTAATATATTTTTTGAGACACCAGCTTATTGAAATAAGCTTGACTTGATTCAGAAAAGATGTTTCCAACACTTTCTTACCAACTTTCATCTTTAAAAACAATTTGTCTTTGAACATTCCACCTATCTAGGTAAATTCGTAGAATACGAATGTATTTATAAAATACAATGCGTACATAACATATTTTTTAATGATCCTGTGGACAAGCACATGTACTGCAACAGTGTCACCCCACTCTGAAAAATCTGTGATCTTGCTCAGGCCACTCAGAACCACAGAATATATTTTGATATGTTGACAGATATACGCATCATTCCACCTTTGCAAAGAATGACTCCAACAGGATCACTGCTACAGACAAATATACCGAGATATAGAATACGCAGTGCGAATACCAGGCAGAAGCCCACTGTGATGAAAAGAGAGAATATCAACTGATCAAGTACCATACAGAAGTAGTATCAAAGAAAAAACACTGAGAAATATCAAGGCCTTGCAACCGATGCTGACATAGAATAAAAAACAGAGTGAAGTATTTCCCATGCCACCTACATTACAGCTCTTTGAAGTTAACTGTCTTGAGAAAAAAAAAAGTGGCACCGCCTGTGGAAATATATGTTGCTAAAGTTGTGTACATATTTGAGAAACATCCTACAATTTAACTGTGCAAGATAAATAGAGCTTTCAACCGAAGTTCAAACACTTTGTCCTCCTCCTCCGGTGCAAAACTGGAATGTGTGAGAGGTACGTAGGCTCAAATAATCTTCTCAAATATGGATGCTTTTTCGTAATGACCAGCACAGCTCCAGAGGCTATCCATTCTCCTTTAGGGGTCAGATGGGGGCAGTTTCAAAAAGAAGTTGGAAAGGCTCACCTGGCAAATTGGACCTGATTAATGCCTTTATGTGGGTTCACGGATTAAGATTTCTTATCGTCCTGGATAACACCATTAATATTTACCTATTTAGAGAGTAATCATCTTTTACCAACATTAATCGTTTTACGAATGTAAGGATTTTCTTTTCCACATCAAGAAGATCACACTCTACATCATTTTGGTGCCAGATCTTGGGATTAATAGATGGATATTTTATTATCCTCCCCAACAAACACTTTTGCGTTCCAGGATGTCTGCTGTACATTACAATTGACAATTAGCACACTCTCTTCCAAACTGTCTCCTCCAATCTGTTGGAGATCTAACATGCATGATTTTGCTAATTCAGGTCAATTGTATCTGAGGAATGATCATAAGGAAGTTTCCTATGGAAAGGTCCTGTGGCGTCCTAAACTCTTAGGCTTAAATATATGGTACATCAATACATTACTATTTTTGTTGACTAAAATGTATCATCTTCTCCCCTGTGTGTATTGTTGGAGCATCAATCATGATTGTAAGTTGTATGCCTATGTACACACGAATGAAGATATCCAATTGTTTCAGCTCAGCTGTGTGTTAAATCCTTACAGCAGATGCAACACAAGCAGTTTGAGAGCAAGATGTGATGTCAATGTCTAGTTATTCCGGTTTTGCTTTAGTCAACCGGGTAAAGCTAAATATGCTTGCGATAGCAAATGTCTGTTATGGATGGATGTCCGAGGTAGAGAGGCGGCAGCTGCTACTGCTAGCTTGCCTGACACTACCCTTACTACCCCATGTCTTATCTGTCATGATGGCGGCAGCAAGCAAGCGTTGCCTGTGGAGCTTTAGTTATTTTGTGTTGTTTCCACTCCTTGCCCTCACCACAGCCCCTACACAGCAAATATGAGACTGTTGAGGGGTTAAGTGTGGAACAAGGAGTCAACCCTTTGATGTCATGTACTCTTTGACCTCCGATGAAGCCTCTTCCTCTGTCGTCAGGCATTTAGTGAACTGACATATAAGCTGTAATGTTCCGCTGTTTTATGTTGAGTTCATGTATCTGTATACATTGTTTCATGAAGTAATCTATAACTGAGCCTGATCAAGCTATTAAGACTAATGCTATAATTAAGTAAATGCCTTCCATTAGACCGCCATTTGTAAGTTTCTTCTTCCTTTCAGAGGCAGATGAAGGAATGCATGGTGCGACTTATTTATTGTGAAATGCTGGGGTATGAAGCTTCGTTTGGCTACATACATGCAATCAAATTGGCTCAACAAGGGAACCTGTTGGAAAAGAGAGTGGGTATGTACTTAGATACTCGTTGGTAAAGTGGAATCAAATGTCTTTTTTCAAAGCAAAGAATTTGAGAAGCATGTCCGGTGTGCACACTAAAACCATGCGCTCAGTTGTTTATCAGTTAAGTATAGTTAACGGCTGGGATCTGCTATCCAGAATCCAATATCCAATTTTTTCTAACTTTTTATTTCAAATAAAAATATTCTGCGTCATGCCATTGTTTAATGTTTTTCAGTTTAATCTCCGTATTTAAATGCCAGATGTTATTACTTAGCCCCTTGTGTATTGTTCTAGGCTGACACATGCTTTATCCTTGATGGCAAAAAATTCCTTGGCCTTTCTCAAGGTTAAATTGTCACATAATGTGTTAGCAAAAAAATGAATTTGTTGAGCCCATAACTTGGGATCTATCTTTTCTTAATGTGGTCTCTAGCGTGCATCTCTATGCAGAATGCTACTGCATGGTTTTGTGTATTGCAAGCTTCAGTTAAAGACAGCGAACCTTGACCTTCCTTCCCTAGTGAGTGTGTGACAGGATTTAATAAGGTTTTATGTTTACAGTTGATGCCTCATTTATTTTACATTGTTTTTGTATGTGACTGGTGTCTCATAGCCGACGGACTTTTGGAGTGCACACAAATGACTTGTATCACACTTTCACTCATTGATGGAGGTAGTTATTCCACATCATCTGCACACAGCATAGCCTCCCTTGCCACCATTTATCAAAATATTTCTGCTGTAATCAAGACAGATACACCCATAGGTGTGCGCGATTTCAGTGAAGAGCAACTGTGATTCCAAGCAAAAGCGAAATATGATGATAGACATTTTTTCCCTGTACAGAACATTTCACTGTGATATGGTCAAACATGTTTTAGAGATTTATTTATTTATTGAATTTGTAGAGCGCATAGCTGCCCGAGGGCTTCCCAGCGCTAGGAGAGTTCTGCCAGTGAAGAGCTGAGCCGACGCAAAGTTAATGGGGAAATAACCAAGTTTTCAGTTTCTTTCTAAAAAAAAGTTTAGTTTGGTGCGGCTCGGATTTCCAATGGGGGGGCATTCCACAGCTTAGGTGTCAGATGGGCGAAAGATCTACCGCCCCATCTAGATCTTTTAATTCTGGTTGTCTTAAGGAGCTGTTGGTGAGAGGATCTGAGATGTCTAGTAGGGGTATACCTAGAAATCAGATTCCTCAGTTTTTCGGGCCCAGTGTTATTAATAGCTCTACGAGCGATACAAAGAATTTTAAACTTAACTCTAGCTTCGATAGGCAACCAGTGCAGCTGTTTAAGAGCTTCCTTTGCAGAGCTGTGGTTAGGAATTTTTAACGGGAGTCTGGCTGCCGCATTCTGTACCACCTGAAGTCTCCTAATGACGTACTTAGGTGAGCCCAGATACAGCGAGTTGCCATAGTCCAATCGTGAGATGAGGAGGGATTGTATCACCGTTTTCCTCAGGTGCTCAGTAATCACATCAATGATTTTCCTTAACATTTTAAGACGGGCGAAACATGTCCCTGAGAGCTTTTTAGGTCGAGCCTCGAGTAGCGCGCAAGCGCTGCTCTGCGAGACTTTAAGTTAGGGGGTTTCGAAAGCTGACCAGACGCTCGTGCGTCATGGCCTTTCCCTGCGGTTACGCGCGCGGCAGACATCTGTTTCCAACTATCGTGCCCAGACGCGGGCGCGATGACTGGAAACACATGCTGGCACTGCGGGTAATCGCAGGGAAAGGCCATGACGCACGCAGCGTCTGGTCAGCTTTCAAAAGCCCAGGCTGCCGCGCTCGCTCGCCCCCGCTGCCGACGTCTCTGCTGTCCAGCGCTTCACTTATTTGCTTGGCTTGTTCACTCTTCTGATTCGCTCCCTTTTTCCTTGTTCTCCTTCCCTCCCACTCCCCTCGTCGTCTCTCTCCCTCCCTCTTTTCCTCCGGGAGGAATTTGCTACCGATAATATCGCTGCTCTGTGATTTCACTCTGCTTTAGCCGCGGGGTCCAGGTGTGGCTGTTCTGCAATACCACCGAGGAGGGATCCCGGCAGGTGAGTGTGGGTGGGCGGAGCAGGCGTGGGATGTTGGCTGGACCCCTCCCCTTAGCTCCTCTCGTGCTTCGACGTTAATCCTGTTCGCTGGGACAGGGGGCTTGGTGGTGAATACGATTGCGTAATCCTTGACAGTGGAACTGATGGCAAACCTGTTCATGGCAAACCTGTTCATAGGTGTTCCAACAGCGCGAGGTGCACTGGGAGAGCTGCCCGTGGGTCCCGATAAAGGAGGAACATGGGTAGTGCACTGTTGACGTATGGCCGTGTTTAGACAGGTATGTTTGTGGGCTCAGTACAGGAGTAAGGCGCGCAGGACGTCAGGATTGAGGTGCGATAGGGGAGTTGAGGTATCCATTGGTCCCGGTACTGAAATGGCTGAGGTGTTGCAGGCAGGACTGAAGAGCTCTAGCAGATTAGATGTAGGTGTGCGACCCCTGGGATTGCAAATAGGTGCTGCGTTATAGGGCTGAGAAGCATTGGCGGAGGGATGGGTAAGGCAGTAGCAGAGAGATGCAGCGCAGTAGTGAGGAGCAGTCGCAGAGCTCTTGAGTATCATGACACTGCGCAGTAGATTTGAGGTGAATACAAAGAGCAGTGTGGATATCCGCGCTGGAATAGCTGCTGCGCAACAGACCTGAGGTGAATCGGGGAGCCTGTAGATGGCTTGCAGCAGTGGGAAAGAGGGGACGTTACAGAGCAGCGTTGGTGTTCACTGGCATAGCTGCGTGCTGGCCCAGTGCCACTGAAAGCGGGGGGGGGGTCTTTGGGGGGCTTCATGGCGGATTGAGGTACTCTGCCGGAGCTGCGAGTCCCACTTCTGTGCTGTGTGTGGAGAGGTTGGCACGCTCCAGTCGAGCGTTCCTCTAATTCCCTCAACCGCCAGGATGGCTCACTGTTTGGCACCCGGCCCTTCGGTGCCATCTGCTCAGGATCTGCCCCTGCCATGCACCGAGCCCACACACACTGGCTTTGCCACATGACAACCAGTGGATGAGTCCTGTCAAGGCGTAGGATTCATTAGGTGTGACTGTGGGAGGAAGCTAATTAAAGTCTGCTGTGAAGGCCGGGGAGTGGGTGTCGCCCGAGGGAAGCACGGGGGAGAAGCAGCAGAGAGAAGGATGGGGACAGGGTAAGGAGAGAAAGAACGCGCAAGAGAGGCTATTTGCATAAACCAGTTCTGCACAGTGCGCGCGCTACCCCTCGGTCTCCGACCCATCAGCAGGGCCGTTGCTAGAACTGACCGAACATGTATTCAGTCCCTGTCAGAACACCCCACCACATAACTACAAAGACACCTGAAGTAAAGTGCTGGGGTGCGAGGGGGTGAACGGCGAGCTCACTAAGGCCTACCTAGGAGGAAGGAAGGCGGCCTGGGCCCTGAGGGAGAGAACAACAGAAAGATAGGGTGTGGGGCTGAGGCAGTGGTCGAAGGGGAGGTATTCCTCCACGACGTGCCCATACTTTTATAATTTTCGAAAACAGTTTCCTACTTTTTGTGAAAAGACGACTGTCCCGGGAAGGTTTATTCTGAGAACAGAAATGCTTCAGCTGAAGTGTTAGGAAGTCTCCTGTGTTGTGAAACCGAGGGAGGAGCAGGCAGATAACTAAACAAGCCTTCTTGCCAGGGTGCCTGCTTACCTGAAAGAAATGTAACTGGTCAATCTGCAAATGTAAAGGGTACTTGGAAGTCGGTGTTAGTTTTCATTGATGGAATTACTTGAAGCTTCCTGATGACACACATTTATTCTTTTTGAGAGGCATTGTAAGGGAGCTGCCAGGTAAGTTGTGAAGTGCGTGCTTTTAAAGACAGTTCTATAAAAAAAATTGCACTACGTAAAGTCTGCAAAAACATCTATATTTTGGAAACACTTTATTTTTATTTTATACCTTTTGTGCATTTCGTAGCCTGTGTATAATGCAAGTTTAAATTAATGACTTGCCTTGCTCATGGTGCTTTCTGTCACAGACTGGGCATTTGTAGCACTAAACATACAAAAGTCACTATTCTCCACTGCACCAACCAGGATTCAATTCAGTGGCGGCTGGCATCTATGGGGAGGGGGAATGCGGGGTGAGCGCGCACATATAAAATTAATTAAAAAAACGACTTGCCTCACTCGACAGGACCTCCTCACTCCGAACTTCCTTGTTGCTTCTGCAGCCCAGCCACCAGGAAACTCCCTTGATCAATCAGGGCGCTGCTCTCACCAGCATGAAAGCAGTGCCCTGATTGGAGGAAGCAGCCCCACTCGGCGCTCCACAGCTCTCTGAAGATATGCACTTTCAATTTATATAATAAACAAACAGGACTACAATAAAGACAAGGGAGCCCTCTATAAAGTCCTGCTTTACTTTCTATGTAAAACGAAGATGGCATAGCATGAAAGCCTTGATTATAGCCCCGTGTTTCTTTCTATGTCCTGGAAAGAAACACCGGGCTGTAATAAAAGCTCCCTTGCCATGCAGTTAAAAATACAAGCATTGGCATAGCCAATAGGTCTCGCGTTTGGGACCTTATAAGGATTGTGCTGCATAACTAAATACTTATAAGGTCCCAAAAGCGAGACCTATTGGCTATGCCAATGCTTGTTGGATTGGCAATCCAGTGTCAGGGAATCCACCAGCCAGATTCCCAGGTTTTTTATGACTCATTTAGGGACAGGAGGATCACCCATACATTTAGGCCAGTGTATCAGGAGTGAGTGGATGCCCAAATTTCCAAGCAGCATGAGCTCCGTTTTCCCACCGTTTAGCATCAGACAGCTATTGGACATCCAATTAACCACTTTCTCCAGACAGGCGGGCAGCATGTTATTGTTGGGTTCTGAGCCATTAGTAAAAGACACAACCAGCTGGGTGTCGTCAGCATATGATACCACAGATATTCCATATTCCTGCACCACCTCGGCCAGCTGTCGGACATAAATAAAGTCGGACTGAGGGACAAGCCCTGCGGAACACCACATGTGATAGGGAGGTACTCTGAGACACAGTCCCCTTCCATCACCTGGAAGGTTCTGTTCTCCAGGAAGGAGGCAAGCCACTCCAAGGTTTTTCCCTGAATGCCGACTTCCCCCAATCTCCCTTTTAAGATGGCATGGTCTACGGTGTCGAAGGCGGCACTGAGGTCTAACGAGAATGGCGGCAGACCGACCCTCATCAAGTATTGATTTTAGCTCTTCAGTGACTGTCAGTAGGGCAGACTCAGTACTGTATGTGGCTCGAAAACCCATCTGAGTGGGATGGAAGGTGCCATTAGACTCCAAGAAATTAGACCGAGAAAGGTTGACATGTTTCTCCAAAAGTTTGCCCAGGTATGGTAAAAGGTAGATGGGACGGAGATTATTCAAAATAGTGGGGTTGAGATTGGGTTTCTTTTGTAGAGCCTTAATGATTGCATGCTTCCAAACTTTAGGGACTAGGGCCGAATCTAGGGAAAGATTGAGAAGTTCCGTCACCGATGGTAGAAGAATATCCAGAGCATCCGCTAGGAGACGAGGGGCGCTGGGTCCAACGGAGAACCAGATTTGGTGGTCATGATTAGGTGTCAGACCTTTTCTTCCTCCAATCTGGGGAAGTTAGCTAATGCGGGCATTGGGGGTGTCTTACCCAATATTGCTGTGACAGGTTCCCTATTTTTCGGGAACTGCTCGTATAGTTCAGTCACCTTATTAGAGAAATAGGCTGCTATGTCATTGCATCTTTTCATAGATGTAGGGGGGGTATTGGTATTTTCATGTGGGTTAGTCAAGGTTTTTACTACTTTAAATAGCTCCTTAGGAGAATTAGCAGCCCAAGCTATTTTACCTTCGTAAAATTTGGATTGGGCTGTCTTCATTTCATTATGGTATGATCTGATTATCAACTTGTAATCCGATTTAAGGGAAGGGTGATAATTTTTCCTCCAGCATCTCTCTAATTTTTTAGTGATGCCAATAGATGGCTCACCATATTGCAATAAATTAGGGCTGCCCTTTAAACTATGACACTATTTTGAGCTCTTAATTGCAGTCATGCACAGACTCATTACAGCTAAAAATGTGGTAATGTCTTTAAACGTGTATTGGATTTTGCTTCGGAGGTGAACTCTTCGGATAAAGCTGTGTGCTCTGTATGTTACCACAGGGAATGCTTGTTTTCAGTTTACGGTATGTGAGCGCTTCATGTTTTTTAGTCTGTCATTCCATTTCAATTGATCACACTGCTTCAAATTATACTCAATTGTGTGTCTAATTGATTCTAAACATGTTACCCAGTGCCACTGTCCAAGCAAGTTGGTCCTGTTATTCACAGGGATTCTAAACTAATCTCCTACTTGGTAGTGAACACAATTACCAATGACTAAAAACAACGACCATTCCAATGTGCAATTCAATTAGTTATTCATGCGAGTTGAGACATTTTTTGATGAGTACCTGGCATATGAACTCAATCAAGTACTTGATCTGAATGCTGAAATCCTTCTGTTGGAGCAGCTTTTGAACAGGTGTTAAGATTTGATGGACCTTCTTGTTTTTGAGGTGTTGGCTTTTATGCACTTTTGGCTCTGTTACCAGTAACCGCATGCCAGCATATCTTCTTTTGGGCAAGTGAGGTGATATACCTTACGGTTTTTGTTATACCACAGAAGCTGGGTCCTGATAGATCAAAGAGGGCCTTCACGGTCCTGGTTTGTGCCCTTTCGCTGGTGGGCTGCCAAACTGATTGTCCCTTTGGGTCAGAAAAGTCTCTACTCCCCATCAGTACCCAGATGTGTACCCTCTGATTGAGGAGCCATTGCACCGGAGGTTCTAGGCTGCCAGGTCATGGGATATGTACTTTTCAGGAGACCGCTGACTGTTGGGAGGGGAATGTCACCTAAATGTATCAGTGGTGTGCATCACCTATATAGCAACTTTCTGTTCACGTTTGATTTTTCATCTTGGGACACATGAGAACTATGCATGTACGATAAGGACCTGCTTTAAACTGGTTGAGACCTGGATAGTGGGTCTGTGGTCTGAAAGGACTTACCAAGTGCACTCTTCCTTTCTGAAAGTGACTACTGTGCTCTCAGCAGGCTGAAAAGCATTGAAAGTCGTGGCAGCAACGATTCTAGTTATATGAGCAGACATTTTTACCGGTTACCTACATGAAGCCCAAGACTGAAACACCAGGAACAGAGCTACTTAACTGGCGCTTAGATGGGCCATCATTGTTCTGTCTCTGTTAAAGTACCTCCTGACCAAGTCTCGCCATGGGCTGGAGACCTACCCTCGAGTTTGTTAACCAGAGGAGGCAACCAGTGAAGGAGGATCTGTGTGTATGTTTGTGTGGTTTGACTGAGATGCAGCTTAAGTGTGCCCTCTATTTATTACCTACTTCAACCGTAGATCTCGGTGAATGGTGGTGCCACTTGGATGGGCATTGATTTCTGTGACCACAACAGTGCTGGGTCCCGCAGCAGTGGCGTTGTTGGTCCCTTTAGCGACTGCGGTTCCTTACCTCACCGTCTGTGTTTGGGCATCCTCATGCTCTGGGGGCTCTGAGCAGCACTGGTTTTTTTTGGAAAGCGATTATCCATTTGGTCCCGAAGCAACTCTGGACTACATCCTGAAAATAGCAGTTGCGTCCTGCATTTTTGCTGGCATTTGTTCAGTTTACCGGTTTAGGGAGCCAGTTGGAGAAATTGCATTATCCTTCTTCATTTTTCCATATTGTCGTCTTTTGCTTCTGGTGGGCGTGGTCAATTCTGCATGGTTCCTAATCAAAGATGGCTGACACTTCTTTTTGTACTGAGCGTCCCAATTCAAGATAGCTACTGATGTATTTTCTATGATTCAATTTCCTGTCTGGATCATATATAAGGTGGCTTCATCTTAAGGTGGATGTGTTACAACACATTTGAAGTCTTATTTTTTTTTTTTTTAATTCTTTTTATTTTATTAACAATTCCCAATCAGACAGTGTACATTACATTAGCGCAAAAATCAGATGACCATTAAGTTTATACAACGATTCACCAAACTTTAGCCAAGGAGCATTCACATTACAACCCTTACGGTGAGGTTGGCTCGTCCTGGGTGGGGAGATGGGGGGGTATACAAATATTGCCTCGAAAGGCGTTCCATTTACTCCAGATAGCATTCCATTTCTGGGGGCAGCCTCGCGCCACATATACTGTCTTTTCTCGTACCATACACCAGTCCAGGTCTGCTTTCCAATCCGCTAATTTAGGAGGGTTGCCGGCCCCCACAACTGTGCAATGTTCCTTTTGCCACCATCAGCCCCAGTGTTACCCATGATTTGTCTTTGTGATTAAGGTCCGTGGGTTCCCATACATTTAGGAGACATCTTTTGCTTCTGGCCGTATTACGGTTCCCAACACTTCACCCATACATTCGTGTATCTTTCCCCAGTAGCCTTGAACCATATCACATTCCCAAATGACATGCATGAAGGTGCCTGTCTGGTTACATCCTCTCCTACAATCGGCGCTGTCAACCCTCCCCATCTGCAACAGCCTGAGGCCTGAAACATATACGCGGTGCATTATCTTTAGTTGGACCAATCGTAGTCTAGCTGGGATTGCTACTTCTCTGGGGGAGGAAACTCCCTCCTGCCGTTCCTCATCGTCCAGTTCTAGCCCATCTCTCTCCCATCGCTCTCTCAGTGATCTCAATGGATCGCCTGCGTTGTTAATCAGTTTCTTATACGTCAGTGAGATAGCTTTGTCCTGCATATAGCCATCAAGCAGTCTGTCCTCTAGTGGAGAGGCGTCTGGTAGGGCGGTGCCTTGTGGTATATTTGTCTGGAGGGCATGTCTGATCTGTGTGTATCTAAAAAACTCAGTGTCAGTTAATTCGTATTCCTGTTGGAGGGAAGCGAATGAGACCACCTTGCCCTTCTTCCATAGGTCACCTATCTTTGAGATCCCTATAATGTCCCATTTATCAAAACCCTTGGATGTGCTCAGCATACCCAATTTTTCAGAGTCCCATAGAGGTGTGGCGAGTGTGAGCGTCTGGTTCCACCCCAAACTTTTATTGGCGGTGTGCCAGATCTGAACCGATTGCTTGGTTGGGCCCGTAAGAGGGTATCGGTTTGGTCTAGAGTATAGTGCTTTGTTATGGTTGCCACCGGGGAATAGCCAACGGTCCATTCGGTAACCGGGGTCATCGCCAGGGCGATATGTACAGTGGTTTATCGCTGCTAAATGTGCTGCCCAGTAGTATTTTTGAAGTCTTATTTTTGATCATCACACTCTTGCTGTAATTTTTGTCCCACATTTGTGCCCTATTTATTTGAAGCAAGTATTTTTGTTGGCGTTGTGGATTCCAGTGCGTTTGATTCCTCTTTTCCCTGACTTGATTAGAGAAAGTCTGCTGCCTTGCTCTGTCTTCAGCAACCTTTGCCATTCTCAAGATTGGCAAGTTGGTTTAAAGGTTTGCCCTTGCTTGTAGCTTTTTTTCCACTTGGGACCAATTCTGGCCGAACATTCTCATCTCAATGTAACTATGAAAACTATATTGTAATGTACTTCTATTCAATCATCGCACCACCTGTTGGGCCAATACTTTGACTGCTTGACCAAGCTTTCCGGATAGTCACTTGGGAATGGTTGGCCAACTTTGAGAAAAAAAAAAGACAATCACCAGGCCAACCCCTAGCGCTGAGAGTGAGCCAGTGTTTACCCCACGGTGAAACGTCCACATATCCTCCACTGAATTCATGACTAAATTTAGGCAAGCGTGTCAATCTATAATACTGCAGAAACAAGATAGCGGCATTTGGCACCTGAGTATACCATTGACGATTTTCCAATTTATACAGATAGGATATTTAGATGTGTTCACATCTGTTATGCTGCTAGTTCTGAAGTTATCAACAATGTGTTAGTTTTAATGTAAATGGAAACTGTTCTTGAAACAAACACTTAGTGGGTATGGATAAGTAATGTAAATTAACGAAAATTGTTCAGTATCATTAACTTCTTTTGGGTGGACGTTTCTGGGATAGTTTCAGATGGAGATTGGCGTTTTACTAGTTTCTCTTTATTTTGCAGGCTACTTGGCTGTTTCTTTATTTTTACATGAAAATCATGAGCTGTTGGTTCTGCTGGTGAACACCGTTTTGAAGGTACTGTAACATAATGTTTGATGGCAGATTACGATAGATTTATTTGTTTGCTTGCTTTCATGTCTCCCTCCAGACGGCTGTCTTGCAAGACCTCATGGCAGCACAAACACAGACACGCACACTTATAACATATACAAATATAAAGGGTTATTGGGTCCGCTGCCTAGAGTTATTGGCTTATTAGGTGCGCCCCCTTAGCTGATTGGGTTGTTCATTAGGTTTTGGGACCAGTTGACCGCATATCGCGGATGTTTGTATTTTTTGTTAGCAATACAAATAGTCTGTACTGATCGCAGCAAGTCTCCTCCCATTCCGAAGATTCACTAGATTCTTCCAAAAATGGCCCCAGGCATTGTCAATCCCCCTCTACCACCCCTACACCAGCCTCCCAGTGTGGGCTGCATAGTGAAGTCCTGCCAGTGTTTGTAGGTGATTTATTTATTTATAAAAATATTCTTGTGGGTAACAGGAAAACTAACCCGGCAGTGGTAGTACCCCTGCCAGTTGTACGGTATATGTCCATATAAAATATTCAAAGGATATGAGAAAAATATAAGCTCCATTGCAATCAATCGATGGTCGTCAATACAAAGCTCTTTATTTCAAACGGACTCCAATATCACTGATGATAGAGTGAAATCAATACAGCCAGCATGTGTTTTGCGACTTCGTTCCTTCTTCAGGGCTCAAGGTGTTACAAAGCTTCAACTACTCTTTGTAATACATTTCTCATTCTTTCATACCCCATGAGACGGGAATCGAAATTTGCCTAGCATAGTAACGGTAAGTTTCAATTCTATTAAGGACACGGAGGCGAGGATTATGCTTTTCTTTCCACGCTTTATTCCATATAACAAAACACAGCAGCTAGAAAAGCACTAAAATACGTTTTCTGTCCCAACATTGTAGGAGAAACATCAGAAGAAAAACGAATGAAGTCCGCAAAAGACTACAAATTCCATCAGTCCATAGGGGGATGTGGTAGCATAGTCCTTCCATAGTGTCAGTACTGGATTGAAAGGGCGTCCATTTTGTGTAATCCCCCTCTTTCTTCGCGCGAGTACGCCATCAGATTACTGGTCCTGTTTTGAACCGTCAGTCCCTGAAAGAGAGACAGCACATAAGAATCCACAAGACCAATTCCACTGTTAACACATATCTATAAACACTTTGAACAAATCAGTCCACAGCAAACTGTAAAGAATTTGTCGAAGCTGATTACTTACTCAGGTACGGGAGGGTTCACACCAGGCAGGTGCTCCGGGTGGGATAATCCTCGCCTCCGTGTCCTTAATAGAATTGAAACTTACCGTTACTATGCTAGGCAAATTTCGATTCTATGTCAGGACCGGCGGCTCAGATTATGCTAGTTCAAAGCTTACTTACCACCAACTGAGCCACATCCACCACCGGTTTGAAGTAAAACCTTTTAAAGGTAGAATTGGAAGACAAGTCCGCTGCTCTCATAAGGTCCTCTAACCTAGCTCCCAGAGAAAAAGCCTTAGAGGCCATCGCGCCCCTAGCAGAATGAGCTCCAAACAGTTTCGTGTCAATGCCTGCCTCCTGCATGACCCATCGCACCCACCTAGCTATAGTGGGGAAGGAGACTGCCTTGTGCGGTTTTCTTAGTGCAATAAGAAGTTGTTCGCCCGGAGGGCGAAATTCAAGAGTCATGTCCTCATATGTTTTAAGGCAGTTCACCACACATATTTTGGGGACGTCCGCAAAGGCAGGGTACGAAATCGTTCGTGACGCCGACTTAGTACGGCGACCCACCGTAAAAGTAACCCCTTCTGGGGAGAAAACTCTTGCTGTAATGTCTAAAGCTCGGACGTCAGAAACCCTGCGACAGGAAACCAGACATAAAAGCATGGCCAACTTTGCTGAAAGTTCTTTCAAGGAAAGATATTTGTTGGGTTGCCAAGACAGAAAGAGGTTTAAAACCAAATTGATGTCCCAGAGAGCAGAATATCGTGGCTCCGGGGGCAATGACAGGCGAATCCCCCGCAAAAGCCGACAGAGAAACGGGTGTCCCCCAACAGGGGCCCCGTCAACCGGGCAATGAGCTGCTGAAATCGCGGAACGTATCGCATTAATAGAACGGTACGCTAGACCGTCCGTTGCCAACCCTGCAAGGAAGTTCAGAACGGGAACGACGCCTGCGACCACGGGATCCAAGTCCCGTCGAAGACACCAACGCATCCACTTAATCCGCGCGGACCGATAGCGCTTTGAGGTACTGTCTGCCCATGCCTTTGACAAGAGCGTCTGAGCCGGTCCCGAAAGGCCTGGGAGCGACCAACGTCTCCTGAAAGCCTCCATGCAATGAGGCGGAGAGAGCCTTGGAGGATGAGGTGATGCTGTTCCCCGTCCGGATTGAGAAGAAGATGAGGGGGCGGGGGGAGTAGGATTGAAGAATCCCAAGAAAGTTCCAGAAGAACTGGAAACCAAACTTGAGACCTCCAACAGGGCGTCACCATCACTAGTTCTGCCACCAGGTGCCGGATCCGGGCTGCGGTCCTCACCACCATCGAGAAAGGCGGGAATGCATAGCCCTTTTCCTGGCGCCAGTCTTGGAGGAATGCGTCCGTGGCCTCCGCTAGAGGGTCGGGCCTCCAACTGAAGAAACGTGGAAGTTGATGGTCGAGGCGGGACGCAAAAAGATCCACCGAGAACGGTCCCCAGAGGTCGTTCAACCAACTGAAAACTTGAACATCCAGCTGCCACAGGCTGGAATCTTTGAGATACCTGGAGTGCCAATCCGCCACCTGATTGGCCTGGCCTGGAAGATACTCTGCTGTCACTGAGACGTGCTGAGTCAGGCAATACTCCCAAAACTCCTTTGCGAGGTCCGCCAGGGCTCGGGAACGAGGGCCTCCCAGGCGATTGACGTAACGGACCGCCGAGACGTTGTCCATCTTGAGCAAGACACATGAACTCGCTTGATCCCTGTTCCAGCAGCGAATGGCGAATGACCCCGCCAGGAGCTCTAAGGAGTTGATATGCAGCTTCTGCTCCTCTAATGACCAGGCGCCGCCTGTGGAGAATTCTCCGCAACGGGCGCCCCATCCTGACCTGCTGGCGTCTGATTCTATAACCAAATCTGGTGTTGACCCGAAAATCGCTCGGCCGTTCCAGGCCTCCATGTGGGTGAGCCACCACGACATCTCCTCCTTTACTTCCGCCGAGGGAGGAACCGTTTGATCGTACGATAGACCTCTCCTGAGGTGATGCGCTTTTAAGCGTTGTAAGGCTCGATAATGAAGGGGCCCCGGAAAGATTGCCTGAATGGAGGAGGAGAGAAGACCTACCACTCGGGCAATCTGACGGAGAGAGGTATGGGTCTTGGCAATGGTCTGCCTCAATACGTGCCGAATTTTGGCTATCTTCCGAGATGGCAGACTCAAGGAGGAGTGGATAGAGTCCACGACAAACCCGAGGAAAATTAGGTTCTGAGTCGGTGACCGGACTGATTTTTTCCCCGTTGATGACGAACCCCAGACCCTCTAAGAGGGAAACAGTCTGTTGAAATTGAGCTGTCAACTTCTGGGGACACTGAGCCATGAGCAGGACGTCGTCTAAGTACACTATCATCCGTACACCCTGGCTCCTTAAAAACTCTACCACTGGGTGAAGCACCTTTGTGAAGCACCACAGTGCTGATGAAAGCCCGAATGGAAGGGCGGTGAATTCGTAGACCTGAGCGTTCCAGCAAAACTGGAGGAACCGCCGATGCGGAGGATGGACGGGAACCACAAGATAGGCGTCTTTTAGATCCAACCTGACCATCCAATCGTTCGGAAGGAGCACATCTCGGAGGAGATGAATCCCCTCCATCTTGAAATGTCGGTAGACCAACCACCCGTTGAACTCTTTGAGGTTGATTACCGGGCGTCTCCCCCCATCGACTTTGTCTACCAAAAAAATGTTGCTGAGGAAGCCGTTGGGATGCAGAGCTGATCGACAAATGGCCCCTTTCCTGAGCAGCGCCGATACCTCCTCGTCGATCAGCTGGGCATCGGCAACGGAAAAGGAAATGGGGTTGGGAGCCCCTCCTGCTGCGGCAGAGCGTAAAACTCTATGTGAAACCCTCTGATGGTCTGCAAGACCCAAGCATCTGACGTGAGCTCCGCCCAAGCATCCTGGAAGGCCGCCAGGCGACCCCCAATACGCACTTGCTCTGCAGGCATAACACTTACCGCTTGCCTGGCCGCCGCCAGTGTTGTTCTTAAAGCCGCCCCTGCCTCGGAAGCGCTGCCCCTGGTGGGGTAAAAGTTGGTGTAATTGGCTGAGGAGTTGTACTGCCTCGCCCGGAGCCTTGTCCCCTGTTACCGTTGTGCTGTCCGCCACGGCCGCTCGCGCGGCCCCTACCGCGACCGGCCCCTTGGGAGAAACGAGTTTGGAAGACCCTTTTTATGTTGGACTGGGCCTTGTCCAATGACGTAAAAGTGGCCACAAATTTGCCCAATTCTTTTACGAAGGGGTCCCCGAACAGGCCCCCTTGAGCCACTGCGCCTGCTTCCGAAGAAGCCAAGTCGCCCAGCTTTGGGTCAAGCTTTATTAGGAGGGAACGCCGGCGTTCCGTCGACAGGGCGCAGTTGGCGTTACCTATAAATATTACCGCCCTCTGCGCCCAGTTCGACAGGACGTCGGGGGATATGGTGGAGCCCGTTACTTAAGCTTCCTCCGCCATATCCAAGATTTTCGTTAAGGGTCCTATGGCGTCCAGGAGTTTATCCTGGCAGGATCGCCAGGAACAGTCTATTCCCTTGCGGGGATCTTTCATATATTTGGCCAGAAATGTAGCCATCTTGGAGTCCAATTCCGGTGTAAGGGCTACCTTCCCCTCTAATGTGGTTCGTGGACATTCCGCTCTTAGGCATCCCCTTGCCTCTTTCTCGAGTGGCTTGTGGAGGCGGCCCGCCACGAACTTGGCCACCTTGTCCCCAGGTGCCAAGGTTGCGGAACGCGGATGAACAATCTCATCCGGATCCAGCATACCCGTGTCATCCTGAGGCAACGTGACCGAAGAACCAGCCGGGCGCCAAGAACGCGAAACCCCTTCTTCATCGTCTGTATCTGCCGGGGAACCTCCGTCATTAGATGGGGAACCAGGTGCAATAGAACCCGGAGGCTCCGGCGTTGGAAGCGGCGCAGGGGAAAGTGGAACAGCTTTAGCCAGGAAAGCGCTCCTCAGGCACTCAAAGGCATCCTTGTCCACCCCCTGCGCCACTTCTGAGCCACCTTCGCCACATACCTTCTTCGGGGGTGGGGGGCCCCCTTCTGGTAGCGGGGTCGGAATGGGTGTAGGTGCTCCTAGGTGGGCCTGCGCCAATTTTGCGCATTCCACCACAATGCGGTTGGAAAGGCGCTCCTCCATGGGGCACACCACCTCATTGACACACCGGTAGATTGAACTATCTACCGCCTCGAAAAAATCATCATCCAAAGGGAGGTATTGACTAGACTCTTCCTCCTCATAATAAGAACCCTGCTCCATCCTGTCACTGGTAACGTGAATCCCAGGTAGCTGGGCCAGGAAGAGGAGTACTCAGCAAAGGTAGGGAATGGACCCTTCCAAATCATGAGGCAGACTAAGCCTGTACCTGTTTTTGGGCAGACATGTGGACTGCAATGTTCTTTGGTGCGGGACAGGGCCGCTAGGGGCTGCACTTTCCCCGAGCGCGCCGGCCTTCAGGGAACTGACGAGGCCGATCCGCCACCCGGCGCGCTCAATGCAAAGCAGCTGATCAATCCTGTGCAGACGTGCCCTCAAACCGCAAATACAGACTCCAGCGGGCGTTATAAATAACTGTTTGTTTGGTGATAATACGGACCCCGCAGGGCGTAATTGGTGTGGCGGCAGGAGGACAGGCTCCAGCGATGCAGCTCACGCTGCGCGGCTCCTCAACTGAGGGAACCACGCCGCGGGAGCAGCGAGACGCGAGAGCTCCCCCTGGCGGGCGTCAAGCACCGCTACAAGTGGGCCGGCCGCGTAAGGAGCGAAGAAACGCTCCCGCGGTCGTGAGGGGAACCTGAAAGGAGAAAACAGGTGGAAACAATCATATACACGCGTTCCCCTTCAGCGTTAGTTAGCAACTACCAAAACCCACCAACAATTAAGTTAGACATATGTATCAAGAGAAAGCCAAAAATGGAACTTAACTGGCTGCGAAGCAGCGAAGAAAGAGGGGGATTACACAAAATGGACGCCCTTTCTATCCAGTACTGACACTATGGAAGGACTGTGCTACCACATCTCCCTATGGACTGATGGGATTTGTAGTCTTTTGCGGACTTCATTCGTTTTTCTTCTGATGTTTTTCCTATAATGTTGGGACAGAAAACGTATTTTAGTGCTTTTCTGGCTGCTGTGTTTTGTTATATGGAATAAAGCGTGGAAAGAAAAGCATAATCTGAGCCTCCGGTCCTGACATAGAATCCCAGTGTCCTAGATCGCTTCAAATTCTTCAAAGTTTCTTGATGTTGGCTGCATCGGGACCAGTATGGATTGTATTGGCTGAATTTACGATTCCCGTATCATGGGGAAGAAAACATTGTGAAATGCATTATCAAGAGAATTTGAAGCTTTTCAGGACGTTAAGAATCCCGTATCGTGGGGTGTGAAAGCAAGAGATGTTGAAACAATCTAAAATATTGAGCCCTGAAGAAGCGAAACACGTGCTGGCTGTATTGATTTGAATATATCATCAAGTGATGTTGGAGTGGAGACAAATGAATTGATTGGAACGGTTATTTAACCTCTTGGAATCTGAGGAGGCTTGTTCATTTGAAAGGATTAACTTTGTGTTGAAGACCGTCGATTGGTTCCATTAGAGCTTATATTTTTCTCAGATCCTTTGGATATTTTATGCGGACAAATTATTTATTGACTGATTGTACGTACAGTCAAGAAGTATGGTCTAAAAAGCAGACTTCATTGATATTGCAATACTTTCAATGGTCACTAGATGTCACTGAACTTGAAGCACAGTTGTAAATGCTTATTCACAGAGTACGATGCTACCAAGCCAGCAGCCCCGAAATCTGTCAAAGGAAGTGACCCGCATCTGATGATGGATGGATGCTGCACTTACCCCTCCCTGTACCATGAAAGTAATTACCTATTTTCAAGGTGGAATAACCATTTCACAGGCTCAGCAGTTTTAAGATAACCGACACTCCTTGATCCACAATCAATTTTGCCGTCTGAGACTGTGACTGTGTCCAGCTTTTCCTATATGATATTCGGCCTCTGTTTACATTTCTGCCGCTTAGCCCATTCGCGCCCAGATTCGGCCAGTGACCAGTCGGCGTAACGAAACTTGAGAGGGCCCCTCTGCAAACTGCATGGAGGGGCCCCCTTCCGGACTTAACTCCAGAGCTCTCAGGCCATGGTACTGTGCTGAGGGGGCCCCCTGGAGCTCGGGGATCCCAAGCAATGCGGGGGCTGCGTGGTCCTTTGTTACGCCCCCAGACCCGCCCCCAAGTAATTGGGCAGTTAGAGTACAATTCCCGCTGACGTGGTCCCTGTGTGTCATTTTCATACAGTTACCCACGGCTCTGCCTTTTGTATTGTTGATCAGCTGTTTTTTTACAAGGGGTCGGTGAAATGTAATCGGGAACGCCAGGGATGATATGAGCAGCGTTCTTCATGGGAGAGTGTGGCGCTATAATCCTCTACTCCCCATGCTACACTTGTCGGAATGAAAGGAAATACACGTTAGTTTAAGTTCCATGATGCAAAAGTAGAAACAGTGCTTCTCTTTAGGCCTGCCCAGTGTACTGTATTGGATTGCATTTGTATAGCGCATTATACCCTTGATATGGCACCGGAGCGCTTTAAAAGCTGAGTAGCTCTCTACAATGTAAGGGAGCGCTTATTTGGAAGGGTACAAACTTTAAAATGCCTAGGGACATTGTTCGAAGCAGTTAGTGTTTGTAGGGAAAGGAGCACACAACTGATGTGTGAGACAGCACTTCTACCCTGTATGCAAGGACAGTTATGCAGGGGTATGGGCAGCTGCATACTATTCATGTTTGAAGAAAGTAAGGTAGAAACTACCTTGCACATTAACTTTTTCTTTTTTTTGCCCTGTGAGTACCCGTGCTTAATTTGCAAATTGGCTGCGCATGCAAGTATTGTATGTATTTGTTAAGCGCACTATCAACCACAAGGGTCTGCTGGGGCTGAGCAGGTGTGTGTGTGCGCCTAGCTTTGCTTAGGGAAGGTTGGTTAATTGAAAAGTCAGGTCTTCACCTTCTTGCAGAATTCAAGAAGAGAGTAGGAGGCTTTGATGTAGAGTGGGAGGTTGTTCCACGCTTTAGGAGTGATGTAAGAGAACGCCCGGTTTTGATTCTGTGTATGCGTGCGAGTAGGAGTGCTATGGAATGGAGGCGTCTGGGCGAAGGGTGGAAGGGGATGCGCCTGTCAGGTAGGTGGGGCCCAAGTTGTGTAGTGCCTTGAATGTGTGTGTGAAGAGTTTGAAATGAGCGCGTTCGTGTTTAGGGAACCAGTGGAGCTCCCTGAGGTGTGGTGCAATGTGATCTCTGTGTTGAGTATAAGTATGGTTTATAGTTTTTTGGTGAGTTGCTTGGTGGTCCCAGCATAGAGGATGTTCCCATAGTCCAACTTGTTGGTGACTAGGACGTGATGTTTTTTTTGGTGCCTCTTGGAAGCCATTTCAAGATCTTCCTCAGCATCTTCATGGTGTGGAAGCAGGATGCTGTGACAGTGTTGACTTGTGCGGTCAAATCAGGTTTCCCTTTGATGATTCAGAGGCTCCTGGCGTGGGTGCTGGGTGTAACTTTGGGTCAGAGTTCGGCCAGCCACCAGCTGGAGTTCCATGGCGACAGTTGACTTTCATCCTGTTAGCTACTTCAATCATGCAGAGGGTGAACTTGTTTCTTGTGCAGGGCATGATTTGAGCAGTGTTCTTCATCGGAGAGTGTGTCTCTAGGCAGTTTGAATTTCAGATGGAGCAAAAGCTTCATTATGATCTTTATGAGAAGATCAGTATGATTTGCGTGCCGTTGGCATAGGAAAGGATGTTGTTGTCATGTGTGCTGGTGACGGCTAGAAGGAACATGTATGCATTGAGGATGGTAGTGCTGAGCGATGAACCTTGAGGCTGTCAAAGAGTTTGCGGCCTACCGAGGAGTAAGGTGTCAGGCTGACAGCTTAACTTAACATGTGTATTTGTAAAGCGCATGTTCACCCAGAAGGGTATCTTGGTGCTGAATAACAGATTGTTATTGTTACCCAACTCAATGGTACTCATTTTATCGACCTCAGAAGGATGAAAGGCTGAGTGGATCCGCCGGGATTTGAACCTGTGACCATGAGGTCAAACACATGCACATACAGTAGACACATTAGTCCCTTGAGCCACCAGACCTGGCCCAGCCCCAGCTTGTATTCTACTAGTTAAGAAGGAGCAGATCCAGTCGAGAGTGGGTCTTTGGATACCAATCTTGTGTAGGTCCCGGATGAGGATGGGATGTGAGACTGTGACAGATGCTGCACAGAGGTCAAGGAGAATGAGGGTTGGTGTGTCTCCTCTGTCAAGGATCATGCAAGGGTCACCTGTAGCAGTGACAAGTGCTGTTTCTGTACTGTGGTGGGCCTGAATCCTGACTGCATGGCGTTGAGGAGCTGCTAGTTGCTGAGGTGGTCAGTGAGGCGTCTGTTAATTAGTTTCTCTAAGACCCTGGTGGGGTATGGTAGGAGGAAGATGGGTCTATAGTTGAAGAGTGTGGCTGGGTTTACGGATGGTTTCTTGAGCAGGGGCGTGATCGTGGCGTGTTTCCAGGTGTTTGTGAGTGCAGGAGTTTTAGCCGATGATCACTGATGGCTTAAAGAAGTGTTAACCCAGCAGTGGATTCTAGAGGTAGAAGTAGGATCACTCTTCTAATCTTATTACAGATGTGACACATGCTATAAAAATTACCAGAGAACCCCCATGTTTGTGGGCCATGAAGGACACTAAAACAGCTGTATCTTAGGCACAGAACACTCATTTCTCCTGACTCTTTAAACCAATTCTCGAAAATCAGTTGCCTATAGGGAATGTGATTTCTATGAAAGGTGCATGAATTTTTATTAATTTCACATAAATATCTCAAGGAAAATACTTTACACAACAAACAAAATGTTCGTACTAAGCTAAAAGGAAGGACATGGGGTCAAAAAACAGTTGGCAGCTAATTACAGGTTATTAAGAAATATTCAGAGCATCACAGCATAGGACAGACCTGTGACCATCATACAGTTTGTCTGAAAAATGTTCATGTGGCTCTTAGTGTTATATTATGTTATGCAGATTTGTAGAGTGCACAATCACCCGGGAGTGTATCCTGGCACTGAGCAAGTGTGAGTCTAGCCATACCTGTGGCCTAGTGGGACTACTCGAACCGACAGGTCTTCAGATTCTTGCGAAGTTAAAGTGTGAGGAGGAGGCTCTTATGTATAGCACAGGATGTTCCATACTTTAGGAGTGATGTGGTAAAAGGCTCGACCGCTAGATCTTGTTTTCCGTATGCATGGGAAGTCTGAAAGTAGGAGTCCGCACGAGCTGAGGTGTTTGGAAGGTTTGTAAAAGCAGATG